>JAWWMU010000075.1:3429030-3439553 GCA_035048155.1 Cinnycerthia olivascens
TTCAGGGGTTGGGATGATGAAGGATCAGGATGTTCAGGGATCAGGATATTCAGGGGTTGGGATGATGAAGGATCAGGATGTTCAGGGATCAGGATATTCAGGGGTTGGGATGATGAAGGATCAGGATGTTCAGGGATCAGGATATTCAGGGGTTGGGATGATGAAGGATCAGGATGTTCAGGGATCAGGATATTCAGGGGTTGGGATGATGAAGGATCAGGGTGTTCAGGGATCAGGATGTTCAGGGATTAGGATGTTCAGGGGTTGGGATGCTCAAGGACCAGGATGTTCAGGGATCAGGATGTTCAGGGGTTGGGATGCTCAGGGATCAGAATGCTCAAGGATCAAGGTACTCAGGGATCAGGATGCTCAAGGATCAGGATTCTCAGGGATTAGGATGTTCAGGGATCAGGATGTTCAGGGGTTGGGATGATGAAGGATCAGCGTGTTCAGGGATCAGGATGTTCAGGGATCAGGACTCTCAGGGATCAGGACTCTCGGATATCAGGTTCTCTGCAGGGATCAGGACCCCCCCAGAACGTTCAGGCCCTGGTGTGATGCCCACATTCCCCAACACCCCAATCCCTTCACCCATCAATGGCACCAGCGGGGATCCCGGCATGGCTGCGGCAGGACCCGGCCCCAAAACTGAACCAACTCCCAGAACCAGGAACTTTGGGACTCTGGGAAAACCCAGCTGGGTGCAGGAGCCTTCCCTGCACATCCCACTTTGCCACCTGCAGCCGGCACAGCTCGGCACCGGGGAAAGGCTCCGGCGGAGCCAGGACACATCAGAGCAGAAATAGACCCGGAGCCGTCGCCCCCCTCCCCAGCCCTGCCGCCCCCTTTTTACTATTATGTCTGAGAAGAGACGTCTCTCCTGGTTTTTTTCCCGATGATTTAATCGCTTGGTGATGAGGGCTGCCTGGCTGGGATACAACTGCGCTCTGGGCATCGCCAAAAGAAATGGGGGGATCTAAAAAGAGGAGGAAGCATCAGTAGCAACGACGCTGATTGACAGCAAATGAAATGGAGCGGCCAAATTCCATTGGCGTGGTTTGAAAATCCCAGGATGCTGCGGAGAGCTGATGGCTCCTTTCCTAGGGTTTTGCCAGAGCTGGCATTTGCCTTTCATCCTCGTTTAATTCACTGTTTGGAGGCTGCCAGGGGTTTATTTGTGCTCGTAGTGGGGTTTTAATTGCACACTTGCCCTCGTGGAGGAGGTTTCTTTTGTTGAGGTGTGCAAAGAAGAGGCTGAGATTTTCACCTCATTCCTTGGCCACAGCTCTGCCTCGTGGCCTCAAGCCCTTGGGAAAAGCAGCCCTCGGAGAGCAATTCCTACCCTGGATGCAGGTGATTAAATGGTTTATAAGGAATTTTCCTGGAAAGATGGCATCTGCTGGGGTTTAACCTCTGGGTGCCTGGGTGGGACATGGGTGGCATCCCTCAGGTAGGGACCCCACAGGGATCCCCCCCATCCACCTGCAGGTATCCCTATCCCAAATACTGGATTTTGCTGGGAAAGCCACGCATGTGAAAGCTGTGGTTACTGCAGGGGCCAGAGCAGCTCTGCACATCTCTGCCCCCGCAGTGAAATTCCAACAAGAGAAGACCAAAAGGTAACAAAAGTCCTGTTTTCCAAACATTCCTTCATTTTCCAATGGGAAAGGTGCCAGACTGCAGCTCCCAGGTCTCCCTTTTTGCCAGCATTCCCTCCTGGACCAGCTCATCTCACGGATACTCTGGGAAAGGCTGAACTCTGACCACAACCCAGCAGCCAAACTGCTCCTGTCCACAATCACCAGAAGCCCTGATCTCCCTCACGGCCAGCTCTCCATCGAAATTCCCAAGCTTTTCACTCCAGCTGGAAGGAATCTGGCAAATCCCTCGGCTGCGTGTGACCTGCCCCTCCTTGAGGAGGGAGAACTCCCGGGAGCAGCGAGGACAGGACGAGGTCCAGCAGCTGCCTGACAAACCACGGCAAAGTCTCGAGCAGCAACTCAATCCCTGGGCCCAGCATGTGCCCCCCACTCCCATCCGGGATTATCCCCCCAAAACAGCCAGGTCCAGGCAGGAATTTAACAGGAATTTAAGTTTTAGCGGAGAAAAACTCTGATTTTGCAAATCTGGTGGGTGCAAGACACTGCTCCCACTCCAGGGTCATCATGGCTCTGTCACAGCCCTGTGAGTGATGGGGAAGAGGATGGGCAGCATCTTGGGGGGGTGCAGAATTTTTGGGGGTGCAGATATTTGGGGAGCAGTGGCATCTTGGGGGGCTGCAGCATCCAAAGTGTTTGCAGCATTTTGGGGGCTGAAGCATCTTGAGGAGCTGCAGCATTTTGGAGTCTGCAGAATTCTTGGGGGACTCAGCAGGACAGGGGGGCTCAGCATCTTGGGGGGCTGCAGGATCATAGGGGTCTGCAGCATTTTTTGGGGATGCAGCAGCATCTTAGAAGACTGCAGAATTTTGGGGGGCCGCCGCATTTTGGAGGGCTCAGTAGCACAGGAGACTGCTTTTGGGGAGCTCGGCGTCTTGGTGGGCTGCAGCATTTTGGGGTGCTCATTATTTTGGGAAGCCAAGCATTTCGGGGCCCTCAGCAGCGCTGCTGCCTCCCCTCCTCTTCCCACTCACCAAATATTTGTTTAACGAGGGAATTCCCTCCGCACGTCCGTGGGCTCTGGCGCTGCGGGAGGCGCGGCTGCCTCCAGCGTTCCCAAACCCTGGAAAACCTCTGGAGAAGAGAGAAGCCACGAGCCCCGGGAGCCCCGGGCGGGGAGGTGACAATCCCTTGCGTTGGGCACAGGGGTGGTGGCTTCACCCTGTGCCCCCCGGGCTGTGCTGGAGTGTCCCCGGTGTCCCCCTGGTGCCACCACAACGCGTCCCCCCCCCATCTCGGCCACCGAACGCCGCCCGCCACGCGGCCGCTTTGATCCGCTGCTTAATTCCTGCTTCCCATTAATTCCTGATCAGGCTCTGAACCTCCTGGCGGAGATGCCGAGATCAAATGCGTAGTTAAGAGACAGCCGGGCCGAGGGGAACATGAAAGGGAGAAGTTTTGTTTTCAGGATTTTAACCCCCGGCGAGGCGGCGCCGGGAAGCGGCGGAGCCGCGAGCCGAGAGCTCCCTCTGCTCCCAGAAAAAACCTTCCAGGACTCCAAATGTTCGCAGCCTCCTTCCCCGGCCCGGCCTCGAGGCCCTGCAAACTCGTCACACCCTCAGGGGACAAGCACAAGCTGCTGCACGGGGAAATGTTTGCTCCACGGGGTGAATTGTTGGTAAAAAAGTGGCAGGAAAAGGATAAAATAGCCAGAAACCCCGTGGCACCCCAAAAATGCGTCAGTTCCCATGGCAGGGAAGATCCCAGGATGTAAAATATCCTCTATAAATCATAAATATCTGATTTATCGATTGATTAGAGACAGCCCGAGGCAAATGGCAGCGCTTGGAGCTCCCCCGACATGGGGAGGGAATTTGCATTTCCATCGTTTGGGAAGGGAAATAAATAAATACCAGGCCAGCAAGGGGGCTTTGGGGCAAAAAAATCCTCAACACCCAAAATAAAGGGGAAAATCAGAGCGCAGGAAATTATTTCAATTCCAATGAAAACGTATTTTATTGGAGGAAGCAGATTCATCTTTGATCCTGGATCCCAAGAAAAGCAATATCCAGGGCTGTGATATCCCATCTCGCAGGGAGAACGAGTTATTAAAGCACAAGATGAATGGCTTGTGGTGCAGCTAAATGCTCCAGTTAAGAGAAAAATAGTTCTAAACTTACTCTTTGCCCCAAAACACATTCCTCCCCCTCATCCCCGGGCCTCGGCTCTCCCCTCGGGTGAAGCTCGCTCGTGTGCCTCATTTTTTTTCCAGCTTATCAAAATTCCGGAGGGGAAATTTTAATAGAAGTAAAAATAAGGTGAATTTAGACGGGTGGTGATGGTTGTTTTTTGGTTAGGATTTTTTTTTTTTTTCTTTTTCACCTCCCCTTTCCCCAACCTTAAAAAAAAAAAATAAAAAAAAAAATACACATGAGGAATAAAAATAGCCGGGATAAGTTGAGTTGTGGGGAAGGAGGGAGGATGTAAATGAAGGAGCATTCTCATGGAGAGCAGCGCTCCTGAGCAGGGCGCCTCGCCCCGCGCCTCGGCTCTGCATGAATAAATAGGGATAAAAATGTAACAGCTCCGATCCCAGCACCCCGAGAGGGCTCCTCTCCTCGCGGGCTGGAGCAGCACAAGCCACCAGCACTCCTGGAGTTTTGATATTTAGGGGAAAAAAAAGCGTTGAAATGCGATTTTGGGGGGTGCGGAGCTGGTTTGGAGCCGTGGTCCCTCCCTCGGATATTGAGGCTGGTGGTGCAGATCCACTGGGGTCAGCGGGAAATGAGGGCTTTTCTCCCAAATCCTCGGATCCTTTAGGTTGAAAAAGAACTCCAGGATTGCTGACTCCAAGCTGTGCCCCATCCCTGCTTTGTCACCAGCCCAGGTGTTTGTTCCTTGGACACCTCTGAGTCTCCAAATCCCCCCTTCCAACGTTTGACCTTCCTTTCCATAAGGAAATTCCTGCTGATGTCCAACCTGAACCTCCCCTTGGGATGATCCCACGAGCTGCAGGAAAGCTCAGGATCAGGCCGCCTCCTCCACCAAGCCAGCAGTGATGTTTTCCTCGAGTCCAGCACTGAATCTCATCACAGAAATCCCTTTCCTCCCAAGACCCAAACAAACAGGGATGCTGGGAAGTCACCCAGTGACTCAATTCATTCCAAATCTGTGCTGAGAGGTGAGACCAGCCCAGAGCACCCCAAAACCTCCTGGCGAGGCACCCGCAGCACATCCCAGCAGCCAGAATTTCCCGAGCACCGCGGCTTTTTCCCCTCACTCCTTTCAACCCCGCCATCCCTGCATTCCCCCCTCCCCAGGCAGGATCTCCCGATCCCCCCCTCCTCGGCTGCCTGGCTCCCCGTTATACAACCCTGCTCGGGAGATCCTACGTGGGCAGCCGTGGGTTTTCCTGGGAATCGACAACAGCTCTCGCTGCAGCTCAGCAGAACACGAGCATCTTACATAAACAGCCCCGCGAGTTCCCCTGCGTGGGGGGCTGCCCGCAGCCCCCCGGGCTGGGTGGGAACGCTGGGAGCCGCCTTTTCCCCCCCCCCCTCCCCATCGCCATCCTCATCCCCATCCTGCTTTTTTTCTTTTTTCTTTTTTTTTTTTCTCTCTTAAAACCAACTCAAACCCTTGTGGGGGAAAAAGGCAGCGCGCGCGCGAGAGAGAAATGACTCAAGTGTTTTGTAACTTGTCACATTCGGAGCTGCAATTTGGAGGCAGGAAGGAGGGATCCAAAATAGTCGCCCCAACCCCGGATTGTATAACCGAGATCTCCACACACCCCCCCCCCCGGCCCCTCCCCTCCCGCCGGGAAAAGAAAGAGAGGGGAAAAAAAAAAAAGGGGGAATTTCTCCTAGAGATTGGCAGCTGGAAAAAGGCAGGCGAGCTCGGGGTTGTTACAGCGCAGGAAGGAGCCCCCAAATTGGGAAGAATTACTCATCCATGGAAAAAAAAGCTCCTGTGCTGGCGGGGAGGCACCGGGGAAGATGCTGCAGGGGAGGAGGGAAGGCTCCCGGGAATGATGCTCCGAGCCCAGGGGTGAGGCTGAGCTCCCCGGGATGCTCCCTGGAGTGGGAGGTGATGTTTGGGAAGTGCAGCTGGAGCGGCAAAGCAGGACGGAGCAGGATTCCCTGCCAGGAAGGGACCTGGCAAGGGCTGCTGAAGGGCATCCGCTGCCAAAACTCGGGCTCAGAGCAGGCTCGAGGCATCCCAGATGCCAGAGTCGGGCTGGGAGATGCTGGGATAATCCCACAGGAGGGAGGCAACAGGGTCAGGGTGTGTTTGCCGGGCAAGCCCTTCTCCCACACCTCGCTGCCCTCCACCCAGCACCTGGCAATTCCCAATTCCCAGATTTTTCATCCATGTATTCAGCGACTTGTCACATCCCAGAGAAAACCCAGCAGAGCCTGGCTGCTTCCAGAGCCCTCTGAAAATCAGGGAGAGCAGCACCTGCCTGGAGCAGGGAGAGTGACGGAGCAGAGACACCCCCAGTACACCCAGCCCAGTATTCCAGAGGTCCTGGAGCCTTTCCCAGCCCCAAAAAAGTCCAAGGCCAGAGCTGTGGAGCAGAGAAGCTCCGTGGAATCAGGAGGAGCTGGGGAGGGAGCTGAGGAGACGAGGAGGATGCCAGGAAGATGAGAGAGATGCAGCAGAGCCATGCCCAGCTCCCCCGTAATTAAACACAATTCCAAACCCCACAAATTCCATTTTCAAGCGCCAGGAGCATTGGGAGGAACCTGCCTGCTGCTATAAACCCTCCTGCCCACCCGAAATGTCATTAATTCCTTTTGAAAAAGCCCAGGCGGGTCTGGGGGATGTCAGCAGACACCACGAGGGTGACAGGTCCCCCTGGGGCTCATTGATCTGCCATCGATCACCCCGGGGAAGCTCTGAAAACCAGATGGGCTCTGGCTCTGGGCTCTGTGGGGGCAGCGCTTCCTAAGGGTCTCCTCAAAAATAAATCGTGGAGTTGGGATGAGGGGAGGGATCTCTGCAGCTTTTTCTCCAGTGTCCCCTTGGCTAAAGGCTGAAATTCTGAGTGCCCGACACCCACGCTGGTGCATCAGAGGCCGTGGCATGCCAGGAAAATCCAAAGATGGGGCAAAGGGGAAAGAAAAATCAGGTTGTTTTCAACAGATTCATCTGTTTCTACAACTCAGTTTGGCTCTTCAATTAATAAAATTCTTGTGAAATCTCTATCTTTTTATGCCAGACCCACCTAGCAGGTGCATCTCAGCAGCTTTGGGATTGGCAGGTGAAAATAAAGTGGATATAAAGCACTTGCCTGTGCAATAAACTGAGACAAAAAGCAAAATTCTCAACAAATTCCCAACCAGAGCATGATGACACCTTCCCCAGGATATTCCACCAGAATCCTGGACAGCCCCTGGCACATCCCATCCCCTCAGACACACCAGCACTAATTTCCACTGGTTAATTCCATACAAAACATGCATCTGCGGGAGCCACACAATTATCTCTGGGAGCAGAGCGTTGATGGATGGAAGTTTTAATTACCAAACCTTCTCATCCTCCCCCATGCACAAAAAGTGCATTTTCTGGCATGTTTATTTAATAATAAAATATGGCCAAATTCCACATTGGTGGAACACGTGCACGGGGCACGGGAAGGACGAGACGAGCTGAAATCTGTTTTGTCACCAGAGCTGGAAATTTAAGTTGCTTTGATCTCTCTGCCTCCAAAGCTGCTGGGGAAGGAGAGAGGAGCGAGCAGGACACAGAGAACGTTATCCCAACGTGTGGAGGGGCTCAGGGATGGATCCCAGCTCCTGCCTCTGCACGTGTCAGGGCTGTGGAGATTGACAGCTCCACACCCGCACACGTCCCCGTCCCTTGATGTCCCCAAAGACAAGAGCAAGCACAAGCCTTAATTCCCATGGACAGGGCTAAAGGGTGCCCCTGTCACCCATCAGTATCATTTAAGGCTTGGAAAGCGCCCAATTCCTGTCGGGAATGCCCGCTGGAGCTCCGTGCTCATATCAGTCTTAATTTCATTTGGTCCTTCACACCGTTGTCTGCTCCGCGCATCCTCCGCGGTGACGCCGAGCGGGATCCGGCTGCTGCCACGGCACGGGA
Source organism: Cinnycerthia olivascens (assembly GCA_035048155.1). NCBI lineage: Eukaryota > Metazoa > Chordata > Aves > Passeriformes > Certhiidae > Cinnycerthia > Cinnycerthia olivascens. Next base: position 3,436,734 of record JAWWMU010000075.1, read on the forward strand.
GCCACCCTCTGCTCCCAAACCTGGCTGGCATCCGGGAACAGCGGCGGCTCCAGCCTGTTGGAGCCCAGTGTGACCGGGGGTTACTCATTCCCAGCGTAAAGACGTGCGGAGGTTGAGGTCTCCCCCCTCCCTCCCCTTCCTTCCTTTCGCGAGTAAATCCTCCAGCAGGAATTTTCCCCCCTTCCTTGGAAATTCACAGCCAACCTGCTAATGAGTCTTTGTGAAACTTGTGCCTTCTTACCTCTAATTTTACAGCCTGTTCGGATTTGAGCTCTGTGGACAGCCTCACATTTGGTTGGGAATTATAGGCTGAGTGGCTGTTCTCTCCTATTATTGTGCTGTCAATCTCCTATTAGCACATTATAATATGCTACACTGAATGCATCTGTTCTGTAGATCACAAGTCCTAATTGTCATTTGTTGAATCACTTTGTCTTATATGATTGTTAAGCAATTATTTCACCCAAAGCAGCTTAAACTTTGATTACTGTATAGTGTTTACAGGGATCAAAGGGAAAAAAATCAGCGGTGGCTTCAAACATTTTTTTTTTTCTGCGGGAGAAAAAGAGGAGCGAGCGGGGGATGCCGACGCACGGGGATGACCTGGAGGTGCTTCCCGGCCTCCTGCCTTCGGGGGAACGATGTTTGTCCAGGATGGTTGAAGGTCCAGAGAACGGGGAGGTCAGGAGACGGATGTGAAGTGACGTTCCTGCCAGGATTGCTCATGGAACGAGGCGCTCCTGGCGTGTGGCACCAGCTGCCCGCCGGTCCCCTCCGGTGGGACGAGGGCCCGGTGGGGGAGAACATCCCCTGGGATGTTGTTAAACCACTCCAGCCATTCCCACCAAAGGGAAAACCTTCTTGCTCCCCAAAAGGATGGGAATTCAAGCAGTGCTTGGCTCGGAGGGTCCATCCCGAGTAAATCCTCCACGGAAGCGGCGACAGGGGGTCAGCAGAGGACAGGGCTGAGGCAGCACGCAGAGCCCTCAGCACACACATTTATTTTGGCTTTGCCACCCCACTCCAAAGGCCTCAAAGAGGCCCTCTGGAAGCTCAGATCCCTCACACCATTCCCTCTCTGAGGAGCCCTCTGAAGTCCGGGATGCTGGAATGCCACTGGAGCGATCCCAGGGCATGGGAACCCAACCCAGCAGGGCCAGAGGGAGGGGTTCATCACCGGGGGCTTGGGCTAATCCCGGGAATCTCGGGCTGACAGCAGCGGGAAGGAATGTTGGGCCATTGTTTCCGAGGAGCCCAGACAGGATTGAGAGAGGGAGAAAACCACGCTGGTGGCTCCTCGGCTCCAGACGGCTCCATGAGCCAGCAGGGATACACAAACTGTCAGGAATCTTCTGCTTCCAACCATCTTCTCAAGCAAGGCTCGGATGGAACCTGAGTGCCACAAGAAGGTTCCTCGCCAGGCAGCTGCACACCCTGTCCTGCCGCCCCTGCAGCACATCCCGGGAGGAGATGGAACAGAGCTGCCCCTCCCTTTGTTAAAATTAATGGATTTCCTCACACAAATGATTGCCCAAATAATGGAAAATCAGCCCCCAGAACACAAAACCCTTTATAAATCAGGCCTGTCCCCTGGCAGGGCCTGTCCCCTGCCAGGCCACCAAGTGCTTCACAAGAGGAGAATCAGGGAAAAGAACCAGAGTGGATTTTCTGTGGATCCTTGTCAGAAGCTCCTTCTCCTGTTCTTCCCTCCCTGGGCTCTGATTCCCAGGGCCTCTCCAGCTCCACAGCAGCACTCCTGGGTGCTGGTCACAGGTTTAGGCAGAAAAAGCTGCTGGGTGAAGCTCAAATCCACCCCCAAGGTCTCATCCCATGGGCCACACAGCTGGGGGGGTTTTCCAGCTGCCTTCCCAGCCCCAGCTCATTCCAACATGGAAATGCCTTTATCCCAGAGAGCTGTGGAGCAGCAGGAAGGAGTTGTGGAGCAGCAGGGATGTGCAAATTAGTTGCTTGCAAAAACAAGTTTTAAGAAGTTGAATTTGGGGTAGAAACCCTGAGAAAAACACTTTATTTCGAGATCTTGTCAGAGAAAAAAAGAATCCAATTCCTTCCCATATCCTAAAAAAGCGATGGCACGGCCCAAAGAAACCTCTAAGGAAGTTGTCAAACCTGGGGATGAAAACAAATCTGGAGGAACAGGTAAAAGGTAGCAGCTCCAGCACAGGTAAATTGCTTTTTAACAAGGAGACAAGGCCCATCCCTGGCATCTGCCGTATGTTTTTATAAAGCCCAGAAATATGTTTTTAAAAGGCCAGTAAATAAAGTTCCTATCGATTTGATCTCCAGTGTAATCTGTTTTTCTGTCTGCCACCACGAGTGGTAATAAAAGGGAATCAGGGGACGCAGGTTTGGGTTAATGCAGCGATCCATCATCGTCGGGGGCTTTGCTTCGCTGCACAATTGAGAAACTGCCCCAAATTGGTGCAAGGACCAATTTTCTTTTCCAATTTATTTTTGCTTGAGCGAAGCAATATCGAGGCAGGACAAGCAGGATGCGTTTCCCGTTGTTCCAGATGTTCTCCTACTTCTTGGGCCTGGGAAAAGGCCTCCAGCAGCTCCTTGGTTGGGAATTTTGGGAAGGTGCTGTGGATATTTGGGCGTTTGGGGTTTTGAGGTCAGGTCATTGCAGTGAGACCCAAAGTGGGATCGGGATGTGCTCAGGAGAGTTTTCAAGCAAGGATTGAGCATCCCAGGGCTGGATCTCCCATGGATGGAAGATCCTGAACATCCCAGGGCTGGATCTCCCATGGATTGAACATCCTGAACATCCCAGGGCTGGATCTCCCATGGATTGAACATCCT
>JAWWMU010000075.1:3447309-3464005 GCA_035048155.1 Cinnycerthia olivascens
CACAACCAAATAAACATTCACTTTGTAACTCCAAACTGTTAGAGAGTCTTGGTCCATTAATAAATGGACATTAATATTAGATCAATGTTCTTATTTCTTTAATTCAGCCAGCCTGGGCCGGTGGCAGAGGCCAGCCTGGGCCGGTGACAGAGGCCAGGGGATGTCGCTCACTTGCAGAATTCCCGGTCGGTCTCGCTGAGGGTCTGGAAGATGCAGGTCCGGGTGGCCTCGCTGCCCCAGGCACCCTGGAGGAGCAGGGTGAGCGCCACCAGCGCAGCCCCCAGCAGCTTCATCCTGCCCTGGGGACAAGGGGACATCGAGGGTCAGCCCCACTGGGACCCAGCACTCACCAGTTCAGCTCCCAGCCCAAACCAGCTCCAGGCAGAGCATCCCAATCCTTGCTCTCCTCCTGCAGCTCCACAACTTTAATTCCATTTATTCCAGAATTGAGCTTGGCCAGGAAGCCCCGAGTCCCCAGCACAGCTCAGAGGAGCTTTGTCCACAAGGCTGGAGCTTTGTCCCCCTCCACGTGGCACCGGGAATGTGCTCAGGCGGTGCCACCGCAGCGATCCTGGGGACACCACGCTCCAAACCCGGCTCCAGGAGGGCACAGAGTCCCCATCTCCACGTGCTGCTCTCCCAAACACGATGGAAAATCAGGATCAGGACTGATTGTGGTCTGCCCAAGACCATCTCCAAGGACACATGACCAGCTAGGACATGTCCCCAATCCAAGGCAAGGTCCCTGTAGGAGAGCAGCTCCTTGACCCAGCCACCCCCTCCAGCTCTTTTCCAACTCTGGCCGCCCCATTTTCAAGCCACGCAAAGCCTCGAGGGGGACAAGGGGACACGGGGTTGGGTCACCCACCCTCCTGCCAAGCCCAGCACCTGCCCTCACCTCCTCACCTACCGGTGGACCCGGTAGCCACGAGGCCACCACGGCAGCCGGGGGCCACCAGGGCCAGCCCTGCCGAGCCACTTACCAAGGTCCTGGGGACGGCTGAGCAGCTCCGAGGCAGAGCCCGGAGGTTGGAGGTTGCCGTGGAGATGGTTTCCTTGGGAGGAAGGGACAGAGGGACGGGGAATGAAAGTCAAAAACCCGGGGAAGGGGCGGCCGAGGGCTCCGAATCCTCCAACGGCTTTTTAACCCCCCCGGTAACCGCCCCGAACGGAACCGGGTCCGGCCCAGCCCAACCCCCGGCCGCACCTGCGGCTCATCGGGAGGATTAGGAGCGATGGGAGCCCAACTTTGATTTGCCCGTCTCCTCCTAATCGGCTCCGGGAGGGAGGCACGTGGGAATAAATAAAATAAAATTATAATAATAATAATTAAAAAAGGAAAAAAAAAAAAAGCCCGGCGTGAGTTGGGATTACAGCAGAGAGGGGATCATTATATAATGGAGCTGCGGCTGCATGCTCGGAGAACACGAGCGATGCACGGCGAGAGAAAGAGGAGCCGGGCTTAACTAATTAGAAACATTAATGGATTGGGAATGATCGGGAGCTTTTAGGGGCTTAATGGCTCCCGTTCCCACGCTGCCGAGATGGGCACAGCCCGTAATTAGAGCCCTGAGCCGGCAAATGGGCTCACGTGAGTCAGGCTTTTCCCAGGAATGCCGGGCTGGCTGAGTCAGGAGCGCCCGGAGTGGGGTTTGCACCCTCACGGTGTCACAGGGACGGTGGTGTTGAAGATTTGGGGTGTCCAGAGCCGGGCAAAGCTGTTGATCAGCTGAAAACGCCCGGAAATGTGGTCATGGAATGGTGGGAAAGGCAGGAATTTCCTTAGAGAAATGGGAAAGTGAAAGTTTAAGAGGTAGGGCAGGGAGCTGGACACCGGGAGAGGTGGAGATGTGGACAAGGAATTCCTGGTAAAACATGGAGCACTTTGGGTTGGAAGGACCTGAAATCCCATCCGGTGCCTCCCCTGCCACGGGCAGGGACACCTCCCACTGTCCCAGGTGCTCCAACCTGGCCTTGGACACTCCCAGGGATCCAGGGGCAGCCACAGCTCCTCTGGGAATTCCATCCCAGCCCTCTTAGCCAGGAATTCCTTCCCTGTATCCCATCTAAGCCTGCCCTCTGGCCATTCCCTGTGTCCTGTCCCTCCATCCCTTGTCCCCCCTCCCTCTCCAGCTCTCCTGGAGCCCCCTGGAAGGGGCTCTGAGCCCCCCCTGGTTCTTTCCCTTTTCCAGGAGAACATTCCCAGCTCTCCCACAATCCGGAGAGGCTCCAGCCCTCAGAGCAGCTCTGTGGCCCCAGGTCTGGTTCAGGATCCTCTCCATTTCCTTTGCAGGGTTTTTTTTTTGGGTGACCCCTTTGCAGAGGTTCCCCAAAAACTGATAACTCAAAATGGGATGAACTCAGAACAGGGATTTCATTTTTTCAAGCCCAGAGAATGAGAAAAGCCCTTTATAGAGAAAAATCAGGAAACCTCTCACAGATCATCCCAAAAGGGTTTGCTGATGGGAAAGGTGCAGAGGGATCTCCCAGGAAAGTTCAGGAAGCAAAACTTAGAGGAACAACAATTTTACAGCACCCCATGGAAGACGAACCTTCTTAAAAACAGAAAAGAATACAGTATTTTTTACCTTTTACTTTTTTTTTTTTTTTTTTTTTTACAAAGCTATTATTTGCTCCCCTCTGGAAACAGAGTTTGAAGGGCAGCAGGAAATTTGTCCACCTTCTGCCAGAATAAAAAATCCACGGGAAAGTGCTGCCAGGGCCGGACACCCTCTCCTGTGTGATGCACCAAAGGGGCAGGAAGCCACTGGAACATTCAATTTTTAAATCCTTCTGTTTTTAAACCCAGGCCAGGCTTCCAAATCCGGGCCAGAGTGAGTCCAGAGCCCCTGGCTTTGCTGTCCCTGCCACATTCCCGGAAAAACGACCCCAGGGATGAGCGATTTCCCTCCTCCTCCTCCTCCTGCCCGTGCCTGGAGCTCTCCCGGCTGGGGAGAAGCAGAAAAAAAACCCCGGGAGAGGCTGCAGGCAGCAGTTTCCCCTCTGGAGAAGGATCCTGCCGTGGGAAAAAGCAGCTCGATGTCAAACCCGGTCCCGAGCCGAGCCGGGCTCCTGTCCCAGGGTGTTCCCAGGTTCCCTGTCCTGACTGAGCCCTGCGGGACTGCAGGAATCTCGTTTTTCCAGCCGGGAAGCCTCTGGCACCGTGCTGGGTGTGAGGTTTGGAGCCGAGGGAAATCCAGGAATTCCCCCCACGCTCCAGAGTGGGATGAGAAACAGAGAGATGCTGCCCTGCGCTTCAAAATTTCCTTTTTTTTTTTTTTGGTAAAAACATTATTGAAAACCTGTTTGAAACCCCTCAGCTCTCCCAACTTCCATGAGGGATATTTCCCAATATTCTGTAAATAAAATAAAGCTTTCAAAGTAGCCAGTCCAAGATTAATTTAATTAATCAAATGAGGGAATCGATGGAATAAAATTACTGCAGTCCCAACATCAATTCATCTAGGAGCAGATATTTAAATAGAGATCCAAAAATAAATATATTTTACATTTTTATCCACAGCAAACAGCTCCAAAAGCTACTAAAAATCCTCTCAGAGCTGGCAAAACTGAGAGGTAGGTGAGGAAATTATTTTCCTGTTAATATCAGAGATTAAAAAGCTCTTAATAAAAGGCAACCACCTGAAGGCAGGGAAGGGAGGGAGAAGTCTGGGGCTTGTTTTAACAACAAGGCACCTGTGAAAGCCAAATCAGCCGAGCTGGGAGGCAAATTCCACCTGGGCTGAGCCATGGGGCCACAAACGGGGCTTTGAGAGGGAGAGGAAGGGGCAGAGGAGGCAAAAACTCCCAGCACATCCCACCTAGGCACTCTCCCATCGCTGCCAAGGGGCCAAAATATTCTTCAGGGGAGCTTTAGGATCCAGCTCAGGCAAAAATAGAAAATTTTCGAGGCTTCCCATGACCATCAGCTGAGAGTGAGGAGATCTCAGAGCTCCCCCACACGTGCAAAAAGCCTCCACCTCTTGTTTATTTAATGCGGAACCGCCACTTCCCGAGCAGAGTTTCACTCTAAAAGTTCATTAGAATCTTGTTTTTACTTCCCAGGAAAGCATTGTTTGGATCTTCCCCCCTCCCCCCCGGGGCCGGCTTCCTGTTGATGTGAAATCGAGATAAACCTCGGGGTTTCCTTCATCTCCCTGCTCCACAAAAAAGGCCATTTTGCCATTTTCTTGGAATTTTCAACGTGCTTCTATCCCATTTTGTCGTGGTCTGAGTGGCCTGCTGGGACAGGGAGGTGACACCGCACCCCGGTGTCCCCAGTCCTGTGGCACAGGAAGCTGTGGAGGTTTTTATTTTCCTCACAATTTCAGGCTGGATGTAATTTTTAAGTCAACACCGAAGCCCTTAAAAACTCAAACCCTTCCTCGCCAGCAAGCCACAGCTCTGGAAAACAAGGATTTATTCTGCTTTTCACAAGCCAAAGTATTTCTGAGCAATAAAAATGCTCCTTGAACTACCAACAAGACCCACGAGCATCAGCCCAGCCCTTCCTTCAATAATCCAGCATTTTCCTCTGATTCTGGAAGAAATCTGAATATTTCCAGGTGGCTCCTCCATGCCTCAGTTTCCCCCGGAGTCCACTCAGCAGAGCATCTGAGCAACTCCAAAAACCCAACACCTACAGGTTGAAAAATCACTAAAAAAAATATATATATATTTACACTGCTGATACCAAGCAGCAAAAAGCCAAGCACTTGGCAGAGCCTCGGCGGCTGGGGGAATTCCCTCGGTTTTGGCCTTGCAGGAAGCTCATTTTCCAGCCCTTTAATTCCTCAACAATCAGAAAAGGAAACAAAACCCACATCCTCTCTCCCCATTCAGCAGCTCCAGCTGTGCCCTGGCCTCGTTGTGCCTCTTATCTCCCTTCTCCGTGGGTTGTCCTCACATTTCCCTCCTTCCCTGGCCAAGAACTCCAGTCCTTGCTCCAACCCAAGGTCGCCTTCACCTTGTCCTGGCCGAGCCCCTGGGCAAGAGCTTTGTGAATCAAAAACCCCGCTTGGCCCGGGACACGCCATAAATTTTCATCTGAACAGATTTGCGGGGCTGGCTCTGCTCCTTGGGGAATTTTTAGAGTGGATTTCAGGGATGTGATAGATTTATGGAGTTCCCCTGGGTCTGTCTAGAGCCACGCTGGGGTCAGGGGTTAAAGACCCCCACATCATAAAAGGCAGGAGTTCAAGAGCTGAGCCTGGATTTTTGGGTTTCTCCAGCATTAATAAGATGCTGGAGCAAAATCTGGAGTGAGGGGGTTGAATTTATCTCCCCCAACCCCTCCTGTGAGCCGCAGGCCGGAACAGCAGAGCTTTAAACACGGAATGCAGATCTCTGGTGCAGCCCGAGATTAACAGGGAAGGATTTCTGGCTTTTCCCTTTATACCTGCCAAAGCTCCGGCTGAACTCTCACCCCCTCCTGGCCCATTTTCCTGGCCGGCAGCTGCGCCCGGTCGAGCTGGATTAAACCCTGGCACCAGCAGCGCTGGGAAGGTCAGCAGTGACTGCAGGGGACGGGTCAGAGCCGGGAAAGGGGAGGTTGGACCCACAGCGTCCTCTGAGCAGGAATCTGTGGGATCAGGGAAGGGATCCACGATGCCTTTTTGCGTTTGGAGTTGGCAGCACCACGGATCCCCACAGGAGGAGCTGCCAGTGCAGCAGAGACTCAGCAGCAGAGCAGCCCCGGGGCTGCTGCGACCCCCAGAACCTTCCCTAGCCCCACCCCCGCTCCCCCTGACTCAGCTCCCGATTCCAGCAGCAATCGAGAGAAGAGGAATATCCGATATTTTCCAGGGAAAAGCGGGCAGCTGAGTGAGCCCCCCCGAGCCGCCCCCTTCCCATCCCAAAACTCAATCCCAGCACGAGCAGGAGTCATCCCAATCCCAATCCCAATCCCATCACAATCCCATCCCCTGAAGCACCGAGCCCAGCGCGAGTGGGATCACAGGATTTGGGGATGCGGCCACCCACCCACCCCCGCACCCCATCCCAATCCCGGGGGCGCCTGCCCCATCCCTGAGCTCCTCTGGCACGTTCGGGGAGGGTCGGGGGTGACCTTGGGGACAGGCGGGAGGTGCCGGCGGGATGTGCAGCACACCTGGCACAGCCCTCCCCGCCACGGCAGGTACCTTGTGACTGCTCCTGCCGGAGCTGCGGCGCTTTCTGGGGAAGGGCTTCTATTTTGGGCAGAATGTTTTCACTTGGCCTATATTAAGCACATTCATTTCGCAGTCACAAGGCAGCGCAGAGCGGTGCGGGAGCCGCTTCTCCTCCGGCAGCGGCTCCGCAGCCTTGGCAGCTCCCGGATCCCAGCGGTGCTGGCGCAGCCCAGCCCAGCCCAGCCCAGCCCAGCCCGCTGCTCTCCGGGTGCTGCCCCATCCAATCCCGATCCCATCCCTCCCTCCCAACACCGCTGAGCCCCACCGGGGAGCTGCCGAGCGCCTCTGTAAATTCCTGGCTCGAATTCCTGCATTAAGCACTCCCCGCTCCCGGCTCCTGGAGACGGGAAAAACCACCAGGAGTTGCTGCAACACTGACACGCGACAGCGGCGTGCAGGGAAAGCATTGAGAAACCCTCAGGTGTGATCTCTGCCGACCTCGCCGCGCTCCCCAGGAATGCTGTGCGGGCGCAGGGATCGGGTGATGGAAGCGTTTCCACCTTTTCCCTCTTTCCACTCTCCTGGGCACCGCGGCCTTGGAAAGGAGATGAATCTCTGCCTCGTGCCTCGTGGACACTCTAATTGTGATTACAGCCCTTCAGGGATGACAGCAAAAAAAATAAACAAACACCTCTTCCAGGTCCCACGGTCCTGCTGGATGAGGCTCGTGGGAAAGCCCTGGGGCAGCGGGATAATGAGGAGCCGGGATGAGGAAGGAGCATCCTCTGCTCTGACTCAGCTCGGCCTCAGCCTGGTCCCACGAGCCGCCCCGGCGAGCTGGGATGGACTGGGAGGGTTCCAGTGCCCACCCTGCTGCTCCCCTGTGCCAGCTGGGCACCGGGACCCGCGTGGAATCCCGGCCGGCTGGGCAGGGATGGGTTATAAATAGCAGCGTTTCAGATTCAGCCTGCATGAGGCTCTTCCCTTCAGTCCCTGATTTATTTTCTCTCTCTTCCGAAGGCTCTCCGCAGCCTGAGATGAAGGGGAGCACAGGCTGGACCCTTCCCTGGATCCTCCAGGGAAAACCTGGAGCTGGAACAGTTAAATTGGTTCAAATCCCCGATGTTGATGCACTTAGAACAGATTAACCTTTGCATCAATAGGCTCCCAAATCACACCGAACTGGCTTAACCCCTCCCTAAATGGCTTTAACTGGTTTGCAGCAGGGGTTGGTAGAGCTTTAATGAGCTCACAGTTGAGTTCCAGATTTCCCCGAGCCCCCTCACGGTCCCCCAAAACCAGTTAGGGGGCTGGAAGCAGGTGAGGGCACGTCACTTCAGCATAAGCATCTTTTCTAGAACATTCTCCAGCTTCTCCCCTGCCCCGGTGTTTTTTCGCATCCTCTTGGCATTCTGGCTCTGAAAGGGACCCCCAAATCTCCCTTATTTACAGTTCCTCACACCAGCAGGGTCTCAGACCTGCTGCCTTTACACCCCGAAGAAAAACCCAGCTACAAAGCTACAGAAAACAGCCTGGGGTCCCCAACACAGCCAGTCAGGCCCCCCTTTTCCACCTACCCCTCTTTGCAGCCCCAGTATCCCCAGTCCCAGGGCAGCTCAGAGCCTGTGCCCAGCCGCCTCTGGCAGAGCTCCAGTGCCTCTGCAGGGCTGAGCCTGAAGCCAGTGAGGGCTGAGATGCCCCCAGAGTGATCATTTGGGAGCAATTTGGGTGAGATTAGGACCATTTGCAGATGCTCCAAGACGTAGCGGCAAACCCGCCTTTGCTCCGGGCGTGGAACATTTCCCTTGCCCTGTAACCCAGCAAAACAGGCGCCTTTTAGTACCTGCCACCAAATTAGGGGGATAAATCCCCCTAAATTCCCTCCCCAGCCCAGGCCGGAGCAAAAGGCTGTGCCTGCAGCGAGGACAGAACACCCTGGAGGTGCGAGAGAGCCCCGCTCTCGGGGTGGAGGTGAGGCAAGGCTGGCCCCGTGTGTGCCGAGCTGCACGTTCCTGCTCTTATCAAATCCATCGGGATCGGCTCCAGCGGCACCCGCTGCCAGCGTTCTCCAGCGCTGCTCCAAGGGGAACAGCCCGAGAGGAGCGCGTTCAAGGGGCTCCTCCTGCCCCATTATCCCATCGCTTCCCTCCTTTCCCACACAGTCACTGCTCGCTCCCACTGACTCACGCTCGTGGCTCCTTTCCGTGGCCCGTGGCCATTTCCCCGCTGCCTCGGTTCCCATTGACTCACCGATCCAGAGCTCACCCTCTCTTTTCCAATTCCCATCCCGGGCATTTCTGGTCACCCGGACTCACCCGGGACCTGCCTTTCTTTCCCTGAGGAGCATTCCAGTGCAGGACCCTCAGGCTGGGCAGCTCCTAAAATCACCTTTCAACCTGTGCAGAAATGCTGTTCCCAGGCCTCAAGGATGCAGGGAGTTTCCTTTTCCAGGAGCAAAGGATTCTCCCCATCTCTCATCCGGACTGGCAGCTTCTGCTGTGGTGGGTTTTGTTTGTTTGTTTGTGATTCTTTTTTGTTTGTTTTTTGTTGGTATGTTTTGTTTTTTTTTTTTTCTCTCCACAGATCATGGGCAAAATAAAAGATTTGCAGAATTTAGATGCAATCAGTGTCTCAAACATATTCCTTCACACTTCCCATCCATCCCTTCCTCCATCGTTGAACCATCCCATGGTTCATTTTCTCCAGCTGCAGTAGTCTGAAAGACTTGGGAAGTGCAGGGAAACGGGATTTTTTTTGGGGAGAGCAGGAAGACACGGGCCCCGGCGTGTGCGCCGGCCTGAACGGCTCGGAGTGGAAAATTCCTGTCCGTTGAGCTGGGATTGTGGTCCAACAGGTTTTTAGTCCCAGCCCCTTGAGTTGTGTCAGTGCAAAAACTCATCCCTAGGGCATTTGTTTGGATCACATGGGCGAGCGTATAAAAATGGGTCCTGCCTGTCCAGGCCAGTTTGCACCTGGAAAGGGAAGGCGGCTGCTGCAGAGGAGGGGAGAGCCGCGGGACAGAGCGGGGCCGCTGCGCTCAGGTAACCACGCCCGCAGCAAATTATCCCCCAGTTTCCCCAGGGAGCGCCGATGGGGCATGGAGAGGGTGAGGGTTTCTCCATGGGAATTTGTGGGGGAATTCAAAGGCTCTGAGGGTTGGGGAATGGGGGGATTTTGCAGGAAAAGGGCTGGATCCTGCCCCAGGAACAGTTCAAAGCGCCCCCGAGGCTTTTCCCAGCCCCTCCGGAGCGGGTGGAATTCGCAACTCCTCTTTCCCTCACGACCCCTTGGAGCTGTCGAGAATGGGGGTGTGGGACCTGTGGGGTGCCTTGGTGGCCCTCAGCGTAGAGAGGAGGCTGCTCAGGCAGAGCCACGTGTGAGGAGACACCGAGACGTGCGGCCAAAGAGTTTTCCAGCACGGAGAATTCCGCCCGCTCTCCTGCGGGAACAGCTCGGATAAAGCCGGCGGCTGTCCCGGGGCGCTGCTCGCGGGTTCGGTCTGGGCTGTTGGTGGCGAATTAAAGAAATAAGAGGCTCCTGGCAGGGCCACCAGCACGGCCATGCAGCCACCGAGAGCTGGCGTCCCCTCCCCGCCCCGGTGCCCTCCGGGGCAGAGGCAGAGGCAGCGCTGCTGCTTCGCCCTTGGGGTGGGGAGCGCCTCTGGGGATCCGGGAGCTCTTTCACAAGCCAGGGCAGAGGCTCGGCCGCTCCCCCGCCGGCCAGGATGAGGAACGAGGGAGAACCTCCTGCCCCGAGGCTCCTGCCTGCTCCCAGGGCTGTCACCCCATGTCTCTCTTTTCCTGCTGCTCCCTCCCTCCCTCTCTGCGCTGGGATCTCCAGAAGTTTTCTCCCCACTCAACGCTGCTGCTTTTCCTTCTGTGCTCTCCATCTCTACTTGGAGACAGTTGCTTGGAGACAGGCTACTGGTTCTGTGGTGGTTTAATCCTTTTATTTTTTAATGGGGGAGCAGTGGGGGGCAAAGGGAGACGGTGCCGCGATGCATGCCACCACACTGGCTGGGGGCACACTGGGGAGGAAAGTTCAGGAAACATCTGGCACCAGAGGGAAAGGTCTAAACCAAGCAAAACCAGCGTTTTTCCCTGGTTAGGAAACATCCAGCCTCCCCACCAAGCCTCCCCCATGCTCTGTGTCCAGAAACAAGTCCCAAGAGGGTCCCGCTTTCTCCCTTCTCGCCCCAGGCCCCCACCTAGGTGCGGCCTGAGAATGAATTCCTTGGCTGGGGGTGGCTGGAGGGTTATTTTCCTTTCCTGAGGAAGAGCCCAGGCTGGTTGGCAACGTTCTCCGCCTATTTTCTGCACTGCTCTCCGTAGCAAGAGAAACTAGGAGAAAAAGGGAAACAGAAGCTACAGGATGCACCGTTATAAGAGGAACTTTCCCCAAAATAGAAGCTTTTCACAGTTTTTTCACGAGGCGTCAGCAGCTCTTAATGCTACATGAAACTGTGAATCCTGCCTGGAGCAGCCGGCGGGAGACTGTCAGCGCTCCAGGCTGCAGCTGCAGCCTTTCCCAGGGTGTAGGGCCAGCCGTGCCCCCCAAAACCTGCCTGGGGTGTCAGGGACAAGCAGCTGGAAGCGCAGCCCTGGCTGTGATTCCATCCCAGCAGCGCTTCCTGCACCACTCAGGGTGGTAAATCCAAAATATCCCAGCCGGAGGGTGCAGAAATCCTGCACGGATGGATCAAGACCTTGAGTTTCGCCCTGACCTGGTTTTTTTAGCTGCGGAAGATCCGTCTGGAGAGCCCCAAATGTTCATTAGCTCAGTGCTGGGGAGAAGGGATGCTGAGCTTGTGTAAGGAGTTGTGTTTTACAGGAGTACACGGCTCCTTCTGGGTTTAAATATTTATAAGCTGAGTGATGAATCCCTGGAGTTCTGCAGCCCTATCGATGGCAGGGTGAGCTGTCACCCGGGCAGTGTCAGGTGGCTGATTCCAGGGCTGGGAGATGGGATCCAGCTTAGGGAGACAATTCCTGCATGCAGGGAATTTCCAGAGCCCCCCAAACTCGTGGCTCACAGACAGCCCCTGCTGCTGTGGCATAGCAGGGGATGGAAGGTGCAAAAATGTTCTTTGGTGCTTGTTTTAGACTTTTCCTTCTGGTATCAGCTGTTTCCTGGGCTCTGCTCCCCACCAGTGAGGTGGCACATCCCAACGTGTCCACCGTTCCCCCATCAAGGTTGGGTTGTGCCATTTTTGCAAAGTTCTGGTTAAAGATTTCTCCCAGCTCCAGTTGGACACTAAACTTGTAAATGCCATTTTTTTTTGGAGCTGCCACCTCCTTCCCTGGCTGCTGATGGGGTTGGGGGGCTCATGGGGAGCATGGAACAGCTGTTCTGAGCAAGCAGACTCCTTGTAGCCACATCCAGGAAGCACAGCTGCAGGATTTTGGATTTTCAGAGAAGCAAAACAGAGGGGTGACCTTTGCTGCTTTTCCGAGTGAATCCATGGCTGGATCCAGCACCATGGTGGGCGTCTGGAACCCATTCCCCACCAGGAGCCAGGACTCTGCTGGCTTTGCCAGGAGCAAATCCCAGGCTGGACTCTGCTCCTGACGTGGGCAGGACCCAGTGACGGGGAAGGAGGGACAACCCCACGCCCTGCCTCGCTCCAGAGCCTTGGCCAAAGGCACCATGCCAGGGGACTCGGTGGCCTGCTGGCTACCACAGGAGCCAGGCACGGCTCGGGGGGCTCAGATCCACAGGGAAGGCTCTTAGCCCAAGGGTGAGGTGCTTGGAGAGGGGGTGGGAGCTGGGAGAGCCTCACTGGGGCTGAGGGGAGGTTGTCACTGTGAAACTTTCAGGTTGTCACAGAACTTTCAGGTCCGTGAGTGTTCCATGGATTGATTTATTTCGGCTGATTTGTAGGGTGGCACGAGGAGGGCAGAGCTGGCAGCGAGACGTGGGGACAATGGGGGGACGAGGGACAGCTCTGTCTCCACACCAGGACACTGCTTGGTCAGCCCAGGACTTGCCTTCCCAAAATCTTTCCATCTCCAGGGTTGGGAGGTGGCACTGAGTGGGGAAGGGGTGGCTTTAGGATACGAGCCCGTGTTTGGGGTGATCTCACAGATCCCTGCGCCCTCTCCTTGCAGAGCCTGCCAAGAGAAAGCGATGGAAAGCCCAGGGAAGGGCAGCCCTGCCGGGAAGATGACAGCCATGGCTCGCAGCCTGTAAGTACCTCCTGTGCCTCCTTCTGCCCCTGCTCCTGGCACTTTTCCTCCGGACACTTTCTCCAGGGACTTTGCTCTTTGCTCCCATCCCACCCATGCCACAGCAACGCCTCCATTCCCCATGGATGAGGTGGAAAATACCCAGGAAAGCAAGGAAAAGGCAGGGTCCTGTCGCTGGGGGCTGTGTGATTGGAGGCTGTCTGGGCTTTTTGTGGTGTCTCCCCGTCCCAAATCTGCTTTTTCCAGTGAGGGATGCATTGCCTCGGTCTGTGCCAGCCTTTCAGCCCTTTGCAAGGTGAATGATGCTGGATTTGGGGGCCAGGGTGGGGGGCAGAGCCACGAAAGCTGCAGCGGTTTCAGAGCATCCAAGGAGCAAAAGGAAAATGGGTTTGGATATGGATTGCTGCATCCTGTCCCCAGCGAGGCTGGGCAGGGTCCTGGCAGCACCTGGGAGGGGTGGAAACACCCCTGGCTTTAAACTTGAGAGTCATAAATTTTACTGGGGCTGGAGCAATGTCCACTCATATCTTGATATCCCAAGGGTGTCTTCATTCCTGGCTGGGGAGTGGGACATGGAGGGAGGAGGATGCTGTGGGGTGAAAAGGGGACTCGGTGTGGCCCCCAGAGCTCAGCCTTGGGTGTGGAACTCTTTGCCTGGCAGTCAGGGTGATCATGGAGCTGGACAGATGCAATTCCTTGGGGACAGGTTCAAGAGGCTTAAATCGGAGAGGCAGCAGAGGGGAGCAAAAGGCCTTTTAATTAATTCCAGCCCTGCCGGAGATGGAGGTGCTGGGGAAGGGGGATGTCACTGGGCAGCTGTGCCATGCCATGCCGTGCCATTCCATGCCATGCCAAGCCATGCCACAGCGTGGGCTTGCTGGGGAACAGTCAGCTGAGTCTTGTGCTTCTCCTCCCACTGAGAAGAGGGGCTTTGAGCAGCACCCACGTGCTCCACAGCTGCTCCCGACCCCTTTCTCCTGCCCCGTGCCCACCCCGGTGCCTCCATCCGCCGGCTTTCTCCTCCCGGGAAACCTTTTCTCCTGGGAAGGAGGCCCGTGCGAGCTCCGCAGCCGGAGCGTTTCTCCTGCGAGTGACAATCGTGCTTTTGTTTTGCCTGGCTGCGAGAGGGGCAGGCGGGAATTTGGCTGCCCAGAAAGCTGCCGGGAACCCTTTCTGCCACAATTAAGCACCTGCTACAAGAGAGCAAATAAGCCAAATCATGCGGCTGGCAAACAAGCTTTACGTGTTCCTTCCCCGTGACCCACTCCAAGAAGCAGGAAAGCTGCGGGCTCTGCGGCTCGGCTGCTCGCAGCTCCCGGGGCTGGGATCCCACAGCTCCGCAGCCGGGCACCGAGGCAGCGCTGGGAGCTGCCTCTTGCCGCCTCCAAAGCCAAAAGGGCTTTCCCCTCCCCAAATTGGCGGCTCCATCTCCTTCTGCTATGGAGAGACAGATCCCAGTGCTGCGAGTTCGGTGAGGCAGGGGGAGGATTCGGCCGGGCTGTGGGGGGGTCTGAGGCGAGGCGAGCTCAGGGCTTTGACGCCGTTCCTGCGGCGTTGCATCGGTGTCAGCCTCAGCACGGGCTGCCCGCCGGCCTGATCCGAGCGGGAAGGGATCAGGGGGCCGAGCTTAGCGCGGCTCGGCGGCGGGGATGGAGGCTGGATGCCTCGGGAAGGGATGGCGAGCATCACATGATGCGGATATGCGGGGTCAGAGCAGCGCCGGGGCCCGGCGCCTTCCCGGCAGCCGCGCTGCAAAGATGACTCGGGAGTTTTTTTTTATTGCCCTGAGGGTTCAGATTTCGGGGAGCTGCCCTAGGGGTGAGGAGGGGGCTGCAATAAGTCCTATAGAGAATGGTAAAAAGGCAGCACTGCAGCCTGTGGCCTGTGCTTGGAGGGCACGGAGGGATGAAGCAGCTTCCCTCCACCCCCCCTGCGAGAAGCCCTGCGAGGGTTTGGAGGTGTTTTGGGGGGGGAGGGGGGGGTTGTGAGGGATCTCCTCCACCAGCAGGGCCACACATAGCCCAGCTGGCATCTCCTTGAAATTTGGGGAGAGAGAAAGGTGCTCAGAGGGATGTAGGAGAGGGTGCACCCCTTCCCCAGATCGGGGGTGGGGGGGGGGTATGGGATGGATCAGATGCAGAGGAAGGATGGAGGTGAGATTTAGGAAGGGATGAGGATGTTATCCCCCCCATGGATGTCACAGAGGATGGAGGGCAGGGGCAGGGTGGGAGTCTCGTGCAGAAAGGGGATAGAGATCCGTGGAGTGCAGGATTGAGGGGCAGGATTGGGGGCAGGGATGGAGCTCCCTGTATTGGGAGGGTTTTAGGGCCAGGATGGGGATCCCAAGGCGGAACAGGGGGCACAACAGAGCCCCCTGACAGGGAGGTTTAGGGGCAGGATGGAATCCCATGGAAAGCAGGACTGGGAGGGGATGCACCGCAGAGTCCCCTACAAGGGAGAATTAGGGACACGATGGGGGTCCGAAGGCAGAGCTGTGGGGGCGTGACGGAGCCCCCTGCAAGGGAGGGTTAGGCGACATTATGGGGTCTCAAGATGCATTTACAGGGACATGACAAAATCCCCCCGCGAGGGAGTTTAAGGGGCAGGATGGGGTGGGGGGGGTCTCACGGCAGGACTGGGGGCCACAACGGAGCCTCCTGCCAGGGCCACTCTGAGGGTCCCCATGGGCGGCAAGATGCGCCCGCACCCCCCCGGGAGCCCCCCCCCCCCGTGTCTCTCCCAACCAATGCGCGGCAGCGGAGGGGGGGGTGAGGGGTACCCGGAGGCGGAGCTCGGCCGGGGCCGCTTGTTTTTTGTGAATGAAAGGCGGGGCGGCCGCGACTGCAGCGCGCAGGGCAGCGCGCACCGCTCGGCGCAGCGCGGCAGGGCCGCGATCCGCGCAGGGCTCCGCGCAGCGCAGCGGGCCGCGGATGCGGAGATCGGGGCGGCCGAGGTGCCGCCATGGGCCCTGAGCCGCGCACAGCGGCGCCCAGCCGTGCCCAGCCGAGCCGCGCAAGCTGCGCCGTGGCCATGTCCGGAGGGGCGAGCCCGGCCCCGGCCCCTGGGAGCCGCCGCTTCGTCTGTGTTGGTGTAAGTACCGGGGGGACCCCCCCACCCCCCCCTCCCCGCGCTTCCGCTCCGCGTCCCGCTCCGCCTCCGCGCATCCTGCCCCGCTGCCCGGCCCGGCCCGGCCCGGCGGACAGGGGACAGCGAGGGCCCGGCCCCTCCGCCGTGCCCCGCACCCCCGGGCAGGGTGGCTGGAGCCCCTCCATGCCCCCTCGCGATGCCCCACACCGGCTCTCGGTGCTCTCCTGTCCCCTCGCCGTGTCCCGCATCCTCTCCCGGTGCTCTCCTGTCCCCTCGCCGTGTCCCGCATCCCCTCCCGGTGCTTCCTGTCCGCCCTCGCAATGCCCCGCACCGCCGATCCAGGTGCTCTGAGCACCCCTAAAGCTCCTTGCGATGCCCCGCAGCCCCTGCCGAGGTCCTCCCTCAGTCTCCTTGCGATGTCCCGCATCCCCGATCTGGGTGCTGCGAGCACCCCCAACCTCCTCGTGATGCCCCGCACGCCTGGCCTGGGTCCTCCCCAACCTCCTCGCGATGCCCCACACCCTCTCCCGGGGCTTCCTGTCCCCTTTGCAATGCCCCACAGCCCCGATTCGGGTGCTCGGAACACCCCTGAGAGCCCTTGCAATGCCCGCGCCCCCTCCAGATCCTCCTCAGCCCCCTTGCAATGCCCGCACCCTCTCCGAATCCTCCCTGGTCCCCTTGCAATGCCCGCATCCGCTCTGGATCCTTCCCGGCCCCCTTGCAATGCTCGCACACCCTCCAGATCCTCCCCAGCCCCCTTGCGATGCCCACAGCCCCTCCAGATCCTCCCCAACCCCCTTGCAATGCCCGCACCCCCTCCGAATCGTCCCCGGGCCCCTTGCAGTGCCCACACCCGCTCCAGATCCTCCCCGACCCCTTTGCGATGCCCACATTCCCTCCCGGTATTCCCCGACCCCTTTGCGGTGCCCACATCCCCTCCCGGTATTCCCCGACCCCTTTGCGGTGCCCACATCCCCTCCCGGTGTTCCCTGACCCCTTTCCTTTGCAATGCCCCGCACCCCCGATCCGGATGCTCCGAGCACCCCGGAGTCCCCTTGCGATTCCCCCAATCCCGCTGCTCGCCGCTCCCTCCCCGAATTCCCGCACCCTCTCCCGGTGCTCCCGGAGCCCTTTGCGATGCCCCAGACCCCCGATCTGAGTGCCCCCCACACCCCGATCTGAGTGCCCCCCACACCCCCGATCTGAGTGCCCCCCGCAGCCGGTCCCGGTGCCCCCCGCCCACCCTCCCGCCGTATCCCCCGGCCCCGGCCGTGCTGCAGCCCCGCTCGGGGCCCCGTTTCTCCCGCACCGCCG
>JAWWMU010000075.1:3576298-3586351 GCA_035048155.1 Cinnycerthia olivascens
AACACCCCAGAGCCATCAATGGGACAGAAATCAGGAATTCCTGGGTGTTGGAAAAGCCCCTCTCCCTATCCCAAGATGCCCTCACCTTCTCCTTTTCCGTACTTGGAGCTGGGCAGCCAGGACACGGCCTCCACGTACCCCAGTTCCCGGCACACCACGTGGGCGGCGTGGATGGAGAAGTCGTCGTCGCACACGGTGCCCCACTCGCCGCCGTAAAACACCTCCACCCTGCCCTCGTTGTGCTTCCTTTTCTGCCCCGCCAGCCTCAGCTGGATTTTGGGGACGTTTGGGGCTCTCTGGGGTGGCTGGAACACCTGGGGGGCTGGCTCGGGGTAGCCGGGCAGGTACGGCCAGGGCTCGTACTGGGCGCAGCTCAGCTGGGCCAGCAGCAGCAGCAGCAGGTGGTGGGTGGAGGGAAAATCTTGGGATCTTCCCATTTTTGGGGCTCGCAGATCCAGGCAGAGCTGTCCTGGAAGAAAATCAGGTTTTAATTAATGTTTGTAGTGATGCAAAATTTGTATCTCTTGGAAATTGAGGTGACCTCCGACACCACCTGGAAAAAGCAAAATCAGATCAATTCTTTCTCTTGGGGTGGACAAACAAACTGAAAACTCCCCCATTCATAAGTTTAGGGCAACTTGCCACATAATTTCACCCTAAAAATATATTTTGTGCAGGTAAAATCCTCTAGGTTGGAAGTTGTAACAAATAATTTTCCTGTTTCTCCACAAATCCAGCAGAAAAACTTCATCCAAATCCTGCCAGGACAGAACTAAACCGTTTTTTTCTCCCCATCAAGAATCCAAACCCATCACAAACAGTAGAAAACCAGGAAGGCGAGGAAATCTCATGGCCAGCAGTGAGGGATTTATCCCAAAGTCTGGGCTCCCAATGGGATAAAAGATTTATTTCTGTTCCTGCATGTCTGGTTCCATCTGTGGAAATCACCAGACACTTGGCAGAAGCCTTGGATAAACTGGGAATAGTGGAAAATATCTCCAGATTGTGGTTGTGAGTCTGGATGGGGATTTATTGCCCAAGTGCTCCACAACACAATTTAAGGTAGGAACAGGCAACTTCTCCTGAGAGGAATTTAATCCAGGAATTTAATCCTGTTCTTTTCCTGCTTCCCACTCACACCCAGGCACGTGGAGTGGTCAAGCAGGACACAGGAGGGTGAGGATTCCATAATTTCCGAGTGAAGCAATGCCAGAGCTCAGTGGGAAAAACCTCCCTGTGCCTTTGGAGCTCTGTTATTTCCTGGCAGTCACCGGAGAGGAGAGAGAAAGGGAGAAGATTTGGCTCCACAGAAGATGTCTAGGAACTAAAATTCTCTGGAATTTCAGCTAAATCTGGTCTATTCCTAAAAAAAAAAAAAATCCCAGAAAAACCACATCCTCACATAAAGATACAAAAATCCATGAACAGCCTTTAAAGCTGCTCGAGGAGGACATGGGTCAGAATTCCAGGTAATTTCCAGGGCTGTGCCTCAGTTTCCCTGGGGCTTAAACAGGGATGGGGCTCAGGAGATTCCCTCTGGAATGCTCTGAAAACTGGGAATGGAAAGAGTTTGCCTAAGGAAGGGAGAAATAAAACAGAAGCACAGGGATTAAAGCCCAGCATTGGAGGGGAAACAGGTAAAGAGAGAGGAGGTTTTACAACAGATCTCATAAATCAGGATTGGGGAGGGGATATGAGGGGAAAAAAAATCTTGGTAAACAAACATTGGGATTGGAGGAGCCAATTTTTTTTGTAGATCAGGAGGTGAGGGTGAGAGAGAGGAATAAAATCAGATCCTGCCCCAGCTCGGAGAGGGCTGGAAGGGATGAGAGGAAGGAAATGATGAGAGGAAGGAAATGATGAGAGGAAGGAAATGCAGCTGCTGCTCCCTCCAAGGAGAGAGGATTTTCCAATGGGAATGCAGCTGGCAGGGCAGGATCAGAGGAATCCAGGATCCCAGATCCAGGAGCTCCAGTACCTGGACTGGTCCCAGTCACACATCCCAAGCCCAGCACAGGGCTCTGAACAAACCTCGGTGACATTTTAATGGACACGGAATGGGTTCAACCCAGGGGTACAAATGAGGGCAGGGAGGTGCTCCAGGAGGGATAAAAAATTCCAGGAATCCCCGTGGATCGGGGCAGGGAAGGACAGGTGGGAGTTGTGAATCCAAACACCAGAGGGGAGAAGTTTCACCTCAGCAGAGCCTCAAGCTCTGCAGAAAATCTGGGCTTCAGGTTTCATTTTAAAATATCTGACTTGATCTGCTCCATCCCTGAACATCTGTATTGATGAGCTCCATCCCTGAAAAACATCTGGTTTGATCTGCTCCATCTTTGCTGTTGCAGGAACAGCATTTTTAAAGCCTCAGCAAACCCTCCTCAAAAACTCGGGGCTGCAGAACCTCTCCCTGAAAATCCAGATGAGGAGGCTGATTTAGCCCCAAATCCCAGCTGGGTTCAGAAAAGATCATTATTTGGGTTTTAAAAGGATCATTATTTGGGTTTTAAAAGGATCATTATTTGGGTTTCTCAAGGCTTGTTAAAGCTTTCCCAGGGCTGTCCCACACACTGAGAATGCAGGGCTCTGTTTATAAATATTTGTTCTTTATATTTCTGGGACCTTCTGGAGCATCTGCATGGTCCTGCAGCCACTTGAGGGAAATTTGGGAAGGAAAAGGCAGATGAGGAGTGGAACAACCTCTCAGTCAAACCCTGCAGCTGTCAGAGATAAGGCAGCTCTTCAGCATCTTAAACAGAATATGAACAAATTCCCCTCTGGGTCACGGTTTTGTTTTATTTCTGAACCTCCAGAAAGCTCAATGTCAATTAAACCTGAATATTTGAGAGGAGCAAAGGCTCAGCCAGCCCAGAACCTGCCCTGTGCCAAGGCAAACAGGGACCCGTGTCAGCTCTGCTTTGGGGGGTCCCTCGGGATCCAGGAACAACTCCAAGCTGTGAATTCCCTTTTCCAGCCCTTTCCCTGCTCAAACCCAACCTCTGCAGCCGTCTCACCAAGGACTAGAGCCAAAAGACACAACAATTTGGGGAAAGCGGCTGGAGGAGGGCTGGGGGTGGCTCCCAGCTGAGCTCCTGGAGGTGTTAATGAGCCGGAGCTGCTTTCCAAGAATCCCAGAGCTCAGAGACCTCAGGAGCAGCTGGGAGGGAGGGGAAGGTCAAGGCAGAGTTCCAGGTTGCTTTAATTGGAACCAAGATTAGCCTGGGAGCCACTAATTGGGATTAGAGCAGATCCAGGAGGTGGAACTTTCGCTCTTGGCAAAGCCCTGCTGAGCCAGGATGCCCTGGAGCCCAAAATGGGTTTGCTTTTGTTCCCCAGGAATTCAGGGATTTGGGAATCATCGAGTATCCTGAGTTGGAAGGGATCCACAAGAATGATCCGAGTTCAAGCCTTGGCCCTGCTCACAGAGCTGGAGAAAACCTGATGTGAAAATATAAAGGAATATGATCTATTCCCTATATATAAATATATAGGGAATTGTGGCTGGGTAATAAGGAAGATTGTAGGAACACATTCCCAACCCATCCCTAGGAAAAAAGGCTCAGGTGCTGCAGCACCGTGTCCCATCTTTGCTGTGGGATCAGGAGGGGCTCCTCGAGGGGAAGGCACTGGAAAACCACTCAGGAATCCCATTCCACGTGCAGAAATCCTGGGGGAATTCTGCACAAGGTCGGGTCAGCAGCAGAGCCCTGCGCTCCCTCCCATCCCAAACTCCAGGAGACAAAACTTCCACAGGGTCTGCAGCCCCCAAAAATGAACCCTCCCACTCTCACAGCCCCTGTTCATTGAGGGGCTCAAGAAAATTTCCTCAGATTAAGTCAGGAAAGGCGGAATCCAGAGGGATTTGTCCTCAGCCATGATTTGGGATTCCCACAAAACCCAGGTACAACAGGGAAAACTTCAGGAACTCGGCAGAACCCAGGGAAAGCTCCCAAAGCTCCAGCACTGGGATGGGCTCTCAGCTTTCTGTGTATCCCGAGGGGACAGGAGGGAAAATGAAATTCTGCCATGGGAGAGCTCAGATCCCTGGAAGTGTCCAAGGCCAGGTTGGACAGGGCTTGGAGGACCCTGGGGTGGTGGAAGGAGATGGGATTTGAGGTTCCTTCCCACCCAAACCATTCCATGGCTCTGATCCACAGTGTCCAGGTCCTTTTTCACTGGGATTCGAGGCAGGATTTAGGGGATTGACAGCAGAGAAAATTGCCCAGCAGTTATTTCACTCCACAGCACAACAGCCACAGAAATCCTGGATTTATTCTTTCCTGGAATCTCCCTCCTCAGCTCCAAGACATTTTAGGGCTCTGATATCCAGGAAAGCTCACCCTGCCCTTCAGCTGCAGCCTGGATAAAAAAAAACATTTAAAGGGCAGAGCCAACTGCACCCACACATTATGGGGGCACCAGAAAACCACAACAACACCACTTAACATGGAAAATATTCCAGCAAAACCACTGGGAGTGACACTGGGACACGTTTTTCCCTCAAGTCTGAGGGAGCTGCACGTGCTGAGCTCCCTGAGAATAAATCCAGGCTCAAGTTTGCAGGAGGTTTGGTTTGGGCTGGATTTTCCTTTTTTTTTTTTTTTTTTTTTTCAGGATCATTCCCCCCCCCTCACAGCTTCTAACAACCTCCAGATTTATTCCTGACGTCAGGAACAGCATTTTGGTCTCTCCATTCAAAGGAATCCAAGACAGAACATTAAAAACCCATCGAGCAGAGCCGGTGGAGAAGGCAGGAAATGCTCCAGGTCTCCTGGCTCTCCGTGCCATATTCCAGGCTGGAAGCTGAGCTCCATGCCCACAGGAATGTGTAATTTAGGGTTTTCAGGCATGATCCTGGTGGCTGCTGACTCAGCCCTTTCCAGGGCTCCAGCACTGGGTCTCGAAGGGAACGGAGGCACGGGATGGCAAGGAAAAAACATGGAATTGTTATGGAATTGGGATGGTTTGGGTTGGAAGGGATTTAAATCCCATCGAGTCCCACCCCTGCCACTTCCCATAATCCCAGGGTGATCCAACCTGGCCTGGAACACTTCCAGGGATCCAGGGGCAGCCACAGCTGCTCTGGGAATTCCATCCCAGCCCTTTGCCATCCCAGGGAGGAATTCCTTCTCCAAATCCCAGCTCTCCCTGCCCTCTGGCAGTTTAAAACCCTTGCCCCTTGTCCTGGCACTCTCTGCCCATTTAAAATCCCTCTTCCTCTTTTCATGGTTCTCCCAAAGCTCCTAATCCCGAGTTTCTCCTTCTCCAGACACTTTCCCAGGTGTAACAGAGCCCGCTCATCTCCCGAGCCCGATCCCAGCCAAAAATCCCCTTTTGAATCCCATCCCATCACCCAAACAATGGATGAGCTGGGACAAACCCCAGAGCCGGGCACTTCCCTGCTCCCATCCTCATCCGGACAACAAAAGGAAAGTCTGGAATGCCAGATGGAAGCCCTTTGTGTCCGAGGATCCAGCAACGCTCCACATCCCCCGGGAGCAGGGGACAATTATCCCGATTGTCCCCGGGGCTCCAAACCGTTGCTGTTCAGCCGCTTGGAACTGGGAATCCCGGGAATCCCAGGAATCCCTGCATTCCCAATTCCACACTCCATCGCCCCAGGTGCATTCCTCGGGATGGGAACAGGATTTCCCGGTGCCACCGGAGGAGCTCTCCAGCCTCTTCTCCACCGGGAAACCTCTCCAGAATTATTAAAGGGAATAAAATCCTACCGTTCCCTGGGATGAGATTTTGGATACATTTCCCTACTGCTCCAAAAGTCTCTGCCCTGCCATGGCAGGGGCTTTCCAAGGGTTAAATCCCCATGGATTAAATCCCTTCTCATTCCCACTCCTAAAACCTGAGCCACAAAGGTCCCTGGAAAGATCAGAGGCACCAGCATTGGCAGAAAATCCCAAACTCCAGCAGAGATCCCAGGCCAAGGGAATATCAGACTGGAGATTTCCCAGTTGGAAAAGGAGCTCTGGAAAGGCCCCGAGAGCCATGGAATGGTTCAGTTTGGAAAATACCTTTAAGACCATCAAATCCAGGCCACCACCTTGTTCATCACCAAATCAGGGCCACATCCAGGTGTCCTTGGAATTTCCAGGGGTGGTGACTCCACCATCCCATTCCAGCACTTGGGAATGTTGGCCAGCTGAGGAGGGGAAACTGTGGCAGGCAGGGAGCAAAGAGGGATGGAAAAATCCCTGTGAAAATTCCGTGACCAAGGCCCTTTGCATCACAGTTTGATTAAATCAGAAAATCATGGAATGGTTTGGGTTGGAAGAGACCTTAAATTCATCTCATCCCATCCCTGCCATGGCCAGGGACACCTCCCACTGTCCCAGATCGATCCAACCTGACCTTGGGCACTTCCAGGGATCCAGGGGCAGCCCCAGCTCCTCTGGGAATTCCATCCCAGCCCCTCCCCACCCTTCCAGACAGGAATTCCATCCCAAAATCCCACCTATCCCTGCCCTCTGACAGTTGGAATCCATTCCCTGTGCTCTGCCCCTCCGGGCCCTCCTGCCCAACAAATTCCCAGTGTCCAGGGCTGTTCCAGCAGAATCCACAGAGGGATGGGAAAGGAAAAATCAAAGAATCCTGGGATGGTTTGGATTGGAAGGGACCTTAAATCCCATCCCATTCCAGCCCCTGCCATACCCAGGGACACCTCCCACTGTCCCAGTGCTCCAACCTGACTTTGGACACTTACAGGGATCCAGGGGCAGCCGCAGCTCCTCTGGGAATTCCATCCCAGCTTTTCCCATCCTACAGAGAGGAATTTCTTCCTGAATTTCCCCCCTTTCAGTCCAAGCCCACCCCCCTTTTCCCACCAGTGCAGTTCGTGGTGAACTGGGAATTTCTGGTTCCTATTTCCAGACCCTTGGAGCAGCCAGGACCGGGGCTGGCCTGGATCCTGAGAGTGCCAGAATCCACATCTGCATTCCTGCCCCTTCTCCCCAGGCACAGGGAAGAGAGCAGGAAATCAGGAACTTCCAGGTAAAACAGAGCTGGATCCCAGCTGTGCCACGGACAGAAGATTCTCGCACGTCCCTCTCATCCCAAAGAGCTTTTTGTGCCTCCTGGGATTCACTGAGGGGCTCAAACTGGGAGCAAATGGGAATTGGAGCAGATTTGGGAAGAGGCCACAGCCTGGGTTTGGGAGCTGTTCAGCTGAGCCGCTTCAGGAAAGGAGCTGCCCGTGGATCCGAGTGTTCTTCCCAGGAAAAATCCTGGTGGCCTCGCAAATATTAGGGGCATTTATCCTTACAAAGAATATATCAATATATCCTTATAAATATATCCTCACAAATGTGTCCTTACAGCGATAAAAGGGACGAGGCAGAGTTTTCCTGCTGCATTCCAGATTTCTAAACCCGGATCTCTGTGACCTTCTGAGCTCACCTGGTCTAAAGATCTTTATCCCCACACAGCAACATCTGCTTAAATTAAACACCAAAAATTCATCTGAAGGGGAAAATTAACCCCAAAAAAAAGGATTCTGTGTGTGCTGGAGGAGCGGAGCTCAGCCTGGCTCGGGGCTGAACATCCCGAATTTCCACGGAGAGGATTTCCAGGTGGGTCTGAAATCCCCCCAGGAGGAGGGGATCATTCCTCACCCTCCGGGTGATGCTGTCTTAATTAAAGCTCCCTAATCCTCCAGCGGGACAGCTGGGCTCCAAAACTGGCTGTTGTTATTCCTGGAAAATCCCCCTTGGAATAACAAACTCCTGTGCATTAGGAGTGGAACTTCTCCTCTGTGGGGGAGTTTTTGGGCACAGGAAAGTGTGAAAAAAGGGCAATGAAAATCACCTGGGCGAGCTGGGGATCATCCCAGTGCCTGGAACTGGGAGCTCTGGTTTGCCAGGAATGCTCTGGAAATGTTCAGGAGGAGAAGGAATAAAAGGGGGAAATAAATACAAATTAGAGAACAGAAAGGAAAGCAGAGTGGAGCACAGGGACAGTAAAGACGATGAATTTGCCAGCCAAGTCATGGATAAAAATCCCAAAGCTCATTTCTGGGAAAGCATTTTGGGGTCTCAACCTGTGAAAGGAGTGAACTTCCAGCAAAACACAGGGATTTTCCATTAAATCACCCTGCTGAAGGCAGGAACATTGTCCTGGGCTACATCCCCAGAACTCTGCAGTCCTGAGGGCTTTTCCAAGCTGCTGAAACTTCCCTGAAGTTTTCTCCTGAAAATTCTCATTTCTGCACCCACAAAGCTCCTGCTGGGTTTGACTGGAGAGGAATCCTGAGCCTGATTTGAGGATTAAATTTCCCTTAAGAACCCATTTTCGGGGATGTTTCCCAATATCCTCCTGCCTTTGGGACCAGGATTATAAAAATTCCCTCCTGGAGCACTCCGAAGTGTGGTTTCCCCCTGAGCACTCGGATATTGCAGCAATTCACACTTTTATTTCATTTAATATTATTTTAATTGCTCCCCACTCCCCCACCGAGGAAATTCCACCACCGTGGGTGGCTCAATACAGGAGAAAACTGGGAAGGAGGAGCCTGAAGTCCATGATTTTCAGGCTGTATCCAGGAAAAATTGGAAACGCTTTGCTGTCACCTTTATGAGCTGATTGTGGAGATGATGAATTATTTTCCTGCTCCACTCCCAGATATCCGAAGGTGGAGCTTCCTCTCTAATATTCTAAATTATCTGGGCTTGGATGTTTTATTTACACACAGCAACAGCAAAAAACTCATCGGGAAGGAAATATTAATCACAATTATTTGTGAGGGCAGCCCGGGTCGGGTTGAACATCCCACGTTTCTCCGGGGCAGCTTTCCAGGGGGATATCCCGAAATAATCCTAAAAATTACCAGGATAAAACAGCTTTTAAGGTGTTGCTGGTAAGCTCAGAGAATCCCCAGCAGTGACAGCAGAAAAAAAATAAATCCTTAATTAAGCACATATTTTGCACCTTCTGCCAAACATCTGCCCGGAGTTTTCCCTCTGAAAAAAGGGGAATTATCCAGAGAGGAGAACTCCAAGAGCCTCCCCGATTTACCCGGGTGACATTTACCCAACGCTGATGGCACGAACCGAGGTTTTCTGCCCGAAAATTCGGGATATTTTACCAATATCCCAGCTCAGGCACTGCCCGAACTCGCGGGCAGTTTGCAACTCGTCTTTTATTCCAACCGGGAATGGCTGGGAGCAAAAAAAAAAAAAGGGATAAAATTACCAGCTGGGCCAGGACTCCTTTAAAAAGTGACACTGAAAATCTTCGGCAAGTCCAGCTCGGGGCTCAAGAATTGGGAGAAACAGAAATTTTTTTTTTTCCTCCCTCACTCTTACATCACGATGCGAGAGGGAGCAAAACACGTTCGGAGAGAGGAAAGGGAAATGAAACTTTGAGCCGCGAAGAAAGTAAGGTTTGGAAATGTTTAAATGAAACCCCAAACGCGGCTCGCGGCCCCGAATTTACCTCAATTAGCGGCGGCTGTGCTGGGGGGAGGCTCAGCCCCGTCCCGCTTCATGCAGCTCCTTCCTCCCGGGCTCCAAAAAATCCTCCTGCAGGCAGGGAAATGTGCGGCCGGGAGCTGCCGCTTCCTGCCAAATTTCACTGGATTTGCTCCGCAAACCCCTCCCAGGAGCCGCCCCGAGATCCGCGCTCCTCCCGGGAGGAGCCGGAGCGGGGGGAGCGGCCGCGCTTCCCCCCAAAAAAACCAAAGAAATAAAGGATCAGGAACATGGATTTCTATTCCGGGTGTTCCCAGAGGATAAACGCTAGGAGTTATCCCGGCCCTCGGGGTGAAAGTTCGGTATTTAGGGATTCCGAGGTGGTTCAATCCCTGCAATTCCAGGGGTTTCTGGCACAGCATCCTGGAATTCCCAGCGCTGGCATCTCCCGGGGTTAAGCCACCCTTGACCTGGCAGCATCCCGCTTTTCCAGCTGCTCCATATTCCCTAGAATTCCCAGAACTGGCATCTCCCTGGATTCCCCCCCCCTTTAACATTTCATCATCCCGCTTTTCCAGGTGTTCCATATTCCCTGGAATTCCCAGAACTGGCATCTCCCTGGATTCCCCCCCCC
>JAWWMU010000075.1:3655095-3666496 GCA_035048155.1 Cinnycerthia olivascens
ATCCATTCCTGATCCATTCCTGATCCATTTCTGTTCCATTCCTATTCCATTCCCGATCTATCCCCAACCCAAGCACAGACTGGCCTGATCCATCCCTGATCCACTCCTGATCCATCCCTGATCCATTCCCGATCCATCCCTGATCCATTCCTGACCCATTCCTGATCCATTCCTAATCCATTCCCTGACCCAAGCACAGACATTCCTGATCCATTCCCGATCCATTCCTGATCCATTCCCGATCCATTCCCATTCCATTCCTGATCCATTCCCGATCCGTTCCCGATCCATTCCCTATCCCGAGTGCAGCCATTCCCGTTCCATTCCCGTTCCATTCCCGTTCCATTCCCGTTCCATTCCCGTTCCATTCCCGATCCATTCCCGATCGATTCCCCACCCATCCCCGAAGGCACAGCCATTCCCGCTCCCCTCCGCACCCAGCGGTTCCCCCGTTACCTGTGTCCGGTCCCGGGGGTGTCGCCGAGGCTCGGGCGGCTCCCGGGGCTCGGGGATCCCCTGGGGGGAGCCCCGGGGTTGGGCTGGCCCCGCTCCCCTCCTCGCTGGCCGCTCCCAGCTCCGCATTCCCGGTGCTCCCGCCGCGCTCGGGCCCGTCCCGGAGGATGTCCTGGATGAGGAAGGACGTGCGGGGCCGGGCCGGGCCGGGCCGGGGCTGCGGGGCTGCCCCGGGGGTGCCGCTCATGGCCGGGGGGGTGCGGGCCGAGCTCTGCCTCCGTCCCGGCCGCGCCCCGCCGCTCATCCCCTGCTCCTCCCGCCGCATCCCGGCCCCGCATTTATCCGGCCGGAGCCGGAGCCAAACCTCCCGGGGCTGATTGGAGAGCCTGGCACGGTCTACGCCCTTCTCCCGTGCCTCGGCTCCCGCCGCCTTCGGGGCCGCTGCCTTCTCCCGCCCCGTGGATTTGGGGGGGTCGCAGCCGCCCCTCAGCGCCTCCCTCGCTTTATTTGCTCACAAATCCCCCCGGATTTGAGGACAAGGATGTGGATTTTGGGATCAAAATGCATCCATACTGATTTTTTTTTAAGGAGCGCATCCTTGGAGGTGACTCTGCATCCATCGCCCCAATCCCAGCTCTGCTTCCCCTCGCTTATGGGAATGATTTCCATCCCTGACCTCTTTGGGAAAATGCTGCTTTCAGGGGGAAAACCAGAGAAATAAAAGGTTTGGGTGGTTTTTAAAATATATTTTGAGGCTTTCCCTCAAACGCCTCCACTTTGGTTCACTCTGAGTGCGTCGGAAAACGGGGAAAATGTCAAAGACGTTTTTGTCAACTTTGCAAAGCCGCTCCAACGAGAGCTTGGGGATGATTTAAAAGCCAGGGAGAGCAGCTCCAGAGGCAAATCCTGGCATGGAAAAGGCTGAAAGTTTAAGCCTGAATCTCAGACTAATTCCTGAATTCATTTAAGGAGCCTGAACACCTTTCACAACACAGTCTTGGACACCCAAAAGGAGCAAACCCTTCCCAAATCCAAGGAAAACCACGAGCAGAGCTGCCTGCTATAACAGATCCTTTTTTGAGGATGTGATTTATTTGTGGTTGCTCTTCCAAAGTTTCTGTTTGGAAAACAACCCCAACAGCCTCGGAACTCCCCAGATGTGGGGAACACGGGACTACAGATTCACCTCTTCCCATTCCAAGGCAAATCCATCTCCTGGGGAAGATCCCGTGGGAGCTCTGGTGATGCGGATGAGCAGAGTCTCTGGGAATTGCTGGCAGTTTATATTTTAAAAAAATCTATAAATCTCTAAATATGAATTTAGTAGTGATCTCCTCCAGCTCTGTTGTCTCCAAACTCCTTTCCCTGCAGGAATATCAGCACTGATCCCTTCTTTTATTCCCAAACCCTTCGCCCAAACCCAGCCCCTTCAGCCTCAAAGCCCGGGCGTGTTGTTTTTTTTTTTTTTTACCCTTTAAAAGGGAAACAAAAGATTTCCCTCAAATCCCCTGCGGACTTTGTTGATTTTATAGGAGGTGTTTGGTTACAGCCTCCCGAAGCCTCGAGCCGGTTGTGCAAACGTAGCCCACACTCGGCATTTCCAGCCCTTTTTCCTTCTGGTTTGGGAATTATCCCCCTGAACTCAAAGAACGCTTGGAAAAGCTCAGGAGCTCCAATGGCTGAACCTCGTTTTAGGCGGAGAAAGGGAATTTGGGAGGAGTTATGAAGGAATTGGGAATATCCTGAGCTGGAAGGGACCCACAGGGACCATCGAGTCCAAATCCTGGCCCAACAATCCCAGCCCACCCCTGAGGGCTTTGCCCAGAGCTCCTCCAGCCCTCACGATTCTCATTTCCCTTTTGGAAATGGGCTTTTTTTTTCCTGAGGGAAGCAACTTCCTTCCTTGATTTCTCCTTTTATTTTGGGGACTTCCCTGGGATTTGTTGCTGAATCTCCGAGGAAAACTCTCAGTGTTGTTGGGGATTCCAGGTGAGCCTGGGATCCCAGGGCTTTTCCCAGCGCCGGCAGCAATTCCCAGCGCAGGGAAAAGGGAATTCCCTGTGGAATTGTAGGGAAAGGGGAATTCCCTGTGGAATTGCAGGGAAAAGGAGCCTGTGGAGTCTCGGGGCTGCTCCAGAGCGGGGTGAGGTCCCCGGGTGAGCCCGGATGGATGGAGGGGAGGGAAGGGGCAGCGTTTCCAAAACCTTGGAGCCGCAGGAGCGACCTCCGTCCCTGCCAGGGATTCTCCAGCTTGATCCCAAAGTCGGGAATGTCCCATTTGGGAAGTGAGGGAACGCTGGTGGCTGAGTGGGATTAGAGATAAAAGCTTTAATGACCTCCCTCAAGGCTTTTTCCAAATGCTGCTGGATGAGGAGCTGTCGGGAATGGAGTGGGAAGAGGGGGGAACAAAACTTTGGAGGGATTAAACCTTGGGAATTCCCAAACTTGGACAACAAGGTGATTTTTTGCCTGGATTTTTAAGATTTGATTTGATATTTATTTTTCTTTGGCTCAGGTTTGGATGCTCAGGTACAAATTGCAGATGGGAAAATTCAAAATATGAAGTAAGAAATGACAAGAGAGGGAAAATACGATTCCACCGATTTGTTTTTATTTGCAAATAATAATAGTAACAATAATATTAACAATAAAGGCAGAGATCGATACCTCTGGTTGGAGTTATTAAGAAAAACAAATCAGAAATAAATCTGGAAATTATGGATATTCAAAGCATTCAATATTGTCCATTAAAAAATGCACAGAGATGTGCACGGACCCTGTGTTCCAGTTATCCATAGGAAGGAGAAGCAACGTTCTGGTGGCATCCTTTGTGAGCAGAAAGGGCTTGGCTCCAAATCATTGTATTTAATAATAAATAATTCATAATTGTTGGGTGCCTAAAATCTCAGCTCCGTGGCGGCAGCGTCCCCCTCTCTGTCTTTTCCAGGGATGTACTGGGATCGTTCCGCTGTCCGGGCTGGCAGAAATCCTTTGGATTTGGCTCCTGTCCCGCTCGGGGCTCGGCTCTGGATTTTTCTGGATTTTTCTGGATTTTTTTTCCTGAAAGCTCCAGCGGGAGCTTTCGCGGTGCCTTTTCCCTCCTCACCTCCAGCTCCCAGCGCTGATTCCCGCTGGCAGAGCCGGGGGCTGGCGCTGGGCACCGCCGGGGGTGGCACTTGGGGACACCCCGGCGTATCCCCCGCCGTACCCCGCCCCGACAGCGCTGCCGCCGTAGTAGGAACCGCAGGAAAAAGAGCCTGGAATTCCGTAGGGAGCCGGAAAAGGCCCGGAACCCCCCAGGCAGGGTTTGCCATCCCTCACCAGCACCGGCACCGCCACCCTGCGCGGGGGCAGCGCGGGCACCGCCAGCCCCAGGCACCGCTCCTGCCGCTGCCTCTT
The DNA here is from genome assembly GCA_035048155.1 of Cinnycerthia olivascens. Lineage (NCBI taxonomy): Eukaryota > Metazoa > Chordata > Aves > Passeriformes > Certhiidae > Cinnycerthia > Cinnycerthia olivascens. Next base: position 3,658,948 of record JAWWMU010000075.1, read on the forward strand.
GCTCTTGTAGCGCCGGTTCTGGAACCAAATCTTCACCTGCGTGGGGCTGAGCTGCAGGTGCCGCGCCAGCTGCTCCCTCTCGGGCCCGGACAGGTATTTCTGCCGCTGGAAGCGCCGCTCCAGCTCCAGCACCTGAGCCTGGGAGAACAGAACGCGCGGTTTGCGCCGCTGCCGCTGCCTGGGCGGGTGCCGAGGCTCCCTGGGCTTCTCCTCGGCCTCAAAACTCGGGGCGAGCAGAGATTTTGCTGCAGGAGGGAGAAACACAAAGCAAAGTCAGACCCGAATCCAGCTCTGCGCCCGGCCAGACGGTGTTTCCAAAGGAGGGATCAAACTGGGAATGGCATCCCTTGGGAATAGGATGGAGTAGGGCTGACAGTTCATAAAGGCTGACACTTGATAAATTTAATATGAATTTTCCAGTGATATTTACTGAGAATTCAATATTTATTTAATTTTTTTTAGAGAGTTAAGCTGTTGCACGAATTCTGGATAAAACCTTTTTCCCCCTCCTAATGACACCTCTGATGTTTTGGGGCTGCCACCGCTGTCTGAGGGGCACAAAGAAAGGCGAGTAGAGAGCAGGTCCGAATATTCCAGACCCCAAATCCCCTTTCCCCACCGTCCTGCTCTGCAGGGATGGAATCCAGACCTCCGGCAGGATCTGCCTACAGCTCCAGGAAAGGAGAACCCTACATTTCTCAGAATTTCGGCAAAACAAAAAAACTCGAAGGGGTTGGGAGTGGAGGAGGGAAAATTGTTAAATCTGAGAGGAGTTGGTGGTTTGGGGGGTTTCTGATTTACTGGGATTCTGTGCGGCAGAGGAGCAGCCGGGATCAGGTCCAGCTCCGGCTGGGGTGCGCTGGGATACCCCGGCAGGCAGAGCAGAGAATTCGGGAATTCCCGGGGGATGCTGGAAGGCTCTGGATGAAGGTGTGAAGGGGCAGAATTCTCCCCGGGCTCCTCTCTCGTTTTCCACCTCTCCCCCTCCGTATTCCAGTCTGCCCAACGCCCCCGCTCTGCTCCCACTGGTTTCCCAGTTTCCCCGTTCTGCCGCCGCCGGGCGTTAGGGAAACAGGAGCAGAGGAAACTTTTTGGGATTTTAGCTGCGGGGAGAAGCGGGACAGCTGCCGGGGGTCCCTTCGGGGATTCTCCGCGCTCCCGGGGTCGCCGCGTCCCCAACAGGACCAATTCACGGAGCGCGACACCAGGGTGACATCGGAAGCGGTGGCGATGGGTGACTTTGGGCAGGAAAAAACCCTCAATAACCCAAATCCATCCCCCAGCTCCATCCACCCCCCCGGGACCGTCCCGTTTCCCCGAGGGCAGCCGGAGCTGCGGGGATGCACGGGGGATGCGCGGCTGCACCGGGGCGCACAGGGATGCCCGAAAAATGCCCCAAACAACGGCAAACAAAACAAAACCAAAACCAAACCAAACCAAAACAAACCAAACCAAACCAAAACAAAAAACAGAATGGGAAAAAAGGAGGAGGGGGGAAAGGGAAAAAGGAGGAAACTGCGGCGGAGCCCACCGGGAAGGGCGGGTGCGCTGCGCTTGGGATCCGCGCAGGGGGAACGAAAGCGGCTCCGCGGGGTCCCCCCGGTGCTTCCTCCGCCCTTCTCCGCGGGGTCCCGCGGGCACTTACGCGGCCTCGGCTCGTCCTGCCCGGCGGGGCTGAGGGCGATTCGGGGCACGGGGGCGGCGCTGGGCCCCCCGGGCCCCTCCGGCCGCTGCAGGTTAAGGATGTCCCTCACCGAGAAGGGCGTGGGCAGCATCTTCCAGGCGCGGGGGGTGCGGGGGTACCGCAGGCACCGAGCGCTGCCGGCCCCGCTCCCCGCTCGGACCCTCCCGTGTCCGCCGGGCCGGGGGATCCCCGGGGGTCGGGGGGAGAAGGAGGGGAAGGAGGGACAGTCCCGGGAGGGCTCTCCCCGCCGCCCGCGATGCTCCGGCTCCCCATGCGCTGCCCCTCAGTCGCGAGGAAGGAGCAGCCCCTTCCCTGCCTGTTTCCAAAACAAGGAAAAGCGGGAAGGAGCGCAGGGAGGGGGGCAAGGGGGTGCGGGGTTTGAGCTGAGCCGCAATAAAACAAATCGAGTCCATTTTAGCTCCATTAAGGTCACATTAGCGAGCGGCTCTGCCAGATAAGCGCTGATAAGGAGCGCAGACCACCAAGCTCCTGCGGGAGGGGAGGGGACAGCGGGACAGGGATGTGGGGACAGCTCCGGGCCCCAGTTCCCTCCCAGTTTGTCCCGATGCTCCCTCGGCTGAGCTGGCAGAGCCTCACCAGGGCATGGAGAGTGGTCAGGGCACCCCACTGAATTTGGGCAGCGGGGTCGGGGTACCCCGGGTGACAGCAGGGGCGGGTCCTGGGGAGCCCCTCGGGCCGTGGGGTGATGCTGGGCCTTATCTGAGCCCAGGGAGCGTCGATTTCAATTAAAATTCCTGGCCGGTCTCCGGGCTGGTGTTCGCTGATAGCCCTGACAGAGCCGAGCCCGCGGGGTCTGGGCTGGGCCGGTGCCCCCCGCCCCACCGAAAGGGCCAAACCGGCCCGGGAGGGGAGCTTGAATAAATAAACTGCCCCAAAGCAGGCAAGGAAGTGAGGGGCTGCAACAAGAGGGAAAATAAATACAGTGGCTCAAGGAGAAAAGTGCTCGGAGCCCCCCCGTCTTAATTCCTGGGAAACCCCCGGGCTCGTTCTTAGCCCCTGGGTCCGGGGGTTCTGCTCCGGGTGCTTTCAGAGCCGCGGGACATCCCATGTTCATGGGATCTTTTTAAAAGGCATTTCCCAGCCCAAGCCTTTTTGCGATTCTATGATTCCTATTTTCCAGTATAAAGTGGGAATTTTGACTGGACACAGCGCGGGAATCACTGAGCTCACCTCTCCAGGGAAGTTTCAGGCTCAGGGATCAGCATCTCCCGAATCCCTTTGGTGGGGGAAACCCAGACTGCTCGATGGTTTCTCTCCTCTCACACTCTCCTATTTTTTCCCTTTTTTTTTAAAACTTTTTTCCCTTTTTTTTTTTTTTTTGCCTCTTTTTTTTTTGCTATTTTTTGCCCTCTTGGTGTTATCGCACTTGCAACCCACTCCCCAAAATTGCCAGTCCCACAGAGGAACGAGGCCGCAGCTCCTGAACCCAGCTCCGGCTCCTCGGGCTGGATCCTCCTCCCGTGCTCCCCTCCCGCACTTTCCCTGCTCCGAACGCCCTCCACAAACCCAGGACCGCGTCCCACTCGCAGGCAGCCCTTTCCCGGGGCCCGGCGGGATTCATTGTCACGTCTGGCGGGTTTGTTTGGCAGCAAACAGGCGGTAATTTTACACCTCGGCTCGCTGCTGGCGGGAGGCGGCCGGCGCCAAGGTGAAATGCTTGGCTGGGATCGAGACGAGCAGGAAGGAATTGGGGAAAGTGGCTTTATCCGCCCCTAATGACTCCGGGATTAATGGACGGGCTGGGTTTGGCTCTCGGGAGCCGCGGACAGACGAGGCATCGGGTGGGTTGAGTGATGGAAAATGGATTTTTCACCGCGGCAGGGCAGGGTCGGTGTCCCAGGATGGCTTTGGGGCCGCGTGGATGCCCCCATCCCTCTCCGTGTGCATCCTACAGATCACACCCAGCCCTCCCTTCCCGGCAGCCGGGCTCTGGAGCATCCAGGATGAGGCTCCTAAATCACCTCACAGGTGCTCCCCGGCCAAAACCTGCTGCTGAGCATTCCTCGAGCCTTTTTGGGGTTTTCCCAGTGGCATCCAGGAGGGCTCGAACTTTTCCCAAGGGGCTCAGGCCCTTCCCAAATGCCATTCAGGAAGGATCAGACCCTTCCTAGGTGCAATCCAGGAGGCATCAGACCCTTCCCAGGTTCCATCCAGGAGGGATCAGACCCTTCCCAGGAGGCTCAGGCCCTTCCCAAGGGGTTCAGGCCCTTCCCAGGTGCAATCCAGGAAGGATCAGACCCTTCCCAGGGGGCTCAGACCCTTCCCAAGTGCCATCCAGAAAGGTTCAGACCCTTCCCAGGGGCTCAGGCCCTCCCCAGGTACCATCCAGGAAGGATCAGACCCTTCCCAAGGGGCTCAGATCCTTCCCAAGTGCCATCCAGGAAGGATCAGACCCTTCTCAGGGAGCTCAGGCTCTTCCCAGGAGGCTCAGACCCTTCCCAGGTGCCATCCAGGAGGGATCAGACCCTTCCCAGGGGGCTCAGACCCCTCCCCAGGTGCCATCTAGGAGGGATCAGACCCCTCCCAAGTGCCATCCAGGAGGGCTCAAACTCTTCTCAGATGGCTCAGACCCTTCTCAAGGGGTTCAGGCCCTTCCCAGGTTCCATCCAGGAGGGATCAGGCCCTTCCTAAGGGGTTTAGGCCCTTCCCAAGTGCCATCCAGGAAGAGTCAGACCCTTCTCAGAGGCTCAGGACCTTCCAAAGGGGCTCAGGCCCTCCCCAGGTGCCATCCAGGAGGGATCAGACCCTTCCCAGAGGGATCAGGCCCATCCCAAGTGCCATCCAGGAAGGGTCAGACCCTCCTTAGCAGCTCAGGTCCTTCCCAGGAGGCTCAGACCCTTCCCAGGTGCCATCCAGGAGGGATCAGACCCTTCCCAAGTGGCTCAGACCCTTCCCAGGTGCCATCCAAGAGGGATCAGACCCTTCCCAGAGGGATCATACCCATCCCAAGTGCCATCCAGGAGGGATCAGACCCTTCCCAAGTGGCTCAGACCCTTCCCAGATGCCATCCAGGAAGGATCAGACCCTTCCCAAGGGGCTCAGGCCCTTCCCAAGTGTTTTCCAAAGCTCTAGGCCCGAGCATTTCAGCAGAGAGCTGCCCCTGGGGAATTTCTGAGCAGAACCCGATAGGATCCGTCACCAGCGCCCATAAATCACCGGTTCCCTTTGGGATGGGGTTTAATCCTGTTACGGCTCTCCAGGGCCATTACTCCTCTTTCTAACCAGGTTAGGTGAAAGCAGGAGAAAGCCGCTTTCGGGACGGAACGGGAGGATTTCCATGGCAGCGGCACAATCGCGGCTCCCCCAGTATCCGATTTCGGGAGCTATCGCTGCCGCGCATCAGGAGCTGCGACGGCGGAGGAGCATCCGAAACCCTGGAAACCCGAACCTGCCCATCAGGACACCCAACACCCCCCGCAAGCACTTCAGTCCTGCCAGATTTTGGGTTTTAAACAGTCAAGAGTGAGGGAATAATGGGAATATTGGCGCTGGGAATGTTAGGAATGTAATGGGAATAAAGGGGGCTGCGAGCACAGAGCGGTGCGTGAGCACCTCCGAGGAGTTTGGGGATGCTCTGGTAGAGCTGGAAATAAACTTGAAAGGGTTTTCTGCATCCTCCGCTTCTTCCCAGCTGCTTTCTGTCTGTTTCCATCGGCAAAGTAAAAGAAAAAGTGGAGAAAATGGGAGTGAGAAGGGGCTGCAGGGAGATGAGGGGAAGGAGATTCCTTCTCCAGGATTTTCTAATAAACATCAGGGGGGAAAAAGTAGAAAATCTTTCATTTCAGAATCCATGAGGTAAAAATACGAAACTTTAATGCATTTTCATGGAGAACCTGCTCTGTGAGTGTGCGGTGGAGCCACTCCCCTGCCCTGCTGAGTGTCAGGAGCTGGGGATGAACTCCAAACTGGCCAGGCTCTGATCTCCTGTGCCCATTTAATCTCTTTTCCCCCCCAATTTTTCCATTTTGAGCTCTTCTCCAGCGCTCTCCATCACTGCTCTGTTCTACTGGGTGTTATCCCCATTTTTAAACTTATTATTCCTGGATTTTCTAGGACCTGTTGGAATCAGGAGGATGAAGGGGAGGCAGGATTTCTCAGCTGCGATTTCTGCTCCCCGCAGAGATTTTCTGAGCCAGGACTTTGGGATGGCCTCAAACCCCAGCGCAGAGCCCTGGCTCGAATCATGAGCCAGCAGTGCCCTCTGCTTGGCCAGCCGGGACCTGCAGCTTTGCTTCTCCTCCAATTTCCCAAAATTTAGGCCTGGAAAAGTGAAAAAATCCCTCCCCGTTGTCCTCCAGCCCCGCCGTTAAAGAACAGCGGGGCAGTGACGGCTGTGAGCAGGAATTGCTGGTTTTTGGGGCTTTGCTGTGTCACGGGAGATAAAAATCCAGGCGAGGTTAAAAAGTGCTCGGAGTTATTTTTAAACAGGATTATTTCGGTGCAGCCTCGTGAATAATTCCGGGCGGGAGCCGGCGGTGGGAGCGGGGTGAGGGAAGGAGGGAACCGGGAGATGCCAGAGGAGGAGCCGGGAGGCTCCAGGGCTGCGGGGACACGGAGCCATCGGTCAGCAGATGGCACAAGAGCCGTGCTCAGCTCCTGGATTAAAAAAAAAAACCCAAACTGGATAAAAACCCTGGAGAGTTTTACCCTACAGGGCCGAGCAGGGTCCCTTCCAGCATCGCCAGCGTCTCCCGGAAATTCCCGGTGGGATAACGCTTGGAACATCCCAAATTCATGGTGGGAAAGGAACATTTCTACCGCCTCAGATGCCCGGGAGGGGCTGGGATGGAATTCCCAGAGAATTTTCCCATCCTTGGAAGTGTCCCAGGCCAGACTGGGGCAGGGCTTGGAGCCACCTGGGACAGTGGGAAGTGTCCCTGCCCACGGCAGGGGTGGCACTGGATGTCTTTAAGGTCCCTTCCAAACCAAACTATTCCAGAATTCCACGATTCTGGGATTTCAAAGCCATGGCAGAAGCGCTGGGATTTGCTTCTTGCTCTGGAACTCCGGTTACATCTGTTGGGTTTGGGCTTTGTTTTGCTTTTGGGTTCTTGTTTTTTTTGTTTTTTTTTTTTAATGGGAGATTTATTTAGATTGAGGAAAGATCCCTTGGATTCTGGCCTGAAAACGTAACTGAAAATATCTGGATTAAATAAACTCCTAAACCCAGAATTGCTTCATTTTTGTCTCTCTGATGTCATCCCACGCTGAAATCCCAGGCATGGTCCCACTTAAACCCAAACCCTGAATTCCCAGGGCAGGGGAAATGCCTCAGGAATTATTGGCTATTGCATGGCCGAGATTTCCTATTTGTGCCTCTCCCCACCCTCCAAATCTATCAGCGGGCCGGGAGCAGCTTCCTGAGCTGGGCTGGGAGACGTCCGAGGTCGCTGGAGGCCACCCCGAGGAGCCCAGGAAGTGAGTTTAAATAAGATTTTAAAATCCTGGTGAAAGCCCCGGCTTTGAGGGGGAGCTGGGATTTTCCAAAGGCTACCAAGAGGAAGAGGCTCCTTCAGACCACCAGAGTGCGAACTGTGCCTGTGCAGGGCTGGAAACTCCTCCCTGAGGGGTGGAAATTTATCCCCAGGTCAGGGGTGGACAGAAATTTATCCCCAGGTCAGGGATGGACAGAAATTTATCTGAAATTCGGGGATGGACAGAAATTTATCCCCAATTCAGGGATGGACAGAAATTTATCTGAAATTCAAGGATGGACAGAAATTTATCCCCAGGTCAGGGATGGGCAGAAATTTATCCCCAGGTCAGGGATGGACAGAAATTTATCTTCAGGTCAGGGATGGACAGAAATTTATCCTCAGGTCAGGGATGGACAGAAATTTATCC
>JAWWMU010000075.1:3668439-3678842 GCA_035048155.1 Cinnycerthia olivascens
AACCCAACGCAACCCAACCCAACTCAACCCAACCCAACCCAACTCAACCCAACTCAACCCAACCCAACCCAACCCAACCCAACCCAACCCAACCCAACCAACCCTTTCCATGGTTCCATGGTTTTTAGAGATTTCCAGAGATTTCCTCAATCCCTCAGATTAATCTTTGCTCACTGCTTTACATTGAAATTGATAAAAATACATCGAAATCTCAGGGTCCTGAGAATTCCCTGGGCAAATCTTCATCCCCCTGCATTTCTGTTGCCTCTCCCTCTTCTCCTCTCCCATCCGAGCTCTCCCAATGGGAATCACATTCAGATCCGGGTGATTTCACCTTTGATTTCTACTTTTAGCAACTCAATGTCTTTCATTTTTTTTAACTCCTTCCGTATTCCCGCCGGGAGCAGCTGAATCATGCCAGCAAAGACAATATCCTTAATTTCTGGGGGAGTTTTTTTCCCCCACTGTTTTTTTTTTATTTTTCTCAGTTCTTGGGAGGTAGGGAAGGAATTCTGGTCTTGAATTTCATGCCCAGCCCTTTGGAAGTGTCGAGGATCCCACTCCTCTCTCCTTCCCACCCTCCTAAAGCTGGCAGGAAGGGTGAGGGCCAGGAAAATTGGAATTGGTTTTCCCTTTGTTTCCCCATGAAAATGAAAAAAACCCATGGACAAGACCATCCAGTCAATCCTTTGGATCTTGGCCAAATCAAACTCCTGTTTTTTTTTTTGAGGAAAATCAAACAGGATTTTAATGCTTCCCAAACTCTCCATCATCACTGAGCCCAGATTTCCTTTTCCAGGACTCTTTTCTTCATCATAAAACCTAAATTTCCTTTTCCAGGACTTTTGTCTTTGTTACTGAGCTGAAATTTCCTTTTCCAGGATTTTTTTCTTTGTCACCAAGCCAAAATTTCCTTTTCCAGGATGATTTTCGTCTTAATTTCCCCACCACAGAGCCCAGGTTGATCCGACCCCTCTGCTCCCGATCTTTTTTTGGGAATTCAGCTCCCTCCTTTACCAACACTGACCTAAATTTTATTACGATGTCTTAACAAAGTTGTTGAAATTCTGGAATATTTGTCACGGTTGTGCAAGTGTCCAAGGAATTTCCAATGGTGTCAAGAATTATAATAATTATAATAATGATGTATCAATATAAATTAGAATTAATTTATTTATTTTTAATCTTATGTTTAGTTATATTATTAATTAAATTAATAATATTAATATCAATTATGTAATTATGGTAATTCTAATTCAAATTATGATGATGAGGATAATAAAAATAAAAACAAAAATAATAAAGCAACACTAATAGTGCAGGGAATGGGGTGAGTTCAGCTTTAAGATCCTTCTAATCCAAACCTTTCCATGATTTAAGACAAGAAATCTTTTATTAATCCTCTTCAATTCCTAATATTTATTCTTACACTCTCATGTGACGGGAAAATGATTTTTTAAACTTCGCAGCAACTTTTGGAGAAGAGTCGGAATTAAGCTCCCACTTCTCCTCTGCTGATTATTAAATTTATTTTGATGTTCCAGTGGAAATCTGAGATTTCCTGACTGGATAAAACGCAGGTGACAATCCAGGACCCAGGTGTTTTATTTCCCTGGGGCGGCGTTGCAGCTGCCTTCATTAAAGAGTGATTCTGCCTTAATCACAAGAGTGAATAAAATGCAATTACCAGGCCAGGGTTTATTAAACAGCTAGAGGAGAAAGCAGAGCTCTGATGCTAAGTCCAAGGAAAATCCAACATTTTTATTCTGCAGCCCAATAAAGACTCAGACACCAAAACTCCTTAAATTTGACTTTTTATTTCATTGCAGAAGAAATCCCAACATAGGCCTCATTATGTTATGCATCTTTAATTATAAAAATAAGCAAAGAAAATAACTTGCCTCTCTCCCCTCACCATGATATGTTTCAAATAACCTTTATATGAACACACTGAGCTTTACAAATGTCATGGAAACAATAAATAAGGACATATACCAGATATGCTCACTGTTTATTCCAGTACTCAGCAAAAAAAACCCAAAAAACAAACCAAAACAAACCCACTCCCCCCCCAAAAGAACCCCCAAACTCTCTCCCTTTTCCCTTTTCTAGGTCTCTTTAAATTATAAATACAAACAATGCAAGTTTATAATGGCACAAAAACGTCTAAAGTGCAAACAACTCATGAGACTCATGCAAACCTCCCCGCCCCCGAGAGAAAATCCTTTTGTGGGGCTAAAAAAAAAATAAAGCCGTGATGAACTCCAAGGTGAAATTGCTGGACTCGATCTTGGCAATCATTGCCCATCCCGAGGGATCTCCCACTCCTCAATCCCAGTCTTTGCATCATTCCCAAGGGGTGGGAAGAGGCTCCAAGTCCCCTCTCCTGACCAGGCGGGGCTGGGAGTGCCCAGCTCAGGAGAGGGGAGCAATGAGCGACCCCAAAATCCTCCCTGCTCCAGCACAGGGACAAAAACGGCCTCAAAGCAGCTCAAAAATTGGGAATTGTGACTCTTTGGGACACGGATGGCACAGGGGGAATTCCCTGGGGCACCACAGCAAACCCCACCAGGGGGAATCATCTTCCCACTCCTCTTCCCACCCATATTCGGGAGACGAACACGAAATCGCTGTTGGAAAGGGAAATTTCATTATGGCAGCCCCAAAAAAGATGGGACTGGGAGGTCCAAGGCTCCTCCTTGGCCCCAAATCTGCTTTAGGTGCCTTCTTTGGGGTTGCAGAGAAATGGGTGGGTGAAGAAGCTTCTTTGTGTGAGAAATATCCTTGCCCAGGTGTCCTTGGAAAGCTCTTGGAAGTTTTGGGATCCCACAGTGGGAGCTCTGGAGCACCAGCAGCCCTCCCAGGTGGGGTTCGACCACTGCCCTGAGCCAAGGAAAGACTTTTGGTGGCCAACTCCCAAAAAAAAGCATGGACTGGATGCACAAACCCCAGTGGAATTCCCTGGCTCCCAACAGCTGCGCTTTGGGAAGTCAGGGATGCTCTCCTGGGATCAATTCCTAAATATAATCCAAATTTAGGGTTGGAATATTCCAGGAGCTTTTGGTTTTCAGCTCTCAGAACTTCTTTGTGTCGGCCTCTCAATCCCTGCCTGATTCAGGAAGGAGCAACTTTGCATCTTCCTTGGATGGCTCTGTTTGGAGTATCTCAAAAAAAATTACAAATTCCGACCCTCCACCAATGTCAGCAACATTTTTTTGCTGCTCCCAATTCTCTGCCAGCACTTTTGGGCTACATTTTGTGAAGACAGCGACATCTGAAACGCTGCCACTGCATCTGGTTTTGATATTTTAGCAGCAAGTTCTGGTTTAAAGGCTTTGTGGTTTTCCAAACAACACCGAAAAAAAAAATAAAAAAAAAATTCTATTGCTTCAGGTTTCCATAAGAAAAAGAGATCCCTCCTTTATCAGCGCTCTGAGTCTCCCACTCTGCAGAGACTCCAAGGGATGGATTTGGAATTGGCCTGGCGGATCCCACATCCCAAAGGGGATTTTTTGGGCTCACCAGAGCCTGGCTGTGGTGGGGAGCAGGTTTGGGGTCTCCCAGCTCTGCTGCTCTTCCCAGAGCCCGCTGAGGAGAAGGAGGAGGAATGAGGAAAGACAGCTCCCAAAGCCTCGTTCTGTGTCCTCAGCTTTCCTACTGGAGCTTGAGAGAATTATGGATTTTCCCTGCCTTTCCCCAGAAATCCCGATGGGAGTTTTGCCCTGTGAGATTCCCAAAGGATCTGATAATTCTGAAATTCCCAGCAGCTCTGCCTTGGGTCTAAGTGCATTTCCTGGCAGCCCAGTGGGGACAGGACTGACCAGCCTAAACTTGGATTTTTTATGGATTTTTCCTCAATTTTAGCCCTGAAAGGCTGTTCCTAGCCCTGCGATTCCCATCCTAAACCCTTCCCCTCTTCCTTTCTAAAAAGGCCACAGAGTGGAACGTGAACTCTTGACTATGACAGAGGTGCTGCTTCCAGGAAAAATAAAACAATAATAAAGAAAGAGCTGACTTACAAAACTCAGTTTAGACAATAAAGTTATTCTGTTCTGCTTCTTTGAAGCAGACTCTGGTGGAGTTTATGTACAGTACAGACAGATTTTAGCACTATTTATACCACAGTTAGAGCAAGGCCTTTAATGCGCTAATCTTAAGACAGGCTTTGTTTCTGTTAAGCTTCGTTTAAAGCTTCAGGCAGTTAAATACAGTACAGAGATGTGAGCTTTGAAATACAACACACGATTATGGGACCTCCTGACCAGCTCCCGCCACAGTCTGGCACCTCTTTCCGTGGCAGAGCACGTTGTTCTCCTGGTTTTGGGGTTTGTGGGGTGGTTTGAACTCATTTTGCACCACGGCGCCAGGTCCTGGTGACTAAAACTATCCAGCGAGTTTGGTTAATCCCAATTTAAACGAGTTCCCAGCGCTCTGCTGGAAGGATTAGGATGAAGGGTGACACTACAGGACCAGGAACGTGACATCCATGTTCGTCCACGGCCAGCACAGATTCATGACATGAATTCCACGGATATTTTTAGGATGTGCAAGAGTTTTTAGTGCATCTTTCGTCACCTGCAGGAGAGGATCGGCTCCTCCCCTCGGTGCTGAATCTCCAGGCCTGGGTGTCGTCAGCACAACAGTTTGGGACAAAACTTACCCTCCAAACGTTGGGAATTTGGTGCCTGAAGGCCTGACCGCTGTAGGGATCTACTTAGGACAAAGATTTTTTTTTGGGATAACAGATTTTTTTTTTTGTGGGGAAGAGAAGAGACAGAGCCCTTTGGCTGGCGGGAGAGCCACGACACCGAACACAGACCCATGCAGAAGTGTTGTTCGAGAGGAACAAGAAAAGACGAACGAAACTAAACGAGCCCTAAGGAACCAAACCCAGCTCCTGGGGGGGGGGGTTTGCGATACCTGCAGTCCCCTGGCTTTGGGTGCAGCACTCTCCTTGAGCAGAGCCCTCAGCTTTGGTCGTGCTCGGCCTCCCCCCCGCGCCCCTCAGGCGCGCTCGGCGGAGCCGCGCTTGGCGTGGGCCGGCGCGGAGCCCTCACCTCGGAGATTCCTGAGGAGCAGCTTCAGCTTCTGCGGCTCCGAGAGCCTCCTGCGCAGGAATTCGGAGCGGGGGTGGCCCTGGGCGCACTGGTCGCTCTGCAGCAGGTGGAACAGGCTGGCCGTGTTGGGCCCCAGCTTCTCCATCAGGCTCTCCTTGATGGTGCTCACGGTGTCCTCGTCGCACTCCAGCAGGCTCCTCACCAGTTTGTTGTAATACCTGCGGCACAGGGACCCCGTTAGCCCACGGTGTCCCCCCAGCCAGGCGACAAAAATGAGAGAATCGGGGTTTTTATCTCACCCAGAGCGTGTTTGGAATTGATTTCTGATGGTGTTGTCACAGAATTTTTAAAGTTGGGAAAGACCAAGTTCAATATTTCTGCCACTGCACCCAAACACCCTGGGCATGGCAGTGCCATGCCCCTGGCACAGGGAAGGAACACCATTGCCAAAATTCTGATTTAACTGCCCCAAACCAGCAGCTGCCCCAGCTCTTGGAGGTGAGGGAGTGAGAACAGTGGGTTTGGGGTGATCCTGGTGGATCAGGAGGGTAAAAACGAGGAGCTCAGAGACACAGAAATGGGTTAAAAGATGTGATTTACTCTCTGCTAAACACCCGAGTTCCTGGAGCTTTGGGAAGGAAAATAATTGACCTTGGCAACAGCAGATCCTGCCGGGATCCCAGCCTGGCCTGGCCTCTGCTCCGAGGCAGAGCCATGGCTGATCCATCCCTGTGGCACCATTCCCTCTCGTCCCTCTTGTCCCTTTCCCAGCACAGCCTTCACAAGGACCAGAAGGGGGAGAAGCAGCTCAGTGCAAGCCTGGCAGATTCCCTTGGGACAGATCTTTAGGACACTCAATCCATCGTCACTTCCAAGCCCACCATGCACGAAACTCCAAGCGAGGCTTTCCCTGCATCTCCTCCTTCCTGCAACCCTGGGCACAAATTCCTTGTCCAAGGAGGAGGCAGGAAGTGGTGCTGGTCTGTATTCCCAGCTCTGCCAAGAATTCCTCCAAGGAATGCTCTTGCACAGCCCCAGGAGTACAGCTGGGGAGAACCTGGCACCTCCCTGCACCAGGGAACATCTTCCCAGAGAGACAAAGTTGGGAAAAAGGGCAGCAGTCCCACATTTGCTGGGATTTCTGCCTGAAAGGACGTCGGGGAACTTATTTTAAGCACTTTAAGGTCACGGTGACATTTTTCCACAGGAGCAGAGAGGAGAACAACCTGCAGGTGGAGGAGGGCAAGGAAGAGGGAAATGAAAGTTCCCATTCCAAGTCTTTTCCAAGCTCTCAGCCCTGGCCTTTGGAGCAGCTGGGGAGGTCAGGTGAGGTCAAAGTTTGAGCTGCACAAAAGGCTCTGACTCGCTGTGAGCCCGGCTCAGCAGGGCTGGGAGCGAGGCCTGAAGCGGAGATGAGCAAAGCTGAGCCAGCCACACACCCAGCTTAAACCAGGGCCAGACACAGAACCCATCCAGCCCCACCACTTCCCTGCCTGGACACTTTTCCAGAGCCTGTCAGAGCTGAGCTTTTCCTCTCCTGCTGCTCCTGCCCTGAAGATTAAATCGCAGGAAGATGCAATGACCTTTAACTACTTCCCCTCGGCGGCCGGGGCCAAGTGGCACATTCTGATCCTGCAGCTCCGCTGGGCCAGGGGCTGGGAAAGCAGGATGCTCTGGGAGCCCTCAGCGTAACCTCGGAGCTGGGAAATCCTGCTGCTTTTGTTCCTCAACGTGTCACAATATCCTCTGCCTCGGGCTGGGGGAGGAGCTCCCTCCGCCTTCGGGAGAGACTCCAGGGCTTGTTCCTCCCAGAGGAGCATCCCCAGTGCTGCCCAAGTGTCCCCATGTCCCCCTCTAAGGGCTGCTGAGCTCCACAATCCACTGGATTTAACCTGGGACTCCCCAGAGCTCCCTTCTCCTCTCCCAGTCCTGCAGAAAACCCCTTCCAAATTTGCTCGGGGGAAAGACACGAGTTTCATTTTTGCTCCCCCCAGTACAATTTTGCCTTCCCAATTTTGCTGCTTTCTGGATAGAAAACATTTCCCCGTCTACAACAGAGTTTTCTGTAATAGGAAATGGATTTCCACAATCCTTGTGGGTCCCTTCCAACTCTGGGTATTCTGGGATTCTCTGAATAAATTCATGCTGGTTCATGCAAATAAAATGTATTTATCGCCTCCACGCCTGTCCTGGGACAGGTCTGGAGGTTTGGGATGCTCCTGGATCCAGCTAAAGCCACCCCAGGAGAGCTGAGGCCTTGGCCACAGCCAGGCCCCACGACCCAGTGCTGTTTGTACTCCAATCCAAAGAATCATTTATTCCAACCGCTCCAAAAGGTCCCTTTTATCCCAATCACAAGACTCAGCACTGATTGTTCCGGGATTTGGAGGAAGAATTCCCTGCCCCTGCAGCGTGACTGCAGCAGCTCCCTGAAGCCTCCCTGTGTCCCTTGTCCTTGGAGGACGAGGACAGGGAAGAGCTTGGGTGGAGGTGCCAGGCAGCAGCCTGACATTCCCATCCCTGCAGGACCAGGACACAACCCCAAACCAGAGCAGTGAGAGCCCCTAGAAATGCCCCTCGAGAGCCCCAGAAATGAGAGACGCTGGATCATGGCACTGTGGGGTTACACAGGGTCGGGCCTGCTGGTTCCTTTCGTTTTCCCTGGGTTTTTTGGTAGCACTGTGGCAATTTGGAGGACAGGGTTTTATTTTCCAGGTGCCATATGAAACCCAGGAATGGGATGGCCAGTCTGGAGAAGGGAATGAGGTGGCAATGGATGGAGAAGGCTGGGCTGGGTGGGGCTTGGAGCAATCTGAGACAGGGTGAAGTGTCCCTGCCCTTGGATGAGATGGGGTTTAAGGTCCCTTCCCACCCAAACCATTCCCTGATTCCATGATTCTCTGAGCAACCCTGAAGTGCTCAGTGTGCCAGACATGCTGAATTAATCAGTCTGATTTGGGATCATTGACCATTATAGTGCACTCGAACAAAAAAAAATCAGCATTTAAACAAACTCCAGGCTTTGGAGAAAGGGATGTCTGGGTAATTTTGTGATTCTCCTCTGGAGATGCTTTTAAATGCATTTCCCCAAAGCAGAAATAAATGTATCCCCGAAAAAGGGAAATAAATGTATTTTCCCAGAAAGGGAAATACGTGCATTTCCCAAAACGAAAAATAAGTGTGTTTTCCCAAAAAGGAAAATAAATGTATTTCCCAAAAAGAGAAAGGAAAATGCTGCTGAAGCTGACCAGGGTTTGGAGAGGCAGCGAGTTTTCCTGGGCCAGGCTGTTCCAGGACCTGCAAGCATTAAACCACCCCAGCCCCTCTCCCGTTCCCGATATCCGAGGAGAGCCCCACGTACCGGTTTGAGAACTGGTTTGGGAGCTGCACCACCTCGGTGATGGCCTCGGGGTTGCGCCTGGCGATGCCGCACATGTCCAGCTTGCTGTAGCACTCCTCCTGCACCTCCGAGATCATCCTCTGGAACGTGGAGCACCTGCGGATGGCCAGGAACACCTTGGACGTCACCCCGTTGGCAATGCACTTCAGGCTCTCCTTCACGAAAGCTTTTCCCTGCAAAAGGGAGGGAAAAAAAACAACTTCGAGTGCACCGGAATTCCGGGGAATTCAGAAGAAGGGGAAATGTTGTGGATGCTCCACCAGGCCTGGCTGCTCTAATTACCTGTTGCTGTGGGACACGCAAGGACACACTTTCTCGTGAGAAGGTTAAAACTTATTTATTAAAATATCTGACTCCATATTTATAGTATTTTTATACGGAGTAGGGGTTAGAAAAGAAGGCTGGCACCTCTCCCATCCCGTTGGTCAACACAACTGCCCATCAGTTGTTCCTCACACCAAGAGAAAGTGCGGAAACAACTTCGTTGTATCAAAAACATTCTTCTGATAACAACACCCGTGTGTGAGAAAGAACTAAGAACTATGAAAAATATCAAGTTAGAAAGTGCCTCAGAAAACTTGAAAAACAAGGGGGACAAATTACCCTGCTGCAATGAGAGACCTGCCAGGCATGGCGGGGAATGGGACTTGAGTTCACCCAATTATTGCAGAGTTGTCGCTCTCAGCAGTTGGGATGCTCTGGACTCCCATTCCCAAAAGGTTTAGGCAGTGGGAATCTTTGGCCTGCAAGTGTCAGGACCAGAGATGGAGCACTCGTGCCCCACAGATTGATTTAACATCAATTTAATGCCAGCAGTTTAACACATCTGGTTCGAACCTCAAGAGTCTCTACGAGTTTTTAAATCTGTCCTTGGGAGCAGGAGCACAGGGAACAAAGGGCTGCGTGAATTTTAGGAGGAAAGCACAGAGGGAAAGGGATTTTGGCAGAGCACAGCCCTCCAATATTATCCCATTTATTCTCCCTACAGCCCCCAACTGGCTGCATATTCCCAGACCCAAACACTTCCAAGTCAGAGCCCAGCCCTGTGCCAGGACACACAGGCAGGAGATTCATTTTGTTAAAAGAACATTTCTATTTCCTCACGGAGAGGAAACCTTGCTCTCCTCCCCACGGGACCCTCCGTGCCAAGTCCTCACACGGAGCAGAGAGCGGGTGGAAAAAGAGCCCTGGAGGACAAGCTTGGAGCCAAAAATGGGGCCTGAGAGGAGCAGCCAAGCAGCAGGAAGGGCTGCAGGGAGGGGAGGGCTAATCCTGCCCAAAGCACAGCTTAAATTAAGGCAGGCATTGAGCAGAGTGCTTAGCAGTGCTTTAGAACCCGCAGGACTGGTCGGGGACATGAAAAGGCGGCTCCCGTTTATTCTCGGCCAGGTTTTATTTTCGGCCGGGTTTTATTCTTGGTCAGGTTTGATCCTCGGCCGGGTTTTATTCATTCTCGGCCGGGTTTTATTCATTCTCGGCCGGGTTTTATTCATTCTCGGCCGGGTTTGGTTCCCGGCCGGGTTTTATTCATTCTCGGCCGGGTTTGGTTCCCGGCCGGGTTTTATTCATTCTCAGCCGGGTTTGGTTCCCGGCCGGGTTTTATTCATTCTCAGCCGGGTTTGGTTCCCGGCCGGGTTTTATTCCCATCCCCTTTGTGCCCGGGCTGTACCTGAGTGTCGAATTTAGCGGCGCTGTAGAGGAAGGACTTGCAGATGTCAAACATCCCGTCCGTGTCGCACGTGGAGTTCTCCAGGCAGGCGAAGGCGCCGCAGCCCACCTGGAGGGCACTGTTCAGGCACCGAACCACCTCGGCTGCGGGGAGAGAGAGGCACCCCAATGTCAGCACTGGAGACACATCCCACAGCTGGCACCCCAATGTCAGCACTGGAGACACATCCCACAGCCAAACCCCAATGTCAGCACTGGAGACACATCCCACAGCTGGC
>JAWWMU010000075.1:3822397-3832813 GCA_035048155.1 Cinnycerthia olivascens
TTCTTCCTTCTTCTTCACCTTCTCCATTTCTGCTGTGCTGGTGGCACGGGTGATTGGTTTAGAGTAGAGACAGACTGGGTAACAAGGGTGATAGGGATTGGAAAATAATTGTAAATAATGTAAAGGTAATTTTTAGTATAAAAGATAAACACCCCCTCTGAGGGGGGAGAAGGCCTTCGACTGTTGCTGGAAGGAGCTCAGCAGGTCAGAGAGAGAATGTTTTAGATAAAATAAAATAAACAACCTTGAGAACGAGACCTGAAGAGTTTCAGCTTTTTCTTCCATCTCAGGTGTGGAAAAAAGGACTTTATTAGCTCAGGGAATTTCTGCAAAAGCAGCAAACCCGACACTTGGGTTCGAGGGATCCCTTTGAAACCCCATTGATTCAAAAGGCATCCGGAGGAATTCTGAATTTTTGAGGGTGGTTCAGGAAAGGCTGGTGGGTGATAAACACATCATTCCTCACTGTGGTGTAGAGCTCACACATACAGAGTTATCTAGAAGTTATTATTGATAAGTAGCACTCAGACCACGCCTGATTATTTTATCCAAATGAAGTGAAAGTGCTGATTGGCACTTTAATTGCACAATGCCAATTAACTCCAGCTGCTCTGCTTCACCCAGGGATCCAACACATGGCAGAAATAAGAATTAAGATTGTCTGACCTCTGCCTTTTACATGGAAAGTGGAGGTTCCTGGGACAAAGTGACACTGAAGTTGTTAAGATTTGTGTCTCCAATTTTCATGCATTTGTAAAAAAAAAATGGCTTTGTTTATTTGTGGGCCTCAAATAAACCAAGGGATAAAGACATCCCTGGCATTTTGTTGTGTTTCTTTTCCCAGCCAAAATGAAATTACACTGAAATCCCTATTTATTTCCAGGATGTTCTTTATCTACAACAGCTATTTATTATCATAATTACAGCAGGGCTTGCAGAGCAACAAATGCTGTGCATTATTAAAGCCTGGAGGTTTGCAATTTCCATGGGTAAACATCAGCCCAAGGACCTGCAGGAGCATCCTTTGGGATGCCACCACACTTTGAAACCAGAAACAACCCAGCATCCTTGAAAATCTGAGGAGAGAAGAAGAAAAAAAATGACACTAAGATGCAAAATCATTATTTCCATTAGGAAATATCTGCTTTTGGGGGGGGGTTATTTGTCTTAAAAATGCCCCCAGTCAGGATTGGGAAGGGTAGAAATGACCCTTGAGCTTTCAGTCCATGCTCACAACAGAAAATTTAGGGGAAATGGAGCATGAGAGGGATTAAAACAGGATTTAAACACTAAAAGTTCAATTAATTTCCTTTAGATTATTCTGAAAAATTCCATGCTGATGCAAACTCAGATCTGCATCAATATCCAACATTTGCCTGCATTTTCCCATAGGAGAATTCAATGTGATCCTGGATTATAAATAAATCAAATGAAATGTGGATGACCACAAAAGTATTTTTATCCTTTATTATTGTATTAATCCTATTATTATTATTATTATTACCAAATATTAATGTATTCTTTTCCCTTTTAAATAAAGCTGTTTTGAAGAGCCCTAACAATTCGCATCCCCCACATTTTGGGTCTCCTCTGTGGGATCTGAGTGTTACAGCTGATCTCCCAAAAATCCCAAAGAGAACAGAACAAAAGCAGATTAAACCTTGATTTTTTATTTTTTTTTTTCCTTTCAAATCCAATTTGACCCAAAGGCCTCCAGTTTGCTGCGAATTCCAGCCACACCTGAGCCATTCAGGCAGAGTTTGGATCCAGCCCTTTGCTCCCTGTGCCTCAGAGCTCCTCCAGGAATTCCTGGTTTGGATCCCCTGTGGAATTTCTTGTCACATTTTAGCGTTTCAGTCTGATTGATTGCGTTTGCTCTGGTTTAATGAGCCCTCAGCTGGGATAAATAGATGGAAAAGCCCAAATCAACATTGATATTTCAGTCATAGCAGCCACATGGCCCCCGTCCCCACGGCCAGGTGGGTTTAGAAATGCAGAGCTCCACATCTGAGCAGAACTAAAAAAAAAAATTTAAAAAAGCTACGATTTCTCCGCCCTGGAATAAACTGGAAGGTCAGGAATTATTTTTTATGTTGTGTTGTGGCTGCTGTCAGATTTTCCTGCCATGATCAAGTTTTTGCATCCTCTGATTTCATGCCCATCTCTGACTAAAATAAAAGGATTCATCAACAAAAATACAGACCTTCAGTGGGAAAATAGATTTATTCTTATTCCTGGATGGAAATATCAGTGAAGGATCAACTGCTGACCTTTGGAACAGATCTCTAAAGCCATGCTCAGCACCCCAAAAACCAAATCACAAATAAATCAGTTAATTTATGGCAGCATCCACAACTTTCCCTACCTCGTGCTAATTGGATCGATACAGAAACATTGGAAGTTTTTTTTTCTTTCCCAATGATCAGATCATCAGCAAAACGTTCATCAATAGCTGACATTTGCTTTAGCAGAGGGAAATGGCTCCAGGAGATAATTAAACCTCGCTGTTCTCTGATTTGTGGGAGCCCATTGTCTTTCCCACTGAGGAGCCATCTCCACCATTAATAAATCCCTGATATAATCAGGTGGAATTTCCTGCTGGTGAATGAGAAATAACGAGATTTGTCAGAGAAATCCCAGCTCTGCCACCATGGGATTAGAGGGACCAGCCCCAGGTAGCCCCTTTTTGAGCAGTGATCCCCAATTTTTGAGCAGCGATCCCCAATTTTTGAGCAGTGATCCCCAATTTTTGAGCAGTGATCCCCAATTTTTGTGCAGCGATCCCCAATTTTTGAGCAGCGATCCCCGATTTTTGTGCAGCGATCCCCAATTTTTGAGCAGTGATCCCAAATTTTTGTGCAGCGATCCCCAATTTTTGAGCAGCGATCCCCAATTTTTGAGCAGCGATCCCAAATTTTTGTGCAGCGATCCCCAATTTTTGTGCAGTGGTCCCCAATTTTTGTGCAGTGCACCCCAATTCCCAATGCCTGAGCTCCTGCAGTGACTTTGTCCCCAAGTTTCAGCCAGGGGATGTCTGATCCTGCTCCATTTCTCCTTTCACGTTGCAGATCTTGTCCCTGGCTCAGCCACAGCTGCTCGGGGAGGTTCAGGTGTCCAACTCCAGAGGGACAGGACTGGTTTGGGTGGGTGGCAGCTCAAAATGCTCCCATTCCAAGGGCAGGGACACCTTCCACGTCCCGGATTGCTCCAAGCCTGGATCCTGAGGACACCAGCACAAACAAAAGCTGTTTTACTACAGAGAGTAAGAGAAACACCCCCTCCCATCCCCTGCAGCAGAAACGTGTCCCAGAGGAGCTGACAGGACAGATTTACCCCACACAACCCACCCAGAGCACGAGAATCCGGAGCCCCCAAGGGCTGGGAAGGGGCTGCATTAACGAAATGGAAAAATTATCCACCCTGGATGAGAAATTTCGGACCTTTCTGATCTTGGAGCGCGTCAAACCCACTTTCTTCTTCTGTTTTTATTTCAGATAATGAATAACGTGGGGGTGTGGGAGCAGCACCTGGGCCGTCAATAATCCCTGAGACTCCTCAGGTGTCCCTGTGGAACACCCACGCACGGATTCGCCGCAGAGCCGCATTTTCTACCTGAGCAGTTCCGCTCCACCCAACGCCAGCGCCGGCTGCTGCTTGGTGGAACATCAATATTTTAGGGCATAAATGAGCGGGAGCTGCAGGAAGAGGCAGTCACGCAATGTGTCAGAGGCACTTAGTGCAGGGCAGCTGCCTCCACTCACCCGAGGAGACCCCGCTGCTCCCACGGGGGCTGGAGGGCATTTCCAGCTCCCCTCACGCTGGGCTGGTGCAAAATGAGTTCTCAAGTCCAGCAGCCCCGCCAGGATTGGGGCTGTGCACACGGCGCTGGGTGGGAGGGATGCCGGGCAGGGATTCGGGGTTTAGGAAAGGTGCTGGACATAAAGGAAGCTGGAGTGGGGAATTTTGTAAGGAAAAATTCCCAATATTTCATCTAAACTGCATGTCTTTCAGTTTGAAGCCATTCGCTGGCGTCGCCCTCGTTTTTCAAGTTTTCTGAGGCGCTTTCTAACTTGATGTTTTTCATCGTTCTTAGTTCTTCCTCACACACACGGGTGTTGTTATCAGAAGTATATTTTTAATACGATGAGGTTGTTTCCACACTTTCTCTTGGTGTGAGGAACAACTGACGGGCAGTTGTGTTGACCAACGGGATGGGAGAGGTGTCAGCCTTCTTCTCCAACCCCTGGTCTGTGTAGAAATACTATAAATATGGAGTCAGATGTTTTAATAAATAGTTTTTAACCTTCTCATCAAAGACTGTCCGTGTGTGTCCTTGCGTGTCCCACAGCGACACCCTGGTGACAGGACAAGAGGAAAAGGCTTTAAACTGAAGGAGGGGATGTTTACATTGGATATTTGGGAGAAATTCCTCCCTGTGAGGGTGTTGGGATGGAATTCCCAGAGGAGCTGTGGCTGCCCCTGGATCCCTGGAAGTGTCCAAGGCCAGGTTGGAGCAGCCTGGGACAGTGGGAGCTGTCCCTGCCCATGGCAGGGGTGGCTCTGGACAATTAAAGGTCCCTCCCAGCCCAGCCCATCCCACGTTTCCACAATTCTGAGCTTAGGGAAGAGTGACTGGAATTCACAGGGGGAGGAACCAGCACTGGAAAGTGATGGAGAGAAAACCAAGTGCAGAACACACCAAAGTCATCAGCAAATCAGCTCCAGAGCCAAGAGCACAGACCTGAGGAGAGCAGCCAGATCCACCCAGGGAGGAGCCCTTCCAAGAGCAATTTCCATCTTTGTTATTAATAAAAACCCTCAGCCAACAATCAGGAGAAAAATTGATCCCATCCTCAGCAGAGTAAAATCCAATCAAGCTCCACAAGGTGACATCTCCAAAAGCCGAGGCTTTGATTAAGAGGATGGTGTTTAATTAAAGGCCTGAGCACTGCAGCTAGAAGAAGCAGCTCCTGATTAGGACAGAATAATGTCATTTTTGGGGACATTTCTCCCAGGAGAAACACAAACTGTTCATCATGGAAACCATGTGGAAGGACGGAGAGTTCAGGAAACTTCTAGCTTTGTTTCCTCCTGGAAAATCTTGGAAGTCTCTGCTCAGAAACCAAGTGAGAAGATCTGGGGGTGTTTGATTCATAACAACAAGGACTGTCCTTTACCTGTAATTACAACACCCAGGTGTGCAGGGTGTGGGATGGGAGAAGGATCATCTTCCAGGGCTCCTTCCCAAAATACCACCCACCAACACAACGGAGGGCAAAAAATATTTTATATATATTTATTTATTCATCAAAAAGCAGCAAAAAATGAAATTATTCGAAAAATCACGAGTCTGCTGCTGTTATTTCTCACACTCCACACATCCAAAGAACAATTCCTGTGGGTTTGGAAGATCAGGAATCATTGTGACAAAGACATTTTGCTGTTCCCAACTGAGGAGGAAGAGAATCAGCACTGGATTTGCTCCCACCCCCGGAGAGCTCCTTGTCTGAGCAGGGAAAGGGGAAAAACTCCCCAGGATTGGATTTATCCCCGCAACTCACTTGCAAAAAAACCTTTGCCGTGGCCTCTCTGAAGGAAAAAAAAAGAGGATAAAGCAAATGATGGGAAGCATTTCCCAACAGCAGCAGCAGGAGCAGAATTGCTCAGCCCTGAACGGGCACCGGGTCCCTCAGGACAGGAAATCAAAGGCAGCCGAAAGCAGCCCCAACCTCATCCCTGTCAGCCATAAAAAGTCCTGAGCTTTAATCAGCTTCCCCAAAGATTGCCTTTCCATTGGAGAACTCAAAACCTTTTGATCACAAAACAAAAAAAACCCAACCAGAGTCTTAGGAAAAAACCTTGGGGCTGCCTCAGTTCTGCCTCAGCTGTGACATCTTGACCCAAATAATCCCTTCCCTGTGGAGTTCACCAGGATTTCATTTTTTCCTGAGTGAGGCACCAGAGTGAGACTCGGAGAGAGCCAGAAATGCCTGGCCCTGGGCTGGAGCTGATGCAGGGAAGGGCCCCAGGGGTTTTATGGATAATCCTGAGTTTCTCCAATGATTCCACGCAAATACTGGGACTAAAACCAGCATTTCCTCTGGAGCTAAAGCAGCAGAGCAGGTTTTGATTGGAAATGAGGATTCATAGAAACATAGAATGGTTTAGGGTGGAAAGGAGCTGCAAATCATTTCCACCATATCAAGTTTTCCGCCCCTGCCCTGGGCAGGGACACTTCCCATTATCCCAGAGTGTTCCCACCTGATCTCGGACACTTCCAGGGATGGGGCAGCCACAGCTGCTCTGGAAAACCTCATTAATCGGGTGTTAATTAGGGTAGCAGAATGTTCCTTCACTGTTATCCCGCTGAGCCTGCAGGGATGGACCAGCCCAGCACTTTTGGCTGCCCCCAAAGCCCTTTTTTAGGGTTATGAACCAATCCTGACCCCGAATCCTCAGGACCCTCCCAACTTTACGACCCCTGTGACCTCAAACAAGCCAAATCCCAATGAAATGGAAAAATAATCCATCCTGGATAAGAAATTTTGGACCTTTCTGATCTTGGAGTGCCTCACACCCACTTTCTTCTTCTGTTTTTATTTCAGATAACCAAGAAAATCCTTTTTTTCCAGCAAAAACCCCACGACTTTCTTCTTGTGTTTTCCTTTCAAATAACAAGGAAAACATTTCCTTCAAAGCCTCCCCTCTCCGAAACATCCTCTTCCTCCCCACAGCGATGCTCTTTGGTGGTTTAAAAGTCAAATTTCAGTGAGTGACGTTTTGGGACTCAGGTGACGGAAAGTGAATTTTCATGAAACTCACTTTGAAATGAAATTTCCGTTCAACTCAACCTGAGGCTTTCTGAATTTTGAACTGACTGAAGCAACAAACCCCAAAATAATATCTGGAAAATATAGGAAGCAACTGCCAGGACTGGAGGAGCTGGAATAAATACTCAGAGTATTTCATATCCATATTTCACGGAATTAAATACTGAGATTAATGAATCTTTGTCTAGGAAAAGGTAAATTGCAGCTTTCGCTGAAACAGGCAGTAAGAGCATTTCTGTAACCCCACAAAGTCTAATGGAACTAGAAATTAATTGGCTGTAAGTCAGAATTAATAATTGTTGGAATGAGCACATGGGAAACACAAAGTGTGAGGATGTTATTGAGCCTGAAAAGCAACGACAGAAACATCTTTACGAGCATTAATCCCTTACAGCCTGACTCAGCTGGGGAGTTGATCTTTCTAAATTCCATTTTTAGTACAACAGGGTGTTGTGAAATGTGCATTTGAGTTGTTTTTATTACAATAAGAATTACTGAGGAGTCATCTGTGTTTTGCCAAGTGGCACTTGGATAAATTCTGAAAACTGCCGCTCTGTAAATGACATTTTCTGTCACCAGAGCTCCTGATCACCACAACAGTCAGAATGAAAACAACAGAGAGATGTTCAAGGAAAAGGAATTGAGGAAGTTTTTGTGCTCATAGTTTTCTCCCCTTTCCCACATTCCAGATTTTTTTAAAACACCACCAGGATTTTTCCTGAGCTGGGCCTTTGGGGCTCATTCATTCCTTGGGAATCTAACCCAGAGCACAACACCAAGCCCTAAAGGAGAGACCTCTGCTTAAAACCTGAGAAATTAATCCCTCCCATCCCTAATGCATCTTCCCAATTTCTTACCAATGGCAGGATCCCTTCTGGAGGGAATTCATCCCACCCGGAGGAGCAAAGTGCTGCATCATCACTTGTGACACTAAGAAAGGTGAAATTGGACCAAAACCTGGTGATGGAGCCACCTCTTCCCACCCCACGGCTTCTGAACCACCTCCACAGCCACATTCCAAACCCCAAATCCCCTCTGGAGGTGTCATTGTGCCATGGAACTCCAGGAGCTCCTTCATCCAAAGGGCAGCAAAGCTGCCTGAGAATTCCTCCTGCACTAGGGCACTGCAGATTCTAACTTTTATTATTTGGAGAGAGTGATATTCTCATTTTCCAGATGATGAAAGGAAATAAATCAGTCTGGTGCCTCTCGAGGGGGAAAACGTATCATAATTGAGCTGGTATTGCAAATCCTGCTTTCTAATTGTCTTAAGTGGCTCGTCCTGACTGGGAATATCTGTGGAATCTCATCTTCCAAGTCTCTCTGGTCCTTCTAGAAATGCCCAAACAAAAAGGGTTTTGTCTAAACCCGCTCCTGACTGGGAATATCTGTGGAATCTCATCTTCCAAATCTCTCTGGTCCTTCTAGAAATGCCCAAACAAAAAGGATTTTGTCTAAACCCACTCCTGCATTTCTGTGATCACAGGATTTTCCTGCAGCTGACATGTTCAGCACCCCACATTTCCCAAAACAGGGAGTGGGAGGAATCAGGATCTGCCCTACCCGTACACAAGCTTTGGACTTCCCAACCCAAACCC
Source organism: Cinnycerthia olivascens (assembly GCA_035048155.1). Classification (NCBI taxonomy): domain Eukaryota; kingdom Metazoa; phylum Chordata; class Aves; order Passeriformes; family Certhiidae; genus Cinnycerthia; species Cinnycerthia olivascens. The sequence continues at coordinate 3,830,826 of JAWWMU010000075.1, forward strand.
TGGTGCTCAGGAGCAGGAAAATTGTGTCCTACCCTCCTAATTACCCTGCAGGGGGGAATCACCCAATTAATCTGAGGGAGAGGGCAAAGCAGATTTCCCACAGGATGTCCTGGGCACCAGCAGCACCCAGAACAATATTTAGTTAAAGGAATTTAATGAGGGCTAATGCATGATTAGTGAGCCTGTGCTGGGGTGGAGGAACAATTTGTGGCTCATGTGCCGAGTCCTCTGTGAGCCCCAGCTCACAGGACACCAACGGGTGACTCTGCTTTTCCTCCTCCTCAGCAAAATCTGCAGCTCTGGCTCCTCATGCATTTTTAAAAGCTTCCGTCTCTCTCCTCCCGTGTTCCACACGGCTCCAAAATCGCTTCCCAAACGCCATTAACGATGCATTAATTGAGTTATTGTTGTGATTGTCAGTGCTCAGTTCTGTAAAACCAGCAGGGTTTTTGTGCTCCCCAAACCTCTGGGATCTGCTCTGCTCCCACCTCCCCACGCTGACCAGAGCAAAGAAGGAAAAGAAGAAATTTGTGCTCTTTTTTTCCGAGCTCAAAGATTTTGTTTCGCCTCTCTCCGAGATCATTTGCAGCCCTGAAGATCTTTAATTTCTAATTATTATTTATGGTGGTGGCTGCAAAGGCAGAAATGCACAAAAACATTGTTCAAATTCTATAATAGCTACAGTGACTTAATAAAATTTCAATTTTCCTGTCACATCCATGACAATCTCCTCTGGGGATGAGTGGGATCATTTCCTACAGGTCAGAAATATTTGGGTTAAGCCAACCCAGGTGCTGAAGTGCAGCAGCTCCAAACCTCAGGTACTAAAAAGTGACAATATTTTTGGAAACAACTCTGTTTTCTCACCTCAGTTTGGGTATTTTCCCACTTTTTGGGTAACTGAGTGTGCTGCAAAGGAAAATCCAGCTTGACCTGAGCCTTCATGGGACTCAAGCTCAGGTTTTTGGACTGAGCCACTTCTCAAAGCTGCGGCATTTCCCTCTGCTGGGGGAGTGACTCACACAAGAAAAGAATCAATTCCCCCAAGTCCTCTCCTCTTTTGGGCTGCTATGAAAGGTTTCTCTTTTTAATTTAAAAAAAAAAAAAAGAAAGAGCAGTTTACAGCTGCCTTGCAAGATCACACAACTCTCTTGTCCTCACCTTTGATTTTTCCTTTTGCTCTTTGCCAGCCAGGAAAATTTTCGGGATTAAGTTCCATCCTTTGTTGCTGACACACATTCCAGGCTTGAAAACACAAAATCAATCTCCAGCCCTGCTTAACCCTTCCTGAGGGTTTTGCAAAGCGTTGGACGGGTAATGACGAATTCTGCTTTGTGGCAGGCTTGGAGTGCCTCGGGAGGAGGGGAGAAAAATGTTAAAAAATATAAAAATAACAGGAGCACAATGCATTTAATAATGAGCTCTCCCAGTTTAGAAGAATTTATCAAGGATTTCCTTCCCTGCTGCTCGACTGGGACAGGATTGATGTCCCTACAAACCCAAATTCCAGCTGCTGGTACCCACATCTGGGGACAGGAATCCTGAATAAACAGGGACATCCCAACCTGGCTTTCCCCTGGCTCATGAACATGTGGGAGCGTGGAACTGGATTATTGATTGCCAGGAGTTTGGGCCAGCCCTGATCCAGCTGTGGGACAGCTGTGGGACAGCCCTGATCCAGCCGTGGGTCAGCCCTGAGCCAGCTGTGGGACAGCCCTGATCCAGCTGTGGGTCTGTCCTGAGCCAGCTGTGGGCCAGCCCTGAGCCAGCTGTGGGTCTGCCCTGATCCAGCTGTGGGCCAGCCCTGATCCAGCTGTGAGCCAGCCCTGATCCAGCTGTGAGCCAGCCCTGATCCAGCTGTGGGTCTGCCCTGATCCAGCTGTGAGCCTGCCCTGATCCAGCTGTGAGCCAGCCCTGATCCAGCTGTGGGTCTGCCCTGATCCAGCTGTGGGACAGCCCTGATCCAGCTGTGAGCCAGCCCTGATCCA
>JAWWMU010000075.1:3887008-3905278 GCA_035048155.1 Cinnycerthia olivascens
TGGGATGGGATGGGATGGGATGGGATGGGATGGGATGGGATGGGATGGGATGGGATGGGATGGGATGGGATGGGATTTAAGGTCTCTTCCAAACCACTCCATTCCATGAACTGCTCTTGCAGCAGATAAATCGAGGAAAGTGAAAGTAGCAATGAGCTCAGTGATGATTTGTAGGAATTTCCAAGAAATTTTCCTTCACTGCTCAGTGGAATGAAAATTCTGCCTCGGGGCCGGGGTCTCAGGAATATTTTACCCTCAAATGCAACACAGAACATTTCTGCATGAAGAAAACAACCCAAGTGTCTGGCAGTGCTTGATTTAAGGTCCTCAGGTGCCTCAGGTGGCTCAGAGGGAATGATGAAAAATGGATTGCATTAGGAAAACGCTGCTGTGTTCCAGCTCTGCCGTGAGAGTCCAGTTTCCAGCAGAAATAAAATGAACACATCAGTTTTTCGGAGCACAGGAATTGCCCAGCAGGACCTTTGTGTTTGTGCTGTGATACCAAAAAGTGACATCTCCACCCCAGCCCAGGCTCCCCAGGACAGAGGGAAAACAGAATCCTGGAATGGTTTGGGTTGGAAAGAACCTTAAAGATCGTCCCACTCCAACCCCAAAATGCCCACAGCTCTCCCCTCCATCCCCTTCCCTCTTTGCTTCAAGTTCCTGAGGATGCTGAAGATCTCTTGTGAGAAGGATAACCCATTATCAACCAGCTCACCCCAAACCTGACCCTTCAAATCTCAAGGTCCTGGAGAAAAAGACAAGGAAAAAAGTAAATCCTGTTAAAAATCCACTTCCCAGGGAGCAGGACACCAGCCCTGCTCGGCCTGGGGCTGTGCTGGGCACACCTGGGCTCCATAAGGGATCAAATCCCTTTTCAAGGAGCATCCAGCAGTCCAGGATGAGGCCCTTGGTCCATAAATCCCATTTTTCCTCCCTGGCTGAGGCTATTTACATCTCTCAGGACATCCTCAGCTGGGCTCAAATGTCCGTCCTTGCTGTTCTGGCTCAGCTGGAACGAGATCAATTTTCTCCAGCTGATGTCCTGGGACATTATTTATGGTCCTGGGATATTATTTATGGTCCTATGGTGACCCCACAGGACATCAGGGGCTCCAGGGACACAAATGTGTGTAAATCCTGCAGCTTGGACAGTCACACCAGCACTGCGTGGTGGGGAACGTAAAAATGGGTTAAATCCTGATTTCCTGACTCATTTTCTTCTCCAACAAAATTCCATCTGATGTCACTGTCTGCCCTCTTTGCACGGGTGTCATGAAGATCTATTTAGGCTTGAATTGCTTAAACTTAAACAAGCTTTATATTAAAAACTAACCAAGCTGATAAATAATCTGTAATAGTTCCAACCATGTTGCGTTACCTGTCGGGTGTCTTCATTCTGCTGCCTCTCTACAACATAAAAATCCCCACCCAATCCCCCCCCCCTTTTATTCTACCCATCTGATTCAACATTTTCTTAATATATTCAAATTAATTCATTATGATTTGATATATTTTGATCCCTTTTCCCTGGGAGCAGCCAGGCTATTGTGCTACTCCACCTTCTGTGTTTCCTTTCCTTTTTTCTTTTTTTTTTTTAAGGAAGCTGCAGGACTCAATCTCACCCTCCCATCACTGCAGCCTTGTCAATAGTGGACAATCAAGATGAAAATCGATGCTGCTGCTCTTCCTTTCCATGGCAGTGCCCCTTCCTTCCCTCCTCCTGCCTCAATCCTGAGCCATCAGCTTTGCTCTGAAGTAGAAGCTCTCGTTTGGTCAACTTTGAGGCAAAACCGGTTTTCCTTAAGCAGAAATATCAGCTTGCATTTCAAAAATCTCCAGAGCAGAGATGGCCAGAAAAGGGATTAATTACTCATCAGAAAAGAGGGAACATCTCAGAGTGATTTCCCTGACTCACTTTAACCTTCAAACCACCTTCAGGATAATGTAGCAGGAGCCCTGTCCCCCTGTAACTGATTAGAGAGCAGAAATTCACATTGCAAGGCTCTGTTTTCAATTAAAACAATGAATTTCATTTCAGAATTTCTGCACTGCACACCTCTGTGAATGCCAACTTTTTCCCTTCTAAATATCCTGATTTTTAAGGCAATGCATATATATATACGAGATGTATTGTGCTCCGTAAAAGTTTGCATTGCTTGGTATCAATATTAAATAAATAAATCAAACCTAGCCCTGCTCGATTGTAAAGCAACAATTTATTTTGCACATCGGGTAAATGGATTTCAAACACCAAGGTATTTAATGAGAGGGAGTTTTATTACAAAGTTCCATCTGCCCGTCCTTGTTTTCAGGAGATTAAAAGGATAATAAAAGCTCCTGTGTATTTCCTTATACAATGAGTTTTCCTTATGGATAAAACCATGATCTGTCCCCACCCCCCCTCGTAGTCTTTATTATCAGGGAAAAAAAAACAACACATTAACAAACCAGATCATAACGTATCTTTCACCCCAAAAAAGAAAGAAAATGCAATGCCCTGATAAACAATAATTTTAATTTGACTCCCAATGAAACCCAAAGGGGTTTGTCCCTATGGCAGAAACTTTCAGTAAAATTTATGAAGCAGGTTTAGAACCCGTGATTGCTTCCTTAGCACGAAACCCTTGTCCTGCGTGGACAACCTGAGGCTCCGGAGGTGAAGCAGCAGCTGGAGCTGCCCGCGTTTGGAAGCCCAGCCCGGCAGCAGAGCCGGGGATAAACTCGAGCTCTGCTCTGACTGCAATGCTGCAGTCCTATGACAGCGTCATATTAATGAGCCGGCAGAGGTGCGAGGCTCCATGTGCTCGGCAAAGTTTAACCCTGAGCCTCAGAATTCCCAGCCACACGCATCCCGCCAGGAGCTGCCAGGGCTGAAGGCGCCCAGGCGGTTTGTGAGGAGGGTTTTGCCTTTCTCTACATCGTCTGCTCGGAAATTCAGGCTGTGAACACAAACAGAGCCTTCCTTGCACCTTCTGAGCGAGGAGTTACCTCTCCCCCCTCAGCGTTCCTCTGCTTTTCCATGCTAACTCCGGCAAGGATTTTTCTGGCACCAGCAGTTTTGGGGATTTTGGGGGGGTTTTTGGTTGTTTTATTATTTTTTTCCCTTTTTGCATTTTACTAATCCATTTCCTCCATTGCTGTAATCCCTCCAGGAGGAGTTTGGAGCCTGGATGGCAGCCAGGCATTGTCATGCAGCCCATACAAAGTCTATTTTCCTCCAAAAACGTAATTTCTTACAAGGTTTCAAACAATTCATTACTCATTCTAAGCAATGCACCAAGAGTTAGATCAAAGCGGGCGGGGGGGAAAAGAGAAGGGAAAAGAGGAAGGAAGAAAGGGAGGAAGAAAAAAGCCAAGAGCAAGGATTTGGGATGCCGGGGGGGGCTTTCCCAAACTCTTGCTGACTGCCCGGTGGCTCCAGGGCTTCCCCCCGCTCCTCCCGCAGAGCCCCCGGAGCCGGTGCGGGGAGCGCTCGGTGCCGCAGAGCCCCGGAGAGCGCCCGCCCACCCCGCCCGCTGCGACCTTCACACGCCAGCCCCCACCTGGGGACAGCGGGGACAGGGGGGAAAGGACCCTCTCCATCCATCTGCAGGTTCCTGAACCCCCCTGAACCCCCCTCGGCAGGCCCGTCCCGACCCTCCCAGCGCTGTCCGTGGTGCTGGAGCCGCGGATCCCAATTCCCGGAGCCCGCTCCCGGTTCCCCGGCCCGGCCCTACCCGGCTCTGCAGCCCCCGGCAGCGGCCCGGGGCCGGCGCCGCGCTCCGCTCTGCCGTGGGAGCTGCGGGAACAGGGGCTGGGGGACAGAAAAGAGAGGAAAAGAGAGAGAAGAGTGAAAAGGAATGGGAGAAAGAGGGGGAAGAAATGAAAGGAAGGAAAGCAAGAGAAGAAAAAAAAAATAAAAGAAAGGGAAGGAAGGGAGGAAGGGAGATGCTGGCCTAGGGGAAGGGAGCTGAAGGAAGCAGGTCAAGAGGGAAGGAACACGAAAAAGGGAAGGGGGCAGCAGGGGGGAGAAAGGAGAGAGTGGGGACAGCGGAAACAAGGGAGGAGCGGGTGGGGAGTGGGGAGGAGGGGGCAGGGAGCAGGTGCAGCAAGGGGAAGGGGAGTGGGGAAGGGGCACCGGGGGCAGGAGCAGCCGGGACGAGGCGAGGGACGGCGAGGGAAGGAAGGGGGAGCCGGGGCGGGGCGCGGGGCGGGCCGGGGGNNNNCCGGGGGGAGCCGCCCCCCGCACACGTGTGCGGGGCCGCCCCGCAGCCGCCCGGCCCGGGCTATAAAAGGGGCGGCGGCGGCTGGAGCAGCCCCGCACCGCCGCCCCCAGCGCCCAACCATGAGCTACACCATGGAGCCCCTGGGCAACCCCTCGTACCGCCGGGTGACCGAGACCCGGGCCACCTACAGCCGCGCCAGCGCCTCCCCGTCCAGCGGCTTCCGCTCGCAGTCGTGGTCGCGGGGCTCGGGCAGCACCGTGTCCTCCTCCTACAAGCGCCCCAACCTGGGCGGCCCGCGGGCCGCCTACGGCTCCACGGTGCTGAGCTCGGCCGAGAGCCTGGACGTGAGCCAGTCCTCGCTGCTCAACGGCGCGGCCGAGCTCAAGCTGAGCCGCTCCAACGAGAAGGAGCAGCTACAGGGGCTCAACGACCGCTTCGCCGGCTACATCGAGAAGGTGCATTACCTGGAGCAGCAGAACAAGGAGATCGAGGCGGAGCTGGCGGCGCTGCGGCAGAAACACGCCGGGCGGGCTCAGCTGAGCGACGCCTACGAGCAGGAGCTGCGGGAGCTGCGCGGGGCGCTGGAGCAGGTGAGCCACGAGAAGGCGCAGATCCAGCTGGACTCGGAGCACATCGAGGAGGACATCCAGCGCCTGCGGGAGCGCTTCGAGGATGAGGCGCGGCTGCGCGACGAGACGGAGGCGACGATCCGCGCCCTGCGGAAGGAGATGGAGGAGGCCTCGCTGATGCGCGCCGAGCTGGACAAGAAGGTGCAGTCGCTGCAGGACGAGGTGGCCTTCCTGAGGGGTAACCACGAGGAGGAGGTGGCCGAGCTGCTGGCGCAGCTGCAGGCGTCCCACGCCACCGTGGAGAGGAAGGACTACCTGAAGACGGACCTGACGACGGCGCTGAAAGAGATCCGCGCCCAGCTCGAGTGCCAGTCCGACCACAACATGCACCAGGCCGAGGAGTGGTTCAAGTGCCGCTACGCCAAACTCACCGAGGCGGCCGAGCAGAACAAGGAGGCGATACGCTCCGCCAAGGAGGAGATCGCCGAGTACCGCCGGCAGCTGCAGTCCAAGAGCATCGAGCTCGAGTCGGTGCGCGGCACCAAGGAGTCCCTGGAGAGGCAGCTCAGCGACATCGAGGAGCGCCACAATAACGACCTCACCACCTATCAGGTACCGAGGAGGCGCCGCGGGGCTACCCCGAGCCCGGCGAGGAGGCGGGAGGGTGGCCGGTGCCCGCTCCGGTGGGAGGGATGCGGGAGGTGCCCGGTGCCCGCTCCGGTGGGAGGGATGCGGGAGGTGCCCGGTGCCCGCTCCGGTGGGAGGGATGCGGGAGGTGCCCGGTGCTGGATCCGCAGCGAGGGATGCAGGGATGCGGAAGGCGGGGAGAGGATGCTGCGGAGGGCGGTGGGAGCGGGTGGGTCTTGCTTCCCAAACAGCGGGAAGAGTTTCTAAAAGTCCCCTCAGAGAAGTTCTGCCTGCTCTGTCCCCGCATGAGACGTCTGTCCGTGTCACAGGGGGTTTCTGTGTCTCCTTTGCAGGACACGATTCACCAGCTGGAAAACGAGCTCAGAGGAACGAAATGGGAAATGGCTCGGCACTTGCGGGAGTACCAGGACCTCCTCAATGTCAAGATGGCCCTGGACATCGAAATTGCTGCATACAGGTACAGTGGGATCTTTGCAGACATGTCTGGAATATTAATAGCACTGCGGCTGCTGCTGACTCAGGAAGCTTTACTACAGCTAAGAAATATCTGCGTGCAGCGAACGCGGGTGAAACGAGAGCTTGGCTAAATCACTGCAGCCATTAGCCAGCCCACTGAGAGCCCAGAAGGACATTAGGGAGCAGCTAATAAGTGGCAGAGCTGCCAGCGAGCCCCGTGGGCACAGCACAGCATGACTCAGTGCAGCGGCTTCCGTGCCGCATTCTGTCCTTGGCTGCACGAGTAGGAGACGCAGAGAAAGACGAGGTTATTTTTAATTCCCGTCTGCTTTGCAGATGCCAGGCATGCGGGGCTTGTCACCAGAGTTCCCTTTTATCACCTGCGAGAGACAGCGAATTTGCTTGATCATGGTTTGAGGCAGCGAGTGCTGATCTGCCTGTCAGAAACACTTTTGCTTTTCTTGCTCAACTTTCCTTCAGAGGCATCTGCTCTAATCTCGAGCTGAATGTTGCTTGCTGTTGCCATCACCTGGCAGATTTCTTTAGTCTCCTCTCTATCACTTCAGAACTCTCACTGGAGAGCTCCTGATCTTTCTGGGTCACAGGCTTAGATGAAAAACATTAGAATAGAAGAAAAGTAAAAGCAACAAAAAAACACCCCCCCCCCTCCAGATCTGTTGAAATTCCTGAGATTGTTCAGACACACGGACACCCCAGGGGCTGTAGCTGATTGCTGCCAAAGTCAGCTGGTCTCTGGTTCTCACAAAGAATATTCCTACAAAGGAATGGTGGATGCCCAAGTTATTAAGTTAGAACACGTGCTCTAATCAACTGTGGCTGTCTCAGACACAATATTTGAATTGGGTCTGTTGGCTGTGTCAAGTTCTGTTTGCCTAAGTTGTAATGACTCCTATGAAATTAGTTAATTTGTCCTAATCCCTGCTGATTTACACCATAATGAAGCTTTCTGACAGTAAAGATGGATTTTAACTGATCACTGCAAGCGTTACTCTTGCCGTTAGCAAAACCAAGCTAAAAACTGCTGAATGTGAGTTCTACAAAAGAGCAGATTCAAGGAAAGCTGGGCTGGGGCTGTGAGCAGTGGATGGCCCTGGCCAGTTCCAGCACATTCCACAGCAAACTGCTCCCATCCTGCTGTCAGGGGAATAGTATAGCAGGGAAATATTATAGAATCCTGGAATGGTTTGGGTTGGAAGAGACCTCAAAGCCCATCCCAAAGCGGGGTCACCTTCCACTATCCCAGGCTGCTCTAAGCTCCATCCTGCCTGGCCTTGGACACTTCCAAGGATGGGACAGCCACAATTATTCCAACAGCTATCCCTTATTTTGGGTTTTTTTATGCTCATTTTCTTTTTTTTTTTTCTCTCCTTCTGATTCCCTTAGGAAGCTGCTAGAGGGTGAAGAGACAAGATTCAGTGCCTTCTCTGGAAGCATTACTGGTCCCATATTCACACACAGACAACCATCTGTCACAATAGCATCCACCAAAATCCAGAAAACAAAAATCGAACCACCAAAGCTGAAGGTCCAGCACAAGTTTGTAGAAGAAATCATTGAAGAGACAAAGGTGGAGGATGAAAAGTCTGAAATGGAAGATGCCCTGGCAGCCATCGCAGAAGAAATGGCAGCCAAGGCACAGCAAGAGGAGCAGGAGGAAGAAAAAGCAGAAGAAGCTGCAGAGGAAGAAGTTTCTGAGAAAGCTCCTGCAGAACAAGAAGCTGCACCTGAGGAGGAAGAGAAGGAGGAGGAAGAAGCAGAGGAGGAAGAAGAAGCTGCAAAATCTGACGCTGCAGAAGAAGGTGGCTCTGAAAAAGAAGAAATTGAGGAAAAGGAAGAAGGGGAGGAAGCTGAGGAAGAGGAGGAAAAACCCGAGGCCAAGAGCAAAGCTGAAGAGGTACCAGCAAAGGCAGAGAAGGTCAAAACACCTCCCGTAAAGTCCCCCCCAAAATCCCCTGTAACAGAGATGGCCAAGGCCGCCCCAAAAGAAAAAGCCACGGAAGCGGCAAAAGAACAGAAGGTGGAGAAAGTGGAGAAGGCGGCCAAGGAGGAGGAGAAAGCAGCATCTCCAGAAAAACCTGCTACACCAAAGGTGACCTCCCCAGAGAAACCTGCCACCCCGGAGAAGGCTGTGACCCCAGAGAAGGCTGTGACTCCGGAAAAAGCTGTGGCCCTGGAGAAGCTGGCGCCGCCGGAGAAGCCGCGCACGCCCGAGAAGCCGGCGAGCCCCGAGAAGCCCGTGAGCCCCGAGAAACCCCGGTCTCCAGAGAAGCCTGTGAGTCCTGAGAAGCCCAGGTCTCCAGAGAAGCCTGTGAGTCCCGAGAAGCCCAGGTCTCCAGAGAAGCCTCCCTCCCCAGGCAAGGATGCCAAGGCTGTGGTGGAGGAGGCCATCACTGTCACCAAAGTAACGAAAGTGAGCGCCGAGGCCGAGAAGGAGTCCAGGAAAGAGGACATCGCGGTCAACGGGGAGGTGGAGGAGAAAAAGGAGGAGGAATCCAAAGAGAAGGAGGAGGAGGACAAGGGAGTGGTCACTAATGGCCTCGATGTGAGCCCCGTGGATGACAAGGCTGAGAAAATCGTAGTAACCAAAAAAGCAGAGAAAATCACAGGGGAGGGTGGGGACAGTGGCACCACGTTTATCACGAAGTCTGTGACCGTCACTCAGAAGGTGGAGGAGCACGAAGAAAGCTTCGAGGAGAAGTTGGTGTCCACCAAGAAAGTGGAGAAAGTCACTTCACATGCTGTAGTAAAGGAGATTAAAGAGAGCGAATAAAATCAACCATAGCTAAAATTCAAACCAATTCAAGAGCTTGGGTCGGTGCAAAAGGTTAAGCCATAGACAGCTGCAAAATGCATGTGGGTGACGGCTTCAAAGCAGATCGGGTTCTCTCACGGAGGCTCCAGACACACAGTATTTTACTTTTTCGTGCAATATAGGGAAAGGGGGGGGGAATGCATGCAGGCTCAAGATGTACTCCCTCCACAGAGCTTGGGGATCTACAAAAAAAAAAAAAATAATAAAATACTACTACTACTAGTGCATGAGATGAAATGTGCAGAGGAAGCTTTTCTGAATTTCCTGAGCTGTTGGAGGGACGTATCTGAGGAACGAGTTCAGATGTATTATGCAAAGAATCAACTGAGCCAAAACCAAACCGAAAACAGTCATAGAGTATTCATGAGAACCAGAACTCTCCTAGCCTTAAAAAAAAAAAAAATAAAAGCTACTTATAACTAATTATGTTTACCTCACTGGTGCAATTAGGGTGGACTTTTGCTCCTGGGAGAACCTTGTTGACATGCACAGTACGCAACCTTTTGTTGTTTGATGTAAAACAGTCACAGCAGTTCTTGCTCAATAAAGGTCAATATGAAAACATGACTTGTTCTGGTGATTTTTTTTTTTTTTCCCCAGATTTAAACCCTTCTCTAAGCTGAATGCTCTCTCCTGAGTGGCAATGCAGTTGCATGGGTTGAGAATTGCTCGAGTTTTTTGGTTTTTTCCCCTTAGTGTTCTCATTTGTCTAGGAGTTGGACTTTGATGATCCTTGGGGGTCCCATCCAGCACAGGATGTTCTGTGCCTTGGGAATTGGATTTGATAAACAAATTTCCTGTAACAGCACAAAGGCTGGATTAAGAAAATAAGAGCCCTATCCCAAATTTTCTAGAGAAAGAGGAAGGAATCCATCTAACGCCTCTGTGTGGCCTTGAGGTGCTTCGAGGGGTTGCAAATCCTTTTTTTAGGAAGGGGAAGGTCCCTAAGCCCTCAATCCTGCTTGTGCTGAGCCAAAAAATGTTAAAATCTGCTCTAAGTATAGTATTCCTCCTTACACCCCAACATCCACACATAGAGAGCCAATTTCCAAATAATTCCTTGATTTTCCTGGGGATAGAGGCTGTAGGAACCACAGCTGGGTGTGTCATCTTCTGTGGCACCAGTTTGTCACTTAATTGAGCAAAAACCTGTTAAGGGAACATAACCAAGTCACCATGAGTCAAGAAATTGGTCTTGGTTCTGGTTATTTTACCCCCTTTTGCTTTAATTGTATGGGAACCTCCTTATTAATTCTCTGGCTCCAATGATCGAGAAGTTCAATCTGCCTTAAAGCAAAAAATTCTAAAATCAAAAATTAACCCGATTATAGCCCATTTGGTTATAAACCAAACATTTTGTAATTTCCAACTGAAAGGTCTCCCAAGTGGTGGCCTCTCCCAGGTTGGCTTTGTTAAGAACAAACCCAATCAAAAATTGCTCTACATGAAAAAATAAACAGAGACAAATGAAACAAAGGGAAGAAGATAAAGCCCCAACTCCAATGTGGGAATTAATTGGTCATTATGGGATTAATTTTGTGTTTATTTCCCATTTTGGAAGGAAAGTGAAGCTTGCAACTGCTGCCCCACCTCCCATAACTCACAAAGAAATGCAAATAATTTTCAAGCCTGGATTCAGGCCATGGACTGCCCTGAAATCTGTTGCCTAATTGAGAGTCTGATCAAAATCTAGGATTTCCATGTGCCTTCGATTCTTCACCGCATCAATAATTGAAGATCAAGGAGTTTTTAATTGAAAGGGTTCAGTGTGCTCTTCACTGGAGGAATGGTGGAGAGCCCACAGCAGATGAAGCTTTCAGATAAATCTGTCTTTGTGGAGCAAACCCGTGGATGTTCCTCCTGCTGCTATCAATAATGGGAATCTGTGCTCGATGTGATGAGTGATGCTTAATTAAAGCAGCGTTAGCAAATTAAACAGCAGCTTCTCCACAGCCATGTGTGGGTGTGACACAAAAATAACTTTACCTTTGGGGTTAAGGAGTTCAGCACTCCCCTGTTTTTGGTATCTGCACCAAATTGTGTTAAAACACCAAGTGCCCAAAGATTTGTAAGAATTGAAGGTGTTTCCCCCTTGGATTTAAACAAAATTTTCAAGAGGACACCAGGACTAAACCAGTGACCAATATTTAACGTGGAATTATGTGTGAGTGCCTCCAAATAAGTTCTGGAAGCCACTAAAATGTCCCAAAGTGCAAAACCCATCCCTCATGGTGGAAAGTTGGGGATTTTCAGCACGGAGAGAAAAGGTCACCTTGCACTGTGGATTAAACGTTGGTGTCAGCAGGAGACTCAGGAACATTTAACGTGGACAGGAGGGATCCCAGCCTGGCCATTTTCGTGCTGACATCCCTTTCCAGCGTCTTTCTCTCCAGACCTGGTATGGGCACAGCTCCAGGGACCCCAAAATCATGATTTGTGTGGGTTTGCTCCTGTTTGCACTCAGAGAATCCAGGATTGCAGTTCCTGGGATGAGGGGTTGGACCTGCACCAGGGTACCTCCATTCCCTGGACGGTTTTGGGAGGCAAATCCTTGGCATGATTTATTTTACAACATCCTCATTTCCCCCCTTTCCCGCTCAAAACATCTCACAGCTTTTAGTTATTACCCACAACTGTATTTTTCCCTCTGCTCTAACACACCAGATTTGTAAATTTAGCCCATTTCCCACTGCAGATGTTCCCAGCAAATCCTAAGAGGAACAAGCAAGCGGTTAACACATTTCTAAATGTTTATAAAACTGTAGGAACTGATTAATATTTAATGGTGCCAAGAGGTTTTGTCTACTGACATCTGCAATCAGTTTCAAAGGAGAGCACAATTCCTGGGCAGAGAGGCATAAATAGGATGTTATTTGCCTGTTCTGCACCAATTACTCCTCCAGACTGCACAGAACCAGTGAAGCGAATAATTATTTTCAGACAGAGAAGTTCATTAAACAATAATAAAAAAAAATCCATGAAGGGATAAATAATAATTCAAGGAATTAACAGGGAAGATTTCTACATCTTTTTTAAGGTGGGATATTGAGACCACCGTGGCTTCAGGAGTTGGAGGGCTCTAAATCAGGATCTTTTTCCTGTGCTGGGTTGTGGAGTTGTCACAATTATTTTTCAGCATCCCAAAGCAAAATTCCAGGTGGGAACAGACTGGGAAGCATCACAAAACACAAACAGGATGCATTTGCCAGGGAGCTGAGTCAGGCAGTAGAATTTTCTCCAGTCATCAGGGTTTGTGCTGTCCCCTTTCACACGTGAGCTTTATTCCTGCTTCTTCAGGATTAAAGTGTCCTCAAGTAATCTGGGAAGGCAGCAAATGATGAATTGTTAATTATTTAGTTATTAGGAGGCAAATTTCTGGAATGTGGATGTTCTGTACAGGGGAGGGGAGGGGTGGGGAGGCTGTATGTGTGTGTGCATCTCAGGGAAAGCATCCAGCACCTCCCTGGGCGCTCCCTGGCATGAGATCTCAGCCTGATCCAGACCCCCAAAGAGCAGGAAAAACTCTCAGGACACTTTCTGGCTTCACTCGCAGCTGCAACTCGGGTGAAAGTTTCTCCTGAGCCTCCCTCTGCCAGCTTTTACTGCATTGCGTCAAAACCAGCGCCTGGATTTTCCAAAGGTAAGGCGAGTGCTGGCAGCAGGATCCATCCCACAGCCCTGGGAGAAGCTGGGAACAGATAAACCCAGCCCAGCCTTCCCCTCACCAGCCCGGGCAGCGGGGCAGGACTGGGGCCCCAGCCAGGCGGTCACTGCAGAGTCAGCCCGACTGCAGCTCCTGCCGGGGCTGACTCAGCCCTGCGGAGCTGCAATGCATTAAAAATAACCCAGGGAGCAGGGACCAGCCTGGGAACGGCAGCGGGAGAGAGGCGAGAGCTGCTGCAGCTCTGGGAGCGCTGCTCTGCACAGGAGAGCTTCGCTTCCCCAAACGGAGAGGGATGCGAAGGGCTCGGGGAAGGAGGGGTTTGTCAGCAAAAAAAAAAAAAAAAAAGAAAAAAATAGTCGTGAAAGAAGAAAAAAATTGGGGTTTGAAGAGTTAAAGGAGGTCAGAGCGCTTGGAGAAAGGCAGGATTTGATTTTTCATGAAATGTTTTGGGTTGGAAGGGACCTTAAAGCCCATCCAGTGCCATGGGCAGGGACGCCTTCCACCACGCCAGGGTGCTCCAACCTGGCCTGGGACACTTCCAGGGATCCAGAGGCAGCCACAGCTTCTCTGGGAATTCTATCCACGCCCTTCAAGACCCTCTAAGTAAAGAATTCCTTCCCAATATCCCATCTAAACCTCCTCCCTGTCAGCTTGAAGCCGTTCCCACCCCGTGTCAGTCCCCTCTCCAGCTCTGCTCTGCCTTTCGTGGTCCTCATGGGCTCTGATCAGGGCTGGAAAAGGATTTTTCTCCTCAGGAGCAGCCCCTCTCTCCCAGCTGAGTGCCAGGGGTCCCTTCCTGCCGGAGCACTTGGGGAGTTTCCCAGAATGAGCTCTCATTTCCGAGAACCAGCTCCAGTTTCTTATCTGCGAGCAGCAGCCCCGGGTCTGCTGGGGGAGCTGGAGCTGTCACACCCCGAAGGAGCAGCTCCCCTCCAGGGCTCTGAAAACTCTCTGTAAAGTTCGCCCAGTTCTCCTCACCGCTGTCCCAGAGAGGGAAAATAAAATCTGCTTTACAACAATAGTTCTGCATAAATACAGGGAGAAAAAAAACCTCTATTAAAAGCGGGATTAAATATTTCTATTAAAAGAAATATTAACTATTTTTAATAGAAATAATTAAATATTTCTATTAAAAGAAATATTTAAGAGGTGTTGTTGAAGAAAGTGAAAATTATTTTACTTGTTTTCCTTCTGGTTCCCAAAAGAATCAAACTCCCAGGAAAGTAGGGAGAAAAGGATTGGAAATTATACTGGAACTCCACGAGTTACTGGAATTAGTGCTTTTCTGAATGGTTTGACCAAGCTTCTTTTTCTTTCTCTAGCTGCTTTTCTTAGGAATGTGGAAGAAAATAATAATTCTAAGTGCTTACTTCATCATCATAATCTTTTTTTATCATCCTTCAAACACTGGAAAGGGAGAAGCTTCTGGTACCCCCCTAAAACTTGTATAAAAAAGAGATTTCCTCTCTGAACAAAGCTGTTGAGGACAACCAATGTAAATCATCTGATACAACACCAGTGTGTAAAATCAAAAGCTACCCCCAAATCCTGTGCAAAAATTAATCCAGACAAATCTTCCTGTCGAGTTTAATGCAGGCATTAATGCCTGTTTTAACTCAAATTTCCATGGGTTTAGTTTATTTAAAATGGTTTAATTTGCAGCATCAGCCCAGCGCTTGCCCTTACAAGGTTTAATTTTCTGTATCAGCTTTAGGTCATTGAACACTGACGGGCTCAGAGCACAGGACATTGCTCGTGGAATTGCCAGGCTGTGCTGCTTTTGAGATGCCTTTTTTTAGCACAGTCAAAACTTTAAAAGGCTCTCAGAAATTCTCAGAATGAGCCTCTGCAGCCCAGAGAGGGGAGCAGCTCCTTCCCCCACACCATCCATCCTTCTAACTGCTCATCACCTTTTGATTTTAATGTTATTTTTGAAGATATTCTTTGCTCCAAGCCTCACCTACACCCTCAATTGTTTTTCCCTTTCCTCACTGATCCCCCAGACACTGAACAAGCTCCTGCCACAACTCAGCAGCCACATTTCCTTTCTCCCTCTGTACTGGTTTGATAAAATTCCTGATTTTCAGAAAGGGAGCTCGTGCTTGTTGCACCCTCAGCCAGTGAGACCCACCCCAGCCACCACCACACCCCAGGGCATTTTTTTATAAAATGTGTGACATTTTTACACCCCCAAGAAATTTTTCCCCACTTCTCATTCACGAGGTGAGTGGGATAAACCCCTTTACCAACGTTTCAAGGGCGTCAGTGACACAGGGCATGCACGAGGAATCTGTGTAAGCATTTCTGAACTTTATTGACTGCTTTATTGCACGTACTTCATTAAGCCTCCATCATTTCCCCCACCCACCGTTTCCAGAATTATTTTAAATGCAAATTAAAGGTAACCTTTCATTCCCACCACTTCACTTTTCCCCCCCCCCACCATGTTAAATGTTAAGGTTCTGGGTCACCCAGGAAAGACAGAAGCCCTGAACTCGTACGTGGAACCATGCGGCACTCGGGGAGCAAGCCTTGGGTGCTCTGCAAGCAAACTCAGACTCTGCACAGGGAGAAACATCATAATCATGAACTGGAACCTCAGTGGTCACTGAATTAAATGGGTGAGACTGCAGCTGGAGCTCAGTCGTTGGTTCTGATGGAGAGCTGCCCTCAGATCAAGCCTTCTTCTTGCCTTCGCTCTCTTCCTTTCCTCCTGCTTCTTTCTCTTCCTTCTCATCCTTCTCCTCCTTCTCCTCCTCAGCAGCTTCCTCGGCAGCTTCCTGCGACTCCTCCCCTTCTTCTGCTGCTGTTTCTTCCCCTTCTCCTTCCTCTTCCTCACCCTCTTTGGCTTCTTCTGATTCCTCCTTAGCACCTTTGAAGGACAGAAAGATATTTCACATCCAGGCACAATTCCTGATCCAAGTTCGGTGGGAATCCCCCTCAACCCCCGTGCATTTTGGCAGCCAGCTACAAACAGCAGCCAGCAAAACTGCACAGCCAATCTCTCCTGGATCTCAAGGGGAGTGAAACACTCCATAAAAACAAACCATGGCCTTGAAAAATATCAGTTCTGGACTCAGAACTTATCCAAAGGCTTGAATTATTGCCCACTGCTCTCCAATTGGCTCTTTAGCTGTAATTTCACTGTAATTAAACTCTACATTATGAACCTCTCACAGTTCCATGGCCACCAGTGCCTTGCAGAGAGGTGATGCTGCCATGCACTGAACCCAGGAATTCCAGCCCCACACATCAGATGATGTTCCCATTATTTCAGGCTGCCCTCTGGGAATTCATATTTAGCTCAGGACGTCCTTGGTCCTTCTTTTTGAGGATGCCTGTAACATCTGAATATTATCATTGGGGTTTTTGGAAGCCTATAATCAGCCTGATTTGAACACTTGGCCTTATTTTCCATTCAATAGTCAGACTTGCCTGGTAAATTCTATGTGCTTAACTTGTAGGTTTATAAGTTAGAAAAAAACCTTGTTCTTGAGGGCATTTGAGGGATTTCCCATTTTGAGAAGGAGCCATTATTAGTATTGAGGAATTGCATTGATACAAAATCTCTTCCCTGAATACATCATATGGCTCACAGGAGTGGAAGAAGAAAAATCTTTAATCATTAATCATTGGGATTTCTGGGGTTTATCCCATAGGAGCAGGGTGCAGCACGAATAAAAAGCATTGAAAAGTAAATACCTTCCTCCTCTTCCTCAGCCTCTTCCCCTGCTTCTTCCTCTCCTTCCTCTTTCTCCTCCTCCTCACCCTCTTCTCCAGGAGCTGCCTTGGCTTCTCCTGCTTTTGCAGCCTCGATGGTCTCCTCGATTTCAATCTGCTCCTCCTGGACGTGGCTGGAGTAGTAGGTGGGGAAGGAGCGGGTGGTCATCAGGTAGGAGCTGGACTGGAGGCCGCTGTAGGCGGAGCGGCCGAAGGTGGGGGCACTCTGGCTGTAGCCACTGGTGATGCTGCCCACACTGGTGAAGCTCAGTCGGGTCTCTTCCCCTTCCAGCAGTTTCCTAGAAGGGGAAAAAAAAAAAAATCAAAGCAAGGAGAAAGGAGCAGCTTTCAACCTTTCAGACACCACCACCGCAAGCCCTGCGGGCTGCACGTGTGGTTGTTAATTAAGGGCTGGTTTTGCACTATGTGCCAGTGCTGCCTCTATTTTCTATGAATAATTTCTTCAGATATGGCCGTTGTGGGTGAATTAATACTTTTCCTTGTTGGAAGGAACAGAAAAACCTCTCTAGAATCAGATTCCAGGTGTATTTTGCTGCCCTGCAGCTTGCACAGACCAGTGCAGCTGAAACAATTTGCTGCTGAGCTGTCAGACAAGGTTTGAAGCTGCTCTCTCAATATTCCCCCTTGTGGCTCCCACAGAAATTCTGTTCCAGCATCGAAATCTCTCAGTATCTGAGACAAAATATCACAGTTACTTAGCAGAAATTCTACTGGAAAATATTTGACTTGTAGGTTTGTAAGTTAGGAAAAAACCTTGTTCTTGAGGGCATTTGAGGGATTTCCCATTTTGAGAAGGAGCCATTATTAGTATTGAGGAATTCCATGGATACAATATCTCTTCCCTGAATACAGAACGGGTACTTTTATCTGTAAGGATGGAGAATTGAGATCATTTATTGCCAAGCCAAAAATTCTGTGTGCACCTAGAGAGGGGCTGATTAAACTGCCACCAATCTATGAATATTTCTGCTGGGGGAATGATGAATAACCTGAATTCTCCTGAAGAGAATGGGAACTGCTCTGAGCTCTGGTTCATTAAAACATCCCCCACCATACCTATAAGCTGCAATTTCGATGTCCAGGGCCATTTTCACATTGAGCAGGTCCTGATATTCCTTCAAGTACCGAGCCATCTCACTCTTTGTGGTTCTCAGCTCATTCTCCAATTTGTTGATTGTATCCTGTCGGATGGAACAGTATGGACAGCATAAAATTCTGCTCTCTCAAATCACAATAGCAATAACCACAAGGAATTCCTCCAATCCTTTTAACTTAATCTTGCTCTAGCAGACAGAAACTGCACAGCTCCCAGTGCACCCTCAGCCAAAAAAGCATCATTTAACACCTTCCACGTTACTCCAGCCCTATTTAACACACAAAGCCCAATTTTCTGGTACCCAAGTGCTAAAGCATGCGTGAAATTTGTGTATTGCTTCATTTTGATTTTGACTTCTACGTGCTTTTTCTAATTTTAGCTTAGGGGATATCCATTAATGATCCCTGTAGGTCCCTTCCAACTCGAGATATTCTATGATTCCATGATTTTTTGGTACAGTATCGTTCAGGCTGTATCAATACACGGACACATCATATTGGGCTTTATCAGAGGCATTTTGCACTCTGATTTTATAACACCTCACACCTGGTACTTAGATAAGCAGTACCAGAAGCAAGGTCCCCATCTCTGGGATGATTTTGGTAATTCAGATCCCCATTTGGATTTGCATTTCCACACCACATCCTGCTTAACAGCTCCTTGGCATTCTGCACTGTGATTTTAGGATGTCTTATCTGCAACATGGGCACAGCACAAAGCAGGAGACTCTGCAGATCCCAACTCCCCTCACCTGCAGAGCCCAGCAAACCCTGAACCCCCTCACCTGCAGAATCCTCCAAACTCCCACACCCATCCCTGCACCTTCAGAAAACCCTGAACACCCTCACCTGCAGAATCCTGCAAACCCCCACACCCATCTCTTCACCTGCAGAGCTCAGAAAACCCTGAACCCCCTCACCTGCAGAATCCTGCAAACCCCCACATCCATCCCTGCACCTTCAGAAAACCCTGAACCCCCTCACCTGCAGAACCCTGTCAAACCTGACCCGTCACCTGCAGAACCCTGCAAATCCCACCATCCCCTCCCCTGCAGA
>JAWWMU010000075.1:4055396-4065618 GCA_035048155.1 Cinnycerthia olivascens
ACTGCCTCAGATATTTTTAACAGAGGATATCCCATCCCCCTGGAGTTCTGAGGGATAGGTCCTGGCAGGGATAAAGAGCACTGCTCTACCTGCCAGCAGCAGCTGCTGATAGAATACACACTTCTGGTTCCATCTTGCACTGCAACCTAAGATACATTTATATGAAAAGAATCATTTATTTTGTTTTGAAGGTTGGTAATGTTATTTTTGGAGTAGATCTAAAAAATGTCTTCTCCCTGCCTAGAACGTTATACCTGACTTTTTGCACCTCATGATGAAGAAACACAAAAAGAGAATTCATTGAAAAAACTGAAGTTTGTCTTTGTGGTTTGTTTGGGTTCTGTTTTATTTTTAATTGTTGCAGCTCAGAACAAAGCACCTTTTAAAAAAGAGCCAAACCTGGAGCAGTGGAGTGAAAAGTTCATGTTGGGCAACAGAGGAGCTGCTTTGAAAGAAAATTTAAATGAAAATGGGACCAAGAGCAGCAGAAGTGAGCTCAGGATCTGCAGCATTTTATCCCCACACCAAACTGGGACTGTCACTGACTCTCCTGCTGCAAAGGTGCTTTGAGCTGGGGAGAAACCTCTAAGTTAGACATTAAAATAAATAATATATAATAATATATAATATTAAAATCTACAATTTCTTCATTTGCCATGTCTAATCCTGCTAAGCATTTCCCTGGGTGTTTTGGGCAAATAAATTCAGCTGAAACAGTGGATGGAGAAAACTCTCAAACCCTTAAAACTCTGCATAATTTGTCTGTGGGATTAAAACCCTGCATAGTTTGTGTTGTTAAAATCCTGTGATTTCTTCTTTAGGAATGGGTTTATGAGGGACAAACACCTGTTAAATCCTTGGAGATTGTTGTAACTGGAGATACCCTGGAAACAGGCCATGGTAAGAGGATTCAGCACTGTTATAATCTTTATAAAACTCTTCATTAGGAAATAAAAATACTGGAATATTTGTCAGGAAATGTTTCAGCTGACATTTGTCATCTTGCCTGCAGTTAAGGATGCAGTAGAAACTTGATGTAACTTTTCCTTCACGTGCTCCTTTTTTTTATGTTTGCTAAATTTCCCAAAATAGCAAATATACATGTGACAAAAAAGAGCCAGAATTTACAGGCTGATGGATTTTTTGGGGTATTTCTGCACAAGATGTGTAGAGATGTGTGCACTTCTATAGCTCATGTTTTTAGTAGCTAAGTTTTGTCAGTTTTTCCTTCAACCTTTCAGTGTCCCAGCTCTGTCCTTGCTCTCAAGTTCCCAGGTGTGACCACAGTGATGCTGTCACAGATCTCAGCACAAGCCAGGCTGGGTTTGTGCAGGATGTGAGCTTGGGAATGCCAAGTGGAAGTCAAAGCCCTGTGACACCTGTGGGAACAGCAAACATCCAGAGCAGCTCCCTGCTGAGATCCATCCTGAAGAAAACCCCAGGGAGGGAACTCAGGGACAGCCCCAAGGTTGGTTCAGTGCTTGCACTAAGGATGAGCTTCAAGGACCTGATTGATTGGGAATGATTTGGGAATGATTTAATGCTGCTTGGTCACCTTTCATGTTGTTAGAGGATCTGGGGTGACCTAATTGCACCTTCCAGGACCTGAAGGGGGTGACAGGAAAAATAGAGACTGTACAAAGGTCTGGATTGCCAAGGCAAAGGGAATGGTTTCAAACTGACAAAGGATAGGGTTAGATGGGATGTTGGGAAGGAATTGTTCCCTGGGAGGGTGGGGAGGGGCTGGGATGGAATTCCCAGAGGAGCTGTGGCTGTCCCTGGATCCCTGGGAGTGCCCAAGGCCAGGCTGGATGGGGCTCAGAGCACCCTGGGACTGTGGGAGCTGTCCCAGCCCATGGCAGAGGTGGCACTGGATCATTTGAAGCTCCCTTCCCACCCAAACCATTCCATGATTCCATGAAATGAACGTTTTAGAGTTTTGTTCATGCAGCAAACAAATAGGTTTGGTTGAACTAAAGGTTATTAAATGCTGTTTAAAGGACAGTATTTTAATTAAATTTTATTGAACTGTATCTCTTAAATTTGACAGGAATACTCAAACAGTGCCATTGCCCAAGGAGGAGATGAACATGCTGCAGTCTCCAATGGTGTAAAAACCTTTGAAACATTGCAAACAGGTCAGATTCCCCTTTCTAAGAAAAAAAAGAAATCTCTTGGCTTTCACTGTTTCCTTTTTAAATAAGTATTGTGTGTGTGGGATGATAAGGTTTTGCCTCTTTGCTAAGTCTGGTTATTGATATTAATCACCACTGAAT
Organism: Cinnycerthia olivascens; assembly: GCA_035048155.1. NCBI lineage: Eukaryota > Metazoa > Chordata > Aves > Passeriformes > Certhiidae > Cinnycerthia > Cinnycerthia olivascens. The sequence goes on from JAWWMU010000075.1 coordinate 4,057,673, forward strand.
GATTTCCCTTTGGCATCCTGCTGATGATGTGGAAAACAAGATTGCCAAGGAAAGGAGCATCTATAAAAAAAATGAATCCCATCCCAAAACTTGAGAAAGCCTCAAACACACCCGAAAAGAATCCCTCATTTTTAAAGGAGTTTTACATTTTTCACCTGAAACCTGGGGAACAGGATGATTATTTTTAGTCTGTTTCTTCCTTATTTTTTTAATAAATCCAGAGTGAAATTCCTGGCTGGCCTCACAGGCCATATAAAGCTGCTGCTTGGGCGGTGATTTTGAGGAGAATATTTAAATCTTTTGCAAAACCTCTGTACCACTCCCCCTTGACTCAATTGATTTCATTTTATTCCAACAGAGACAACTGACAGTGAAAGCTCCAAAACACCAAAGAAGAAGAAAGTGACTTTTGGGGAAGTTCTGAGTCCTGAAATCTTTGACCAAAGCCTGCCTGCCAACACCCCCTTACGCAGAGGAGCCTCCCCAGGGCAGAGCCCCTGGGCAAGGCCAGGTCTCTCTGAGGAGCCTTTGCCCCTCCTGGATTTTGCTTGGGATGATGTGAGTTTGTTGTCTATGAATTATTAATTCTTGATTTAATTTCACCCTCATTTCCTGCTTGGTTTTGCAAAGAAATGGCTGAAATATAAAAGTAGAGTCCACTTGGAGTTGTAGAAATGCACTGAGAAGTTGAGTTTTTAGGAATTCTGAGCAGCACTTTGGCCTGGAGGGCTGTTTTAGAAGATTTCTGAACCTTGAAATGTTTTTCCCTTCACTTTTTTCTTACATTTTGCTGCTGTTTCTTTTTGCCATACCAAGCAAAGGTGTTTTCTTTAAGGAAACAAAGTAAAAGCACTTTGTCTACAAACACAGATGGACAAAGTCCATCAAATATCTGCTGTGATTTATTGCTAAAAAATGTCATTTTTTTGTTTGAAGGAAGGTGTTGAGCCTCTCCCAGAACCCCTGGAAGATTCTGTTGCTGCACAAGCCCCTTCACCTGTTGAAAATGCAGATGGTAACCCCAACTTGTGTTTGTATCAGTAGATAATGAATCTTTTTGTACCTGAAAATTGAGAGTTGAGGGGTTTTGATTTATTTTTCTGTTGGTATTTTTTCAATACTGGGGATATATTTCAATTGTACTGAAATCTGAATGCCAACATTTAAATTGGAGGATTTTCTTCTGAAGCTGCAGTGTTTACCTGAGATTTAGGTTAATTGGCTTTTAATTACACTTGTGATATCTTTCTTAAGGTAATTTTTTTTAAGTTTTGCTTAAAGTAATTTTTTTTTTTTTAGAATCTTATTTCTGATACTGTAATTTTGATGATTTTTAAACAGCAACCCCACAACAAAAAGAGTTGAAAGAGAATTGTGCATATTTATCCATGAAAGCTATGGATGTTCTAATTATTGTTACCAAATATTCCCAAGTTGAGTTTTCCTCTATTTTGTAAAGCAAGGTAGAATTTTTTTTTTATCTTGCCAAGTTTGATAGTCCTCAAGATTAAGTTTCTACTCAAGACTGAAGTGGCTAAAGTGCATAATATCAGAAATTATGTAGATAATTTCCTCAAAATGTGATTAACTTGCATTGAAACTGATTAAAAATCCTTTTTTTTTTTTCATTTATAGTAGCAGAGACTGACAAACCTGACACGATGACAACTCATTCTTCTCCTAAAACGAAGGTGAATTTCCTTAGTGCTAAAATTAATTTTGTTTTTTTGAACCTCTTCAGGCAGAATTGTTCTCTTTTATCCCTTTTGATGCTTAAAAAAAGTTTTTCCAGCCTCAGGTATGAAGATTATCTATATCCAGATATAGGCAAATACCTCCTGTTAGTGCCTTGAGGAAATGAGATTTTTCAGTTATTAAAAATACAGCCTGATACTTAAATTGGCAATTTCTATTGAATTTTCCAGGAACTTTTCCAAGTAATCTGACAAAATGTTTTGGTTGCTGGAATTTCAAGGCACAGATTGTACAAGAAATGCTTTCAGACTTGAGTGTTGGACAGCTCTGGTGGGAGGGAAGGGCAAAAAAATAGAAGAATATTAAAAAAGTAACCCATTTTCTTAAAAAGAAATAACTGAAGATGAAAATTTACTGTATTTTCATTATAACTCAAACAGGACTGGATTGTAATGTGTGAAATGAGTCTGTAATATTTAATTTCCAAGCCCTCATGAGGTGCTAGAGATTAATTCCATTTGTTTCTTGTGCCTGTTGGACTCTGGGATTTTATAAGCACCCCAAATCCTGTTCCTCAGCAGTGCAGGGCCGTGGCAGAGGACACTGACTGGAGCAGCTCAGGAGCCACAGACACTGAGAATGACAAAGACACCAAAAATCCAAGAAGGGGCAAAGTTCAGAGACAGAAGAATCCAACCCTGGCAGCTCCCAAGAAGAGCCAGGTGAGTGCCAGCCACTGCAGCTGCTGAATTCTGCTTTTATTGTTTTTTTATTTCTCTCTCCAAGTGTCTCTCCTTGTATCTCACAGGATTATTTTGATCTTCCTGTTGCTGCCAATATTTTCTTTTTTATCCCCATCTTGTTTTCCTGCTTTTCCTGCCCCATCCCTCTTCCTTACTGAATGAGGGCCCGAGTTCTTGATCCAAAAGGATCTTTTTGGAGAGAGGTGTTTGTGACTTTTCAGATTTCAGGGCCAACAAATGAGTTTGTGCTTCTTCCCTTACCAAGTTCTTGCAGAGCCATGTTAGAAAAGTCATTCTTTTTTGCTTTTGAGATTTTAGGTTATTCTGTAGCTGGCAGAAGAAGTGAAACTTTTCTTTTAGGGCAAACAGTTGTCATCCATCAAAATCCAGAAATGGGGTCACTTCTTGAAAAATATTGTAGAGGATGATTAAAATTTCACTGTGCTTTATTGTCCTTCTCAGAAAACAAAACGACCAGGCTATGGGAAAAGAAGAAAGAAAAAAGTCAAGAAATCTTTGTATGGGGAAAGAGAAATGGCTTCTAAGAAACCCCTTCTCAGCCCTATCCCTGAAATTCCAGAGATTCTCTCTTCTGACTCCTCTCCAAACTCACCAAAGGCAGATGCACTTTTTACAGGTAATTGGAGTTTTAGTTTTGTTCTGCTTTGCTCTTTCTGTTCCTTTATTTCAACAGTTACACAAAAAGTATTTTCACTTTTAATTGCTTCTGTCATAGCAGAACCTGGAGGATCTAATAAATTAATAATGTTGAACTGATTAATTCAGTTCTTGTTGGACTCTAAATCTGACAAAAAATCCCCCTCTTTACTTTGAGTACTGCGATTTTCATGCTCTTTAAGCTGGTGAGTTGGGCATGAAGAGTTAAAGGATGTGCAGAGCTTTCTGTTGGGTTTGTTCCCCACTGTTTATCTGGATGATTGTTTAAAAGTTTATTTTCACTTAGGTAAATAAGTATAATAAGTAATTTATATAGTAAAATACCATGAAGCTTTTCTTGTAATAGCCAGAAGATTTTTGTACATTCGCTGCAGTAACCACGTGTTTGTTCTCGTTCAGAGGGTGCAGGTTTGGGTAATCCCAAAAGCAGGGATTCCTGCAGGGACACTCGCCAGGCTGGAAGGATGCTCTGTGCAGCTGCTGAGTGCCCAAAACTCCTGGAGGAGCTCCTGGAGGAGGCAGCAGCCTCCAGCTCTGGGCCTGGAGCCTCTGAGGTGCCAGGGAGCCTGGAGTCTGCTCCTGGCACTGCCCCCGAGGTACTGCTGGGCTGAGGGGTCTGGGAGGGATTCACCTGGGGAGCAGCAGCCTGGAGGCCATGGAATCTCCATCCTTGGAAAGAGGTGTTGGGCTCGTGGCAGGGGGTGGAATTGGGATTATCTTTAAGGTCTTTTCCAATCCTGTGGCCACTCCAGCATTCTTTGTTTCCCAAGCAACCTAAGTTTGCCTTCCCACTGTAACAGGATTCCCTTCTAGTTGTTGGGATTTTGGAGACTGATGTGGTGAGGCCAGCTCAGCTGTTTGAGAACAGGTTGTTTTTTTTTTATTACCTCTTACCTGTATTTAAAAAAAAATTAAGATTTTTTTTTTTTTTAATCCCCTCAGTTTTCAAACACTGTGCCAAACGCAGAAGGTGATTTTGATACATCTGAATATTTCCAGCAAGGCAAAGAGACTCCACGTGAAAAAGAAGCAAAAGAAAGCAGTTCCTTGTTAGAAAAGGAGAAATTACAAGGAAATCTCCTAACTGGGGTGGAAATTCTGGAACAACAGAACGTACAGGAGGGTGCCCAGAGAACCAAGTGTCCTCCAAAGGATTCTGTTAGAGTTAATCCAGCAAGGAGAAGAAGAAGAAGCAGCAGCAGTGCCTTCCACTTCCCTCCTGCTGAAAACTTGGTAATAACTGGGGCTGATCTTGCAGTTTCCTCTTTCAATGTGGAAGAATTTTTATCCGTGCCCAGGCCAGAGGGGGGATCCCTGCAGGGCTGCAGGAGGAGCAGCAGTGCCAGTGCTGAGCTCAAGGTGAGGCGCAGCATGAGGCTGAGCAGGGATGCAGCAAGTGAGGGACTGGCATGGATTGAGATTCCCAAGCAGCCTCCCCTCCCAGCTGCTCCCAAAGGTAGGAGAAGCATCAGCACCTCCATCCTGGCAGGATCTGAGAATATTCACCACAGGGAGCAAAACCTTTCCCCCTTGCCAGCCCCAGGGAAGGAGAACGAGGGCTCTGCTCCTGCTGCTGCTGCTCCTGGCAGGAGGTGGAGGAGGAGAAGCCTCTGTGAAGCTACAGCTCAAGAAAGGCCCTGGGCTCCCACCCAGAGAAGGAGAAGCACAAATTCTGGGTGTGGGAAGGACAGGAGTAACAAAAAACATTTGGAGTGAGCAGAAATGCTTGGGCTAAGACTGGAAGATGTTTCAGGCATCTCTGGTTTTCTGAAGTGAAGGTGCTTCTTAGAGCCTTATGTTGTCTCTCAAGTGCAGCTTTCTTTTCTTTCCCACTTTTATTTCCTCACCTTCTTAATAATTTTTCTGGATAACTTAGAACTCATTTTCCTTGTCTTGATGCCTAAAATTCTTGAAGATCTGAACTGTGTGGCAGACTGGCTCAGAGCATTGGTCTGGTACAGTTATGGCAGGTAATGAAGAGAATAAAAAAAATTCTTCTCCCTGATAAGTGTGAGTTTCTCTTGAGCAGTTAAACCAGAGTGTCAAACGTGTCCTTCCAGCCACAATTGCTCTAAGGATTTCTTTCCCATGTGCCTGACCATTCCCTATAAATTGCTGTTGAAATCTGCATCTATTTTCTTTTAGATTGCAGACCATCTCTTTTTAGTTCATTTTTGCAATGAATAAGAGTCACTTCTTGAAAGGCAGGAGGAGGAATTGGGGAACTTGTGTTCTATCTTGTGAAAGGCTTTGGGCATGAGCAGGGGTGGAGTTCCTTAGAGTGAGATTTTGCATGAGAGCTCATGAATGATTCTCTGATGCAAAGGGTGATCATTAGAAAAAAAGTTTAAATCTTTATTGTGTATAAAATTTATCTGCCAAATGAAATTGGCTGAGGGGAGAGAAGCCTTCCTGTGCTTCATTTCCAGCTGTTTCCAGCCCCATGTGTGTCCCAAATCCATCCCTGTCACCTTTCTGCTCACGCTTTTCTGCTTCCAGCAATGGAATCAGGAGTGAGGGCTGCTCTGCTCTGCTCCAAGCTTGCTGCTGCTTTTATTTTCCAGCCCAGAGGGATCCCAGTGCCAGCCTGGAGGAAATGGCTTTGTGTCCCACACAGTCCCTTTCTGTGACCTGCTTTTTACCATGAGTGATGTGGGACAAAATCCTTTATGTACTTGGCTGCTTTTATAGAGCAGTTGGCTTTTTCTACCTCCTTCTCCCAAAACAATAATTGCTAAAGCAACTTGAAAGAAACTCCACTATTATTTAAGTGCTGTTTGAGGTACAGAAGAATTGGAGTTGGAAAAGAGCTTCAAGATCAGAGTCCAGCACTGCCCTGTGGCCCATAAATCACATCCCCAAATGCCACATCTCCATGTCTTTAATCCCCCCAAAACATTTGCCTTGGGGATTTGCTTTTGGGGTTAGGTTTGGAAGCAGGCTCGGGGCAGTTCTTGGGGTGAGTGCTGTGCTTGGCTGCCAGGAGAGGGCAGGCTGGGCTGAGCTTTCTGCTCGGAAAACAATGTAATGGACAAAATCTGAGAGACTGGCTGAGGTTAGAATGTAAAGCTTTAAAAATGAGTAAATTAGCAAAAATAGCTGCTCCTTTTACTGTTCAAAACAAAGGAGCAACTGAACTGGGCACTGGGATGAAACTGGAAAAGTGAAATGATGATGGACTGGAACAAAGAGTGAGTTTTATATGGAAATTACTTTGTGCTTACACAGAGTAAAGTTGTACTTGAGCTGTCTCTGTGCAACTTTTAGGTGCCAAATCCAGCACTGGGTGACACTGGGGTTGTCACATCCTAAATATCAGGGAGGAATAGTGAGATCAAAGAGTTGCCCTGCAGCAAAAGGCAATAAATTCCTGTGTTTGATACAAGAGGGGTTAATCCCAGAGCTTGGTCTGTGGGAGCAGCACAGGGAGCTCTCCCTGGAGCATCCCTGAGGGTGTGCACTCACCTGGGGCTGGGAGTGAAGGGAGGAGGAGAGGAAAACAAAGCTTGGATTTTCCTCCTGCCACAGCTGGGTGGAAAAGGGTTGTTGAGAATCATTTGTGGATGCTTGATGGCAGTGGCAGGGTGAGGAAACCTGCTAGAAATAGAGGTTGCAGCTCTTTCCAAGAGATATTTCTGCTTTTTTATGGTGCTCTTTAGTTCCTGTCGTCCTTCTCTGGATAGAATTTATCCTCAAAATATTTTGTCTCGATCTGGAGGGCGCTTGTTCAAGTTTTCAGCTGTTGCAGAAGGTGTAGAGGTGGGGGGGCAATAATCTGTTCTCCATATCTGCACTGAGAAGGACAAGAAATATGTTTAAATCAGGGGGAAATGTCTCTGTTAAACATTAAGGAAAAGTTCTCGCAACGGTGATGGCCAAGCAGGGGAATGGAGAGCCTGGGGAAGTGTGGAATGTCCATCACTGGAGGCCTTCAGGAACAGATTAAACAAATATCTGTCAGGAATGACAGATGATCCTTCTTGGGGTGGGGATAGGCCAGGAAGGCCTCTGGGGGCTCTGGCTGTGTTTTCTGATGGTGGAGATTGCAGGAGCTGCAGTGGGGCTTGCTGAGCAGACCTGGCATGGATTGGAATCCCAGGAGATGGGAAATGGGAAATGGCTCAGCTGGGGGAACTGGAGTTTGAGGGAACTGGAGTTTGGGAAATGGCTCATTTGGGGAACTGGAGTTTGGGGGAACTGGAGTTTGGGAAATGGCTCAGCTGGGGAACTGGAGTTTGGGGGAACTGGAGTTTGGGAAATGGCTCAGCTGGGGGAACTGGAGTTTGGGGGAACTGGAGTTTGGGAAATGGCTCAGTTGGGGAACTGGAGTTTGGGGAAACTGGAGTTTGGGAAATGGCTCAGCTATAGAGGAACTGGAGTTTGGGAAGAGGCTCAGCTATAGAGGAACTGGAGTTTGGGAAATGGCTCAGTTGGGGAACTGGAGTTTGGGGGAACTGGAGTTTGGGAAAAGGCTTATTTGGGGAACTGGAGTTTGGGAGAGCTCTTCATGCAAGGCCCCTGCAGCATCCTGGGGCTTTAAACAGCCAGATCTCACCTGAGTCCCTGCTCTGCCTCGGAGCAGGAGCTCACTAAACTCCTTGTTATAAACACAAATTATAAAGTTGACTTTCTGCAAATATTAAAATGAGTACTGCATTTATAAGGTTGTTATAAATATGTATTATAGTATTGGTTTTTTTTCCTTTCTTTTCACACCCATATAGGGTGGGTATCAGATGTGTGGTGTAGAAATGGTTTAAAGATTGAGTTTTCTCTAGGAGTAAAGTCAGTTTATAAAGTGTCTCTGCAGTGAGTGAGCACTGCCTGCTC
>JAWWMU010000075.1:4119091-4131778 GCA_035048155.1 Cinnycerthia olivascens
GAGGGGCTCGGTTCCCCCCTGGCTGGAGCATTTCCCAGTGGGATGATGGAAGTTTATCCGTGGGACTCCATGGCCCAGGAGCAGAAGATCTGTGCCTGGAGGGAGGATGGGTGGTGGAAGAGATAAGGAAACTGCTCGGGATGGTTTCTTATCAACAGAAGATCACATCACTGCCCCCATCCCAGTTCTGAGGGATGGGAATAGAATAACACAGCCCTGGTTATATTTTACACTGCAACCCAGGACAATTATCCCGAGCTGAGCCCCATTTTCCCAGCACCCAGCCCCTGGAGCATGTGCTCTGCATTGAGCAGCAAATCCTGGCCCTGTTGGTGCTCAGCCTTTGGCTGGAGCAGGGAAAATGCCTTATTTTACACCCTGGAGTGGGAACTGAGGGCAGGCTGTAATTAATAATCCATCAGCTGGTGCCAGGCTGGGCTCCTTTCCCTGCTCAGGCACTGAGGGTGGTTTGGGGCCTCCTTGGAAGGAGAGGACACACAGACTGCTGGTGCAGCTCCCATCCGTCCTAGAGCTTCACACTAGGGCTCCTGCAGCCTCTAATCCCAATATTCCCTACAAAACCAGGAGGAATGAGGCTTCTTGATGGTTGTATGGAGCCTCTGGAACATCTGCTCTCCACTGAATTATGGAATCGTGGGATGGTTTGCATTGGAACGCACCTTGAATCCCATCCAGTGCCACCCTCTGCCATGGGCTGGGACACCTCCCACTATCCCAGGTTCCTCCAAGCCCTCTCCAACCCTTTATCCACATCCTTCATCCCATCTTCATTTGGGAACAGCAGTTAAATTTAAGATTTTAGAGTCACAAACCCAGCTCTGCTAAGGAGCCAGAGCTGCTTGTTTTGGGTTTATTGTGGGATCAGGGACTGAGATGTTTGTTTTCTGCAGAATCTGGATATGCTGAACCCTAAAGCACTTTAGTTTTCTCTGTAAGCTTCATGGCATCCTAAATAAATATACTTTAATGTGCTGAAAGGCATCTAATCAAACAAATCATGTGGCAAAATGCCTCTGAGTATTTCAACTTTCAGACATCTCCTGACATGTGGACATGAGAAATTTGAATTCGACTTCATGTGCTTATTCCACTCTCATAATGATGCGTGGATATGTATTAAATACACAATTTAGGGTCCTTTTCTGGTGGACAAGGGGCTGCACAGTAGCCCTAGAAAGTGACTCCACATCATCAGGGTTACGTTTTTCAGAGGTCTCCCTCACCAGGCAATTTTGAAAGCTCAAGGCTTAAAAAAAAGAAAAAAAAAAAAGGAAAAAGCAGTTACTTACAATAATTTATTGTGTAAAAATATTTACATAGATAAAAATATTGCACTTGGCATGTTAGGACCAGGAATAAACCCGTCTCTTGTCCTGTAGCTCTCATGTATTAGTCATTCTTGCTATTTGGCTCTTTTCACGTCGAGATCTCAAAGCATTTTGCAAATGAAGATGTAAATTTTTCTCCTTGTTTCATAGTGGAATGGCTGAGAGAGGGAAACGACTGCACTGAAGCAACACTGGGAGACCTGGAATTAAGGGACCTCCACCATCCCAATGCTTTATCCACTGGATTCTGGAGATGCCATTTCTTTCCAGGGTAGAAAACATGACGGGATTAATTAGAGGAAAAATCCAGGTGGAGGGTTTGGTGGCAAGGGGAGAGAAGGGAAACACAGAACCAAAGGCTGAAGGGATTTAGGAGAGGTGGGAAAAGCAGACATTGGATAGGGAGCAGGTGAAGAGATCTGGTGTGGTGGAAGCAGGCTGAAATGGCAGGGACTGACAGGGATGGGTGCTCTGGATCTCAGGTGGTGTCCAGGGATTTCTGGAGATGCCATTTCTTTCCAGGGTAGAAAACATGATGGATTAATTAGCTCAGAGGGGCAATCAAGGTGGAGAGTTTGGTGGCAAGAGAAGAGAAGGGAAGCACAGAACCAAAGGCTGAGGGGATTTAGGAGAGGTGGGAAAAGCAGACGTTGGATAGGGAGCAGGTGAATGTGGTGGAAGTGGGCTGAAATGGCAGGGGCTGACAGGGATGGGTGCTCTGGATCTCAGATGGTGCCCAGGGAGCTGTAAAGAACTTCCAGGAGCCACTGTGTCCATGGCTTTTCCAACAGCTTTAGGAAACCACAGAACAAGCTGAGCTGGAAGGGACCCACAGGGTCATTGAGTCCATTGTAGGCCTGCACAGGCTCCTAAACTTGTTTGTGTACCTTCATAATTAATAACAAAATTCTACTTGACTTTGCAAATGGGAGAATTCACAGCTCAGTGCCTCATGAGTATGTTAAAATACGACCCCTTGTCCTTGTTCTTGATGCTGACTCTGTGTACAAATCCTGCAGATGGCTCTGCCTCTGAATATCCACAATGTGCCCATCAGGGGTGACGACACAGCCTAAATTTTTGAGACTTGAAATGTCATTCTGGGCCTGGAATGTTTGATTTCATTCCAGCCACTGGGTAACAAATTGCCTTTAATGGCAACATCACCAGAAATAAGCCTCCCTCACTTTTCATGTCACTTCCAAGTGTCTTGTTTATATTTTTACGGATTTTTATTATCCACCTTGTTATGCAGCAGCCAGAGCCATGCCAGGCTCTCGGGGATCAGCTGGCAGGGGAGGCCAAGCTAGAATAAGAACTCCTGTACTCGTGGCTTTAATATCTTTTACTTCAAAGCAAGGAGCTGATGTGATCTTTCATCATCTCAGCTGTTGTTTACCAGCTTCCTACAGATGCTGTTTGAGCTAACAAACCCCACATTTCCTGGCTGGAGTGAGGAATTCCCTGGGTGGCTGCAATCCCTTCACTCGGAGGCTGAGTCGTCCTGATTGAATGGTGCCACTAATGAGAAGGGGATAAACGTTCAGGATCACCTTTCAGGCAAGGAATAACTGCCCAAATCACTCTGGCTCAGCTCCTCAGCCCTACTCCTTATTTTCTGCTTCCAGGGAAAGCCAGCAGCAGCTCCAGGGCCGTGTTTGGGGTCAATTCACTCCGTGTCTCAGGGACAGAGGGACGTGTCCGTGGTGCAGGGGCTCCTCTTTGGCTCTGAGCTCTGACCAGGGGTCGTTCTGCAGCAGCTCTGAAATGAGCTGAAATCCAGGAATTACAGGTGAGGAAAGAGCTGCGAGGTCACCTGTGCTCAGAGGATCAGAGCAGAGCTTCTGTGATTAAAGTGTGTGAGAGGCTGTGAGGGAGAAAATAGCAGCAGTTGCAGACAGGTTCCTTTTTTCTTCTCCTGCTCATCCTTTTCCCCTCCTTTTTCCAAGCCAATCAGCAGCGTGCTTTTGCTACTTTTCTGCCTTTTCCTGGAAGTTTGGTTCTGCTGCAATAGCTGATGAAGCTTTCAAACACTTTCAAATAAATATGTTACAATAAAAAATGAGCTGAAGCTTTTGTGTGCCAGACTGATCTTCAAATAGGCGCTGATTTTCCTTTCAGGATAACAGGATAGCAACCAACCAGAATTTTTTTTTTTCCCTCATTATTTATATCATAAATCCTGGAATTATTTGAGTTGGAAGAGACTTAAAGATCTCATTCCACCCCCTGCCACAGGCAGGGACACCTTCCACTATCCCATGTTGCTCCAAGCCCTGTCCAACCTGGCCTTGGACACCCACAGGGATGGGGCACATTCCAGTCACTTTGTGTATTTGTATTTTTATAGGAAAATTGTTCAGCTGCAGAGCCACCATGACATCAAACCTGCTCACCTCTCACACCCTGTGTCCCTGAGTAGCTGCTGGTCTGAGCAGGGAAGGCTGGGAATAAAAAAGGATTTGGGAAGTGATTTGCTCAAGGTGATTCAGTGGCAGGGATGGGAAACAGAAGGTGGTTTTATGGGCCACTCTTAGTTTTATTGTTCTCTAATTGTTTTATTGGTGAAGAAATGCTCTTTAAAAGTGAGATTTGTGCTAGAACTGAACAGTGAAAATTGCAGGGAAAATCAGCTGCTTCTGGAAAGGATGGTCTGGCTATAATGAGTTCCTCAGTTCCAAAGAGCAGGGTGAGCAGTAATCATCATTTTAGAATATAGGCAATGATGAATAATCATCATTTTATGATATAGAAATGAATAAATTTGTGGATATATCTGAATTCAGCTGATCAGAATCCCATGAAACTGCCAGTCATGAACTGTGCTCCTGTTCATGGAATATGTGGAATATCTATGGAGACTGTGCTAAGCAGCCATAATTCCCTTTCCTTCCCACCACACTCCTGCAGGCTTCCTTCCTCCTCATCCCAGCATTTATGTGGAAAATTGTACCCTCAGAAACCCTTCTGCCCAGCCAGCTGAAAATGCCTCTTTTCTGGGTGCTAGCAGCCTCCAATCAATACCTCCTGTTGGCAGACTCTTGTCTCCAGTGCAATTTTGGTGAACAAATGTGTTATTGAGCTGAAAGAGAGACTAAACTGCTTTTCAAAGCCACCAGTGCACCTAAGCAAAATAAACAATCTGCAGGGCAGCTTCCACGTTATTTCTCCGTTGAGTTGCTGGGGTTTTTCCCTGCCAAACTGCCACCACCCAGAGCAAAAGGCAAAATTCCATGTTAGAGTCTCCTCTGCTCTTAATATTTCCTAATAAAACAGCATTTTAACATGAAAAGGAATTTTTCTAAGGTATAAGTGTGGGAAAATGATGGAGAATCTCATTTTATACAGATCCAAGAATAATTTTTCAACTGTTCAGGATGCTTGGCTATTTAGTCTGCATCAGAAGCATGGGGCTTTTATCAATCAAAGAGCCACTTTGTCATTAAATGGAATCTGGGAGTCGCTCTGAGATTCAACTTCACGTCGAAATTGGGAAATAAGGGTCTGCTTCTCAGGCACACTGAGGCTCCTTTGTGCACCTACAGTGCCAAAAAAAGGCCCCCAAGACTTCATTTCGCATCAGATCTTTCATAAAAACTATTCACTCAAAGTGCTTTAGGGTTAAAATTAATTCAGTTAATGAGTTAAATAACTGCCAAGGGAGAGAGAAATTAAGAGTCATGGGCAAGGGGGAAAAGAGATGCTTCCAGCTGAGTTTAGAAGAGAGTGTGAATGAGTTGAAGGGGAAAAGAGATGCAAAGGAGATGCACTGATGGGCAAGAGCTGCAGAGGAGAAAGCTCTGATGCCCCGGGGGTCAAATTATGTGAAGGGAGGAGGAAGGGCCTCTGTCTGCAAGAGAATTGTACCAGTGGCAGCTGATTTAACACCCAGAACAGAGGCAGCAAGAGAAGCTGAAGGTTTGTACCCAGTGTAGCTCTAAATTGTGCCCAGGCTGTACAAACACTCATCTTTTATTGTTTATAATGCAATGCAAGTTATCATGGAGTAGGCTCCTATTGCATCAGGCATTTCAGGGAAGGAAAGGCAGACTCTGACTTGGTCTTTTGACTCCCAGAGTCATTTTAGAGGATCATGCAAAAAAAATGAAGTTGGGAAAGCCCTCGAAGGTCACTGATCTGTGCCCAATCCCCACCTTGTCCCCAGCCCAGAGCACTCAGTGCCACCTCCAGGCCTTCCTTGGACACCTCCAGGGATGGACACTCCAAACCTCCCTGGGCAGCTCCTTCCAGTGTTTAACAACCCTTTTCGTGAAGAAATTGTTGCAGAATTTGGGCCAGACAGAGCTGTAGCTGGTGGATAACAACTTCCACGTCTCCATTCTCTCAGCCTTTAGCAACCCTTTCATGAGCAGTGGTTGGACGCCTCTGGATCTGAATCTGTCGCTGGTCTAGACAACAAAGAACATTTGAACAGATGTTTTCCAAGTGAGCCATTCTTTCCCAGTTTTTATAGAACTTCTCACTTCACATGAGGCAGGGCTTAAGTGGGTCTGAACCTCAAAGAAATTGTGCTGCACCAAGCTTTAAACAACCCACAGCCCCCAGCATGGTCAGATTCATGACGCTCCCCACACTTTAAGAAGCCTCTGAGGCTCACAAACAGAAATTTTACATTTAATAGTTTGGGTATGACCAGCTCTGATTCATTTCCCTCCTTTTTTTTCCCCCCTCAGTGCTCCGTGACGGTGCATTTATTGTGCAGGAAGGTGCTTTGAAAGCTTGAGAATAGTAAATGCAGGCCTGGATTTGCTCAGCAGAACTTGTTCAGGGCTTTACAAGAAATTTTCAGACAAACTCATCCGACAAAAGTTGGTTTGAAACAAAAAGAAAGAAAAAAAAAAAACAAACCCCAAACCCACAAAACCCCCAAATTCCCAAATGCTTGATTTGAGGAATGTAAATAAAACACGTCCTGAATATTCTCTTAATTTTGGCTTATGTAAGAGAGAATTTGCCTTTGCCTAATGTTCACTTTGTGTGGAGTTTTCTGCTCTGTCCCAAGTTTTTGGGAGCTCTTTAAAGCAAGGCAGGGAGCAGGGATGGTGAGGGAGGGAACTGTGAGGTTTATGGGCTGTGGGTTGAAAAGTCCCTCCCTCCAGGTGTTGGTGGGTTCAGTGTAGAACACGAGGAGCATCCTCAGGAGATGCATTTCTTCCTAAATCCCACTCAGAAATTGGAGGGAAGGATTCCCAGGACATCGTGTGTTGCTTGAGAAGGTCCTGTAAAACAGCTCTGGGTAAGACACACATCCACGAGGCTTTTCCTGCTGGCTCTAGAGCTTGAAAAGGCTTGGATTTCCATAAATCCTTCTGTGAACCCAGAGGCAAGATTTGGATTTCAGATGTTGAGTTAGTGCCAGTTTGCCAGATCTAAAGCAAGAACTGGGTGCCCATTCTGAGGGAAAAGAGCAATTAATGTAATTTCTCCAGACTATTCATATTCAGTGCCCATGGACTCATCTCTCCTATCTGGTCTTGTTCCTTCTCCACTCAAGTCTGGTCTCTGTGGCTCAGGGATGAGCACATCAAACTCTTTAAAGCAGAATCTGCCTCCAGTCTGTTGTTTTTGGATCCTTGTGCATCCCTGTGTTTGATTTGGACATACCTTGAATCACTGAGCGTGGGTCTGAGGGAGTTTCTCTGCCAGTCTCATTTCCTCTCCTCTGTGAACCAGGATAGATAATTCCTGCCTTGTGGGCATGTAAATTTTAATAGTTTAGTCCCCCAGTTCAGCAAAGCACTTGAGTACGTTCTGCTGGAGTAAATGTGATTTTAATTCTGTGATTACATTTTTTTTGGTGAACCAGGGCCACAATAAAATACTGGAAGATCGTTTGAATTAGAGGTGTTAGAGAACTGTAATGTCATTATCAGTATTTTGCAGTAAAAAAAAACAACTATGGTGATATTTATTCTCTACCTCCAATCAGGAATAAATGGGGTTTGGTCATCTTAAACATTTAATTTAGATATGGCAAATTACCTGAGATGCTTGGGAATAATGCCTGGTTATTTTGAGTTAATTTTGCCTGGTTATTTTGAGTCAGTTTTGTTATTTAAAATGCAGTAACCCAGTGGCCTAATGGGCTTTTCTGGGCTTTGGGAATGCAGCTTCACCTCCTTTCTGCTGTAATTGTGGGAGGTGTGTGTGTGTGTCTGTCAGGGAATGGGTGTTAGTTTAGGATCAGGAGCTCTGTATTTGCATAAATAACATCATAATAAGCCTAAATAATGTCCGCCAATGGCCCAACCCCAACCCTTTGGCTGCAGGACTTTTGTGGGCAGCTGGATGCAGGGAAGCAGCAGATGCAGGGAAGGAGCAGCACAGGGCAGGGGGGAACTCCAGAGATGCCAGAAAAGAAGGAGGAGGCTGGAAAGCGAAGCCCAGTGGCTCAGGCAGCTTGTTCTTATCACCTCCCAGGGCTGATGGCAGCTTATCACAGCAGCTCCCTTGGCCAGACAATCCCCTAATTGTCTGTCCCCGTTAAGTAGCAGCTCTGGTGACATTCCAGACCTTGACCTCTGCCCTGTCCAGCGCCAAAAAAAGTGCCATTAGGAATCATGTAACGCCAGGAATTAGGGATTGCTGGAAGAGGCCAAGGGGGGTCAACCTACTGTGGAGCTGGAGCAACAATGCTGGATGCAGCTGCCTCCCCCCTTCCCAGAGCTGGGAAAACAGGAACGTGAGGCTGGGCTGGAGCATTCAGGGGCAGAGGAATGGACCAGCCCAGGACTGCTGAGGAGTTCCATCCATTTTTATAAAGAGTTTGGGCAATCCTTGGTCAAGAAATGTGCATTAAATATTTTATGTTTAAGTATATAAGTATATTTATATTATATATACTTATATTAATATATTTATATATATATTTCTATATTTAAATATATTAAATATATATATAATGAGATATATATTTATATTCTATTTATTTATATTTAAGTATATTGGGCACTGGGGCTTGCAGAGTGGGAGTGCAAAGGTCCTGCCAGCTATAGCAACAGGTTATATGTGTGTGTTAGAGCATCATAAATGCCAGCTGAATTTCAGGGATTTGGGAGATGGGAATCAGGCCACCAGCCACTGCTGAAACTCTCCAAGAACCCGCTGAAGGAAAAGGCTACAGAAGTTTGTGATGGCAGTAGGAAATATCAGCCTTGCAGAACATTTTCTGTGTTCAAATCCCTCCTCTCCAAAGGGAACCCTGTGTGTAACTTATCCAAATGAGGATTCTCCTGGCTATGGCTCTCAAAATCCCACCTTCTGCACATCCCAGCCCACAAATCTGCCACTGGAAATGTGGGGATTTTGGCACATTGGAAGATGAGGCACTGAACTCATGGACTGAGAGTCCAGTTCCAGGAGATAATTGAGGATATTGATAGATTCAATAGACCTCCCACTGGCCATATCCTGAAATGCAATCTCCACTTAGTCTTGAAATCTCTTATTTAATAACAGCTGCTCTAATCGCTTGAGTTTGATTTTCTAGGCAGCATTCAAGCTGAGCCTTTTAAATAATGAGAAATGAGCTTGTCGGAGCTTGTAAATGTGCAAAAATTCTCCGTGAACCCTCCAAGTGGTGCAAACCAAGGTAACCATTAAAATCAGTGGAGCTCTGCCAGTTTACATCCGTTAAAGACCTGACTCTCTATTCCCAGGCATCTTAGAGGTGTTACTGCGCAAATGACTGCAAAAATTATTGCTGAAAGGTTTTTCTATGCTCCAAAGGCAGATCAGGTATCTAATCCGGGGAGGACACATCCATTGCTGCAGGAGGAAATAAAGGAGAGAAAATTGGGAAGCGTTAACGGAGATTTTTTAGAAGCTCTGTAATGACAGGTCACATTCCCAAGGACTATAAAGTGGCAAATCTAACACCAATTATTCAAGAGGGGCAAAAAGATGCAGCAAGCAATTACAGCTTAACACAAGTTGTGGGAAACATATCAGAAAGCATTTGAGGGGGTTTGGAGAGTGAACAGCTTGAGAAATGTAATTTGATTAGAGATGGCCAATGTGGGGGTTTGAGGTGGGTTTTAACTGACTGAGGATTCTTCCCAGGTATTGCTGCCAAGGGAGGGCTGGATGGGGATGGGATAAGATGAACTTGCATTTTTGAAGTGCCAACCTGGGATGCAGCAGCAGAGTTTCACCAGGCTGGGCTGCAGAACCCATTGGAATGTGTTTAAAAGAGGGGGGATAATGGTTTCTCTTTACCAGGGAGGGGGGTGAGAGCCAGATGTGGTTTGAAGTGAAATGAAGGGCTTGTTTTGGTGTTTGACTTCCTGAAAGTCATAAAAGACAATCACACAGGGAGAAAAGTGGGAACTGGGCAAACTGGCCAAGCTCTGGCACCTGGGGAATGGTCTCTAAATGAGCTTTTCTGGGTGTCTCAGCGTTATTCATGTGCTCTCTCCAGGTCATGTGAAACTGTGGCACTGGGTTTTTGCCCACACACACAAATCCTCTTTTTTTTTGTGAATCACTTGGAAAATGTCCTTTCTGTTGCCCTTTTTAATTGTAGGCCGCAGCTCTGGGAATGTCTCTCAGGGTCCCCCTTGGTCTTGGCCTGTGGAAATGTCTGCACAGGTCTCTTTTTTCTGCTATTTCTCCCCCCTGAAACCTGCTCTGTAACTGGCAGGGGCTGTTCAGGACATTGCCCTGCCACTTGATGGAGAGCAGGGAGCACGGGGCCCTTAAAGCTTCTTGGTGCTTCTGGGTAAAAAAAAACCACTAGTATTAATAATAATCAAAACAGCTTTAAGCAAAGAAACAGAGATGATTCTTCTCCTGAACTAACAAAAAGCAACTTAATTCACATATTAAAGCATAATTACGTATTTCACATAATTAAAGCAACACAATTCACATACACCAGGTGTCTTGGTGGGGCCAGCAAATGACCTCAGTCCCTGACTGACTGTATTGGACTGTAACTGGATTGAAAAGGTTATAGATACCCATTTTGGGGGGAAAATAGCTGGAATATTGCAAGCAGCATCCACCGATTCCCAATTCTCTCTCAAAATGCTTTTTCAGCTCAGTTTTAAGGTCTTTGAGGCCAGCTCTTCCGGGTTTTGTGATTATAAACACCTTACAGTCACAGTCCAGCACAGCATTCCCTGAGTGCTGCTCCAGGACAAATAAAAACTGCAGTGAGCTGAAAGGAAATGGTTGGGAAATGGTGAGTGACCGTGTGCTTCTGTTATTGTAAACCCAGAAATGTTTACTCATTATATTGAAATAGGTTTGGATCATTGTGGATGAAAGTGAAACAAGATATAAGCCTGCAATGACATGCATAAATACATAATTAAGTGTATTTCCTTTCCATATGGAGAGGATTAACTCCCTTGCCTCAGCAGGGAGTTGCTTTATTTGGTGTCTGCTTTGGTGTCCCTTTCTCTCTGACAGCTTACAGGGGATGCTGAAAGGGAATTTCACTTGCTGCCTAATGAATCTTGGAATATGGACTTGGGGGGGAAAGAATAAGTGATTAGCTCAGAAAAGAGAAGTTTGGTGACCTGAAGGACCGCCCTGATTTCTCTTTTTTACTCTAAGTGGGCCCTATGGGATGGTAGTGCCCACCTTTCCAGTATTTATTGCTGAGTCATAAATCCACATGGAGGGGAGAGAGATGTGTCTGGTAAATGCTGAGGCATCAGCAAAGCTCCCCAGCTCAGGTTTCATAACTTGAGAAATATTTTATCACCCCTATGAGCCAAACCTCTGAAAAATCAATAGAACTTGAGAGTTGCCTGTATTGATCTGAGGGGCTGAGTTGTACTGAAATATTCATGGCCCTGTGTGTTTGCCTATGTGTGGTTTGGGGACCGAGGCGTGGGCAGATTTCAGAGGGAAATATTCTCATTTTTCACTTTAACTGGATTAAGATGCCTTGCAAAGCACACCCTTAAGAGATACTGAATCTGTTTGTCTCACAACCAGATTCCTGCCAGCCAGCCAGAAATGCATTCTCATTGTTATTAATATTTTTCTTAAATGACAAACTGTTGGGAGGAAGGAGTCAAGGAGATCTGATAAAATTAGCACCACATCCTCCTGGGGATGGCCCAGGCTTGCTTTGTTTGCAAAGCCAATTTGGACACTGCGTCTTTGATCTTCACTTTCAGTGTTTGAGCAGGCGTGTTTAGTATCACTCATTTCAGTGGAGATTTGGGATTCAAGTTTCCTCAACAAGCTCCAAAGCAGTACATTAGAAGGGGAATTGTCTGCCAGGAGTCTCAGGATCTCAATACCCTTGATACTAATTTGATGTGATGCATTTCACCACATGTGTCTACCTGAGCACTGCTTTATGCCCAGGAGGTTTGTGCTACTGTAGAGTATTAAAGTTGCTTCTTCTCCCCTCCTCTCTTTCCTTTCCTCCCCTTTTTTTTCTTTTTCCCAAAAGCAGCTGAATGAAAAGCACACATAATTTTAATCTGCATAGAGGTGGATATTTGGAAGTGTGTGTGTGTGTGTGTGTGTGTGTGTGTGTGTGTAAGGATTTATGCAAAAAACCCCACTGATAATAAAGCTTCAAAAATATTTTAAGGAACTCCAATAAAGCTTAAAAAATATTTTAAGAAACTAGTACTTAAATATAAGCTAACTGATTAATTTATCCCCTCAACCTCCAAAACCTGCCTTTTTACATTTTCTATAATTATGTATTAAAAGGGAAATACTGAGAAAGGAGAAATGGAGAAAAAAGGGTGAAAATTAGTCTTTAAGGAAAAATTATTGGCTAAATTATTTAAGGAAAAATTATTGACTTCCAGGGGGCTGAAAATACTGTTATGGGACTAAGCACCTCCATAACCTTCATGACAAACAGTGTGGGGTTCAGGCTGTCGAGTGTTTGTGGGTGGTGTTAGAGCCCAGATCTTAAATGGAAGGAAGAATAAGGGCAGTTAGAATTGATCTCTTCCTTAACTCTCCATCCTGCGCAAACTCACCTGTGGTTAAAAATAGTCCTGTGAAATAAAAACAGGCACCCTAGAGAGGCATTGTTCCAATCAGTGCCTCAAACTAAGCAGGAAAGCAGGCTTTGGGCACCTGAGATTTGCTGGTGTTGCTAAAGAGACCAGGAACAGCTCGTTCCCTCCATCCAGGGAAGTGTCTTTTCCACAGGGAATGGGCTGTGAAGGTGCCTGGTGGTTTGGGGTCTGGATCACCACAGTTGCTTCCCTGTTGCAGTGTGATGTCAGATTTGTCCCAGATATCCCAGGCTTCTCCCAGGTGATTCCCTGCCAGGTTTGTCAATCATTCCTCCTTCCCACATCCTGACCCCTGGTGAGTGCTGCCTGTCAGC
>JAWWMU010000075.1:4131878-4146711 GCA_035048155.1 Cinnycerthia olivascens
CGACGCTCTTCCGATCTACAGCTCAGGAACAGCTCCTGGGAATGTTGGATTTAACTCCAATACTTCCCCCACACCGCTTAAAAATAAGAATTTTTGCTGCTGTGTGGAGCTTCCCAGAGGAGGGAATCTCCAAATTCTGTGTAAACACCAACTGCTGCTGGAGTGACACTGTGACATTGAGTGTGACTAGAGCTAGTCCTTGTGAGCAGGGTTTCATTCACTTTGACTGGAAGGGCATTTTTTTCTTGCATGAATCCCATTTTTATCCATGTGACTGTTAGAAACCTTTAGAAAGCAGGAGTGGGAAAAAGGCATCCTCGGCATTATTTATTTATTTATTTATTTCCATCCCTCAATGGCAAAGTAAACAGAATGTTTAAGCGACCAACATCAAAGATGTGATTCCTCTGAAGCTAAAAAGCCCATTAATCACAATTTTAAAGTGTTCTTTAATTACCCTGTAATAAAATGACACGCGCAGAGCGGGGGGGAAAAATTGTGTACTTTTAGAGTTCCTCATGCTTGTTTGTGTTTCAAATCTCCCCGGAAATCCTTGTTGATCCCTCTTGCTCCTGCTGCTTAATTCCACCCTGCCACAGCTCCTGTGCTGTGTTAGCTGTGTCCTGTGCTCTCTAAGGCACAAGAGAAGTGGGCAGGGAGAACAGGGATGGCATCTGGAGGATTGGGAATTCCATCCTCTGTGGGAATGAGGTGGAGCACTGAGTTTATCTTGGATCGAAGGCTCAGAAAATGTGGTGTTGAGGGGACAGGGACCATTCCCATCCTGGAAATTTGAGGTGATGCGTGGACTCCAGGTCTGTGTTATGTGCTGGGAGAGCTGGACCTGGAATCCCTCCCTGAACAGCAAATGAGAGATGCAGGAGCAGTGAGTGGTGCTCAGGGGTACAGAGCAGAGGCTGCAGTTGGGTAGGACCAGCACAGCTCCTTCCAGGCTTCACCTTTCAGGATCTCACCCTTAAAAATGGGCTCTTGACGGAAGCACTGAGACAAGGAGAGAGGCAAGAGACACTGAAGGAGGGCCGGGTAGTGCTTGGAGGGATGTGAGCCCTCCAAAAAAAGCTGTGAGGAAAAGGACAAGCTGAAAACCTGGTTAAAAACCTCTCTGTAAAACTCAAATTTTGTAAAGGAAGGAGAGTGAAAGATCAGACTACAGTGGACACCCTCTCCTGTTCCTTTGAGGGAGGTGCTCACGGTCATGACAGTAGAGAAAAACTTGGGAATACAAAGTAAATTCAGAAGTCAGCAAAATCACAGGCCTCACCTCACCAAAATTCCAAGTCCTGAAATCCAATAATCCTTTGCAGGTCTTAGAAACCCTCTGCAAATTTTTTAAAACCCGAGATTATCCATAAACTGGGACGTCCAGCTGGGAGCCCTTTCCCTGTGGGCAGTGTTGGTGAATCTTCATCTTACTAGGGGAGGAATAAATGTGAGCTGGAGATGGGAATGGCACAATCCCCTTTTCCACACCCAGTTGATCCAGCCTGGTGTATTTTTGGCTAGAATTCACTGCTCTTGCCAAACTCAGCCAAGTGGGTACGTTCTGAGTTGCTCTGTTTTCAAACTCAGACAGTTGTTAATGAAACAGTTGCTGTTTTGTTGACAGAACATTAATTACTTGATCTCAGGACATGGTAATTGCACGGGCCCCCTCTGCATACATCACTAATTACATTAGCAATTATATGGCACTTTAAAGACAAAGGAATGACTGCAGCCATTGCAGTGTCAGAGGGACCCTGCTGGCAAATTCCAATCAAGTCCCTGCAATGGCAGGGAGGTGTGGGAGTCCTTCTCCATCCCAGCCCTGCACAAACCCTGCTGACACTTAAACCAGGGAGTCTGCAGAAAAGAAGGGGTGCTTGAGCTTCTCATCCAGGTTAGTTACAGCCTTAAAATTGATGCAAAACATTCTCAGAAGGCTGCTTGCTGTTGGAAATAATTTTTTTCTTTATTACTCTTTATAACCGAGTCATATCTTAATCATCACAACTTGAATTAGGAATAACCACCATGGTAAAAGTGGTGTAAAATACCTCTCTGAAAAGCTGCAAGGATCTTCCCTTACCTATGAATAGGCCAGAAGGTGACTTAAGGAGGCACAATCCCTGTGCCTCCAGAAGGTGCAGATTTGCATCCACGTCTCCCTGTGCAAAAGGACGTGCCAAGGGCCAGCCTTGTGTTTTCTCACATTGTAACTCTGCCCAGACCCGACACAGGACAACAGATCCCATTTCCCCACCCCACCTTCCTCACTGTGCTTCCACCACAGCTCTTCTATTGCCTTCCTGGGACATTTTTTTTGGTGCGTTCCCCCTCAGGATGGAGAAGTGTTGGGTTTCCTCTTCCCTTATCCCCAGCGGTGTTGGTTCTCCTGCTCTGTCGGCGCCCTCAGCTCCATCCCCAGCTGCTGGAGCTGCACGTGGAGTTAATGAGACATTCCTGACTCCACAACACGGTGCCATTAAAGCTTCAGATCTCTGCACCTCAGCAGCTGGGTGTTGTCACGGAGATAAATATTTTAACTGGGCTGGCAATTCCTTCCCTGCCCGCCCTGCACGAGCGGATGAAGGAGTGGCTTTTGTTTCACCATTTATTGCAGTGAAATTCAGATTTTTTTTCTGTCTAGAAAATACATGGAAAGAAAAAAAAAATAGAATGGGAGAGGATGTGGTGTTCTAGAAGCCAGAGCAACATGGCCATGCCCAGATGTGACTGTTCCCTCCCTGGGGAAGGACAACGTGCACAATCACTGACCCCTCGTAGAATTCCCATTATCATTGCTCTTAGGAGGAATATTCCTTTGCTCTTCTGGATATTCTACAAATTCACAACCCCTCAGACACTTTGCCTTTGTAAAAGGGCCACTTGCTATGTCTGATGTGACCAAAGTCATTCAACCCTTCCCAGAGCACGGCAGCAACCCTGGAGGGAAGGTTGAACATTTAATCTTCCTGTAAAACCTGGGGAGCCAAGGATTTAACATGGGGGGAGGTTTCAAGGCTTTATTGGTCTAAACATTGACCAAAAAACCTCTTTTCACAATTTTTTTTAAGAATGGAGTAATACTGAAAATGAAATATGTTCATGACAATGATCCTAGAGATTTTTTTGTTTTGTTTTTAAAGACATTTCTGTGCAGATAGCCCTTGATAACCTGAGCTACTTGGGCTTGGAGGAGTTGTTCATGTGCTTATTTGAGTTAAGAATTCGATTTTTTTTGGTCTGAAACTCACATGCATCTCCTTGTTCCCTCTCTCAGCCCTGTGTTTGGAAGTTTGGCTCAGGCTCCAGCTCAGAGGGTGACACATCCCAGGCTCGTGTTTGTATCTG
Source organism: Cinnycerthia olivascens (assembly GCA_035048155.1). Lineage (NCBI taxonomy): Eukaryota > Metazoa > Chordata > Aves > Passeriformes > Certhiidae > Cinnycerthia > Cinnycerthia olivascens. The sequence continues at coordinate 4,135,233 of JAWWMU010000075.1, forward strand.
TCCATCATCAAGTCCTTAAGAGATGTAAGAAAAGCAGGAGTGGAGCAGCAGATCTCCAGCTTTCATCTGCCCAACACACTTCCTCTCTGGAACACAACAGTAGGGCCCTGTTAAAGACTGAGAATCTCTTTCACAGGAACTGGGGATTTTATCACCAAAATCATCACTTAAAACGCTGCTGGGATTCCTTCAGGGGTGGGGGGGAAAGAGCTGAATCAGATTTTTGGGAGAATGGGCCTCTGTTCAAGAGGAGATGAAGGATATTTCATCAGGACAGAGGAAAACCTGGGTGTGAGTGCTGGGATGAAGTCGTCTGCTGATTGCACGTTATCCTGAAAGGGGGAATTGGTGCAGGTTACCAAAAACCTCTGATTTCTCCTCGGTTTTGGGCTGATAGTGCCTCATGTTTTCAGATGCTTTCACTGACATCTGGCAGTAATTTAAACAATGACTCACATTCTGTCAAAAATGTCAGTAAAAGTGACCTTCGTCGTTAAAATTTTCATTTGTTTGAAATTTTCTGGTAATTTTTATTGAAGAAAATGGAATATTCCTGGTTCAAATGGCCAATTACCATTTTCCAAGCAGTTTTCAGCACTCATTTTTGAGAGTGAGGCGTGCACTCTGCACGAGCAGGAGAAAATATTTGCAGATTATTTTTGGGAGCCAATGTGATTCACCTCTGCAGCATCAGTTCATTGTTTGCTCAGAGTTTTGCACAGAGAAGGTGCCTAAAACAGGGCCAACCCAAATTTAGTCCAGGGAAAGGCCAAGATCAGTCAGTCCCAGTTTTTAATTTTGATTTTGTTCTTTGACCAACTGTATACTCATAAGAAAAAAAAGTGTCCATAAAGGACATCCCCCTGTTCTATTTTTAAAGTCCATTCCACCCCCAAAAAAGGACTGAATTCTCACACAGGTGTTGTCCATTTGTAATAAAGGAATGGCCAGAAAAGACCATTAATTATCCTCGTATTCCATCCCAGCATAATCTCAACCTGGCTCTCCCAAATTGTGGCTGGATGTTTTACAGGCAAATCTTCAAATCTTGCTTTAAAAACTCTCACATAACATTTTATACCATTTTTTTTTAAGTGTTATTGTTACCCTGAGTGACCCATAAAGATGATAAAGAAGCACATTGAATGCTCTGAAATTAAGATAATTCCCCCCTTATTTACAGTACAAAAATTTTATTTTTTTTTTTTGTAAGGATAATTTAAAGTTTAAAACTGAAGTAGACATATTCATTTTACAAACAAGATATTCTTCCATAAGTAGGACCATTAAAAACAGTAAACAAAAAAACCAAAAAAGCTATCTTTACAAAAGCTCTGTGCATAGCAACTTCATACTGTATATAACTGACAAAGCAAAAAAAAAAAAAAACAAACCCCAAAAACAAACAAACAAAAAAAAATCCCCAAAAAAACAACCAACAAACCCCAAAACTATACAGGAAGAAGAAATGAGGCCTTAATTTACAGGAGGGAGGAAAGGGTTTGGAGAACCCATGCATACTGGTAGTGTGCAAAGAAAGAGGGGGAGGAAGATGCTGTACAGAGATAAATTAGGATATCAAACCAATTCTTCCAAATTATGATGCAATTTGTCATTACCTATTGCAACTCTTGCATCTTCCCAGTGGCAAAGAGGAAAACTCTCAGGGAATTGTCAACAGCAACCATTCAAAGGGGACAAGGTTTGCTTGTTACACTGAAAAAATCCTCTCACAGCAATTCTGAAATCATCTTTTCCCTTTTTGTTGGGTGTTTTTGCCACTGTCCAAGTCCTTTTTCATGGCCAAGGATTTCTGATTGTGTTTATTTACAGGTGTTTTTCTCTGTAAACCTCAATTAATTAACCTCAATTAAACACTCATCTCCAGTACCATGATTTCCCTGCATGGGAAAAATCCATGTTCTAAATAATTCCTAGGTTTAATTTGTTTCCATTTTTTTGGCTCAAAGCAAAACAGATTTTTCATATTTGCATCAACACAAGCAGTTCCTCTTCTGCAAAGTGATTGGAGCAGCTTTTTAGTGAGGTTTCTCTTTTTCACTTGGTCTCGTGGCAACTGGGCAAAGCTGATAAAAACAACTGAAGGGTGAAAGGAATGTTCCAGAAACTTCCCTTTTTGCTTTTTTTTTTTTTTTAATTGTCAGACTGTCATTTTTTCCCCCTGAATTCCCAAGATTTCAGTGGTGTGGTAAATCTTTTTTTCATGTGCCTGTGCTGACTTAAGCAAAAGTAAAACAGAAGGATGGACAAAAACCCAGCTTTTTCTATTAAATATCTCAATTTTTTTTTTAAATTTGAAACTTTCCTGACAGAGATTTTGTAATGTAAATCACATTTTTCAGAAAAAGGGAGAGGATTTAAGGCAGCAAACTGCTGCTCTCCAGCAGGTGGTCTAGAAATTCCTATTGATCTGGAATATTTGTCAGATAGAATGTTGAGTCTATTTGAAGATCAATTTCAGAAGTACAGAGAAATGCAGGGGGAATATTCATCATCTTCATGCTTTGGAGCTGTTTGGGGTTTTTAGTAGGTGAAAATGGAGGAAGGGATTTGATAGAATGAGCCTGGTCCACCAAGGTAATTTTTGGAATTAGGACTCAATGTGTTTTCACTGAAAATAGAAATTTTAATCCCAGTTCTTCCAGTCCTTAATTTGTTTTTATCCCTGGATAAATGCATAATTCCAAATATGAATTTGGACCACCCATTTAGCCTTGCTGGGATATCAATACCTATGAATACATGAAATATTCCGGGGGTTTTGTTGTTGCTGTTTTTGCTGTTTGGAACGTCCAGGTCAGACTTTGAGCCCTGTTGTGTTACCAGAGGTACACTGAGAAATCCAGATTTTTTTCACATCTACGATTCTTTGATATTTCAAAGAATTTGGTATTTCAAAGATATTTCTCACTTGGTTTCAGGGGTGCTGGTTGACCTCCAGTGGCTGCCACATCCTTGGTGGCACAAGGGGAGCGCCGAGAACCCGTAAGGACAATCAACCTTCATTCGTAATTAACAGGGATTTATTTTATTTGTCGTGGAACTCGGTTTCATTAGCCTGACTGTGAAATATTAATTATATCCACGTTTCTTCCACCCACATTATTCTCATCAAATCGCCCTTTGAATTGTGATTTTTGCTGATTTAAGTTGGGCCTTGAGTTTTAGAAGAGATTAACGCCCCTCTCTCCACCTATTTCAAAAGGGCGTCGATGGCACTGAGAAGGCACCAAATGAAGACCCTGCCAAACCCCACGGCACAGTCAGGAACACAAAACCTCTTCCCAAAAAGTTGGACATTCTTTGGGAATGGCCAGAGCAGCCCAGTTGTCTTCTCCAGTCCCTCTGAGATATCCTTTGAAACTCCACATGCATGCATGGATTTATCCCATAAACTGTGCACTCCATCAGGAAGGGAACTTGGAGGGCCTTGTCCCATCCTTGCAAGTGTTCCCAATCCCTGGAAGTGTCCCAGGCCAGGCTGGACGGGGTTTGGAGCACCCTGGCACAGTGGGAGGTGTCCCAGCCCAGGGAAGGGGGTGGCACTGGAAGGGATTTAAGGTCCCTTCCAACCCCTTCATTCCAGGATTTTCTGATTTCGTGCCCTCTTCTCCTGCACAGGCTGCCCTGGGCCCAAGGCCCGTCCTTCAGGTGAGGGTCCCTCAGGCCATCCCCCCTCTGCCTCCCCTCTCCACCAAGTTGTGGATCTGCAGAGAGAATTTTTTGGCTCTTCCTAATCCCAGTCGGCTCCACGACAGCTCCAAAGGAGCTCAGCCATGGACGTTGTTCCAGTTTCACCATCCTGAGCCCAACTCAACTTCTACCACCCCTAAAGATCACAGGAACACAATTTTCCTTTCCTATCCATAAAACTGCTGGGCAAATGGATAAGTTCAGATCCTGGGGCCTTATTTATTGATTAACATCAATAAATATTGATTTATTGATTAACATCAAGGTGTTTACTTAGGAGCAACTGTGCATGCAGCCACTCATTGTGTGCATTTTAGAGGGATCTCTGTAGTGTAGCTGATTTAGCTGATTTTTATTTTTTTTCCCCCTGCTAAAAATGGCTTTCCAAAACCCAAATTCTTTTGAGTGTTCTCTGGTTTAGTTGGATAATTTGTGATTTATTTTATCAGGCTTGTCTCCACCTTCCAATTTCAGGAGAGGAGATGCAAAGGAGAACTAAACTCTTTTTTTTAGGCTAAAATGCAGAAAAATTCAAAGCAATTGATTACCTCTATGAACTTCCATATGTACTTACCATTTTTAACGACTCAGGATAAAAGTGCATAAATCATTCAAATACATGTTCACCCTTTATAAATGCACCCTTAATATGAAGCATAATTGAAGGTGTTCTAACTACATGGAAATCCCCAGAGAACCCTTCCCTTCCTAATTCATACATTGAATCTATAAAATAAACTCAGTACCTCACGAAAAATCCGATTCACTCAAATCCCTAAGTGCCACTCACTCGTCAGCTGGGTCTTTGAGACTTAGCAGTTAATCTCAGTACCTGAATATTTTAATTGAAGCAAAAAAATGGAAAAGGGGGGAAAAGATGAGGAGGGTGAAAAAAAATTCCTACATGACCTGTTTACCACAATGTAGGTAAAAGTTTCTGAGGGTTTATCAGAAAGAATCCTATACATCCTTGCACATGAATTCAGTAAGAGGGGGGGAAAAGTGAGGAGCAACTGCAGCAGTAATAATATATCTCAAACTTATCACTACATTTTTGCATCATCTTTCTTCATTGTACAACTGGAGGAAAAAATCCAAAAAAGGGTTTAATTTCTACCTCTACATACAATAAGTTACAAGTTTATTTATTTAAATAACTGTAAAACATCTTACATTTTTTAAAGAGGTTAAACTATAAGCAAATACACACATACACCAAAGTTCCATCATTCATGTCAGTTTGTCCTAGAAATTCTTTCATGCTGGTACCCTGTTTTGTTGAATTGGTTTTTTTTCTGCATAAACTAAAGCAATATCCGAAAGGCTCCATAGAAAATAGAAACTTCAACTTTTTTTACCCCTACAAAGTAAAACAAATTGTATCCAAAATATCAAGCTTGAATCGTTTTGCCAATTTCTTTTTTCCTTTGAATATTTTACAGATCTTAGGAAGGTTTTTGTGTCTTCCAGGAAAGACTTTGCATTTCTAATTCCATTCTTCCAACTCTTGTTCATCCTGGCTCTTGCTGTTTCTTCATTCCCAATGTTTGAGGAGTTGATGTGGTTGTGTCAGAAATATGAAACAGGTAAATGATGCAGACTTCTATTTCATCCAATCCATAAAAAATGTTCCTTTTTTTTTTTCCTGGGCCTGGCTTTCCCCCAAAAAAGAGCTTGTAGTGCTATTTTTTTCTTTTTAGTGGTCCATCACAATAAGTAGTTTTGTGCTGTAAAAGAAAAATGGCAAAAAAAAAGGAGGAGAAAAGGGGAGAGCAGCAATGCTGCCCCTTCCTTACATCGGGGGAACAACAAGACCAGTCATAGCTGAAAAAGAAAAGTGAAAAAGATGAAATTGTGGCAAAATGTTATGGAACAAAATATACTCAGCCCTTCACCCTCCTGTGAGCAGTCAGGAATCACAGCAAGGGTCTGATCTGAGGCTAAATTAGAGCTTTGGTGTCTTTAAACCTCTGGTGCTGTGGTGAGAACTGTGATGAGTGACTGATACAGCAATGGGCAAAGGGCTATTCCAGGGTAAAAATGAACCAATTTCTTCCTGTGAGGGTGAGGAGGGGCTGGGAGGGAATTCCCAAAGAAGCTGTGGCTGCCCCAGAGCCCCTGGAAGTGCCCAAGGCCAGGCTGGAAGGGGCTTGGAGCACCCTGGGACAGTGGGAGATGTCCCTGCCCACGGCAGGGGTGGCACTGGATGGGCTTTAAGGTCCCTTTCCCAAAACCCTCTGTGGTTTTCTGATCCTGTGAAAAGCCAAGACTCACCAAAGTTATTAAATGGATGAAATAAAAGAGAGAGAATTAATTCAATTCATGCCCATTTGCAGAAAAACCTTCTCATTTTTGAGTGCTTATCTCTGGAGAGAAGTCCTTGGAGTCCATTGCTCAGGACTGTCCCCAAATTCAGACTTCTCAAGCTGCACACTCAAAACCATCCTCAAAAACCAAAACTGAGCAGAGTCTCTGCTCCATACCCACCCTGTTTGGAAGGGCTGAGAGCAAGGAAAGGTGTGGAAGCAAAGGGAACTCCCCCCTGTCCTACTGACAAGCCCAAGCCAGGAAAATTCCAAGCCCTGAATCCCAGGCCAAGGCCCAGGGCTGGGTTTTGCCAGTCTGGTTCCAGTGGAATCAGCCTCATTTCCTCACTTGTGTCTGAGTCACTGCAGCCCTTCCTGGCACCCTCCCAGAACACTGGGCTTATGTAAATTATTTATTAGTCACTCTCCTGCCTTTAATTGCTGCTCTACTCCTCGTAACCAACAGCAGCAACATTTTGGAGCTGCCTGGAACCGGTGCTGCTCCCCAAGGTTTTGAGGGGTAAGTTGAGTTTGGATGTATTTATAGAACAAATGAGTGAATCACGTTTTCAAAGGGGCCTCAGTGCAGTGCAAAATCCTGCAAAGATTTATGCTCACTGAAATTTGTGGGATTTTTGGTGTGTTTAAAGCCCAATCTCCCTGAGAATTCGTTTCACCTTTTCCTCAAGAGGGTTTAAAAAAGTGCTTTGGGCACATTCCTGGGCTAACACGAGTCTGTTACTGAAGCTGTGCTTTTAAACAACTGTGGATATGGTCTGTGACTTAATACAATAGGAAAATAAATATTTTCATATTTTCTTACTGACTGGGGCTAAAGTCTCTGTCAATTTTAGCAGATAGCTGGAAGAGAAAGTGACACCCAACAGCTCCAAGTCAAACAGATACTTTTTCTAATTGCTTTGGAATTGCTGTTGTTCCTCATATTTTCAACCCTAAATAAAGCAGGCAAACACTTTCATGCCTGGTTTTTGGGATGTGAGCTCATTAGAAGAGAGATTTTCTGATGACACCAATGATGCTGTTCCATGTCTTCTCCTCACCTCCAAACCCCAGAAATGAGTGACATGGAGAGCTGGGTATTGACCCCATTCCTGCCTTTCTGTCCTTAGAAAGGAAAATTTCATTTATCTGTGTATTCCTGCCCTGCTCCAGGCTCTGCTGGGCTGATGCCTCCCGTGCTGGCTCCATCCCACAGATATCCTGAGAGAGCAGATCCTCCTGCTCTGCTCCAGGCAAAATCATCCAGGCTGCCTCCAGGAGTTCAAACTCCTTGTCTGAGGTGTCCTGGCTGGATCTTTGCCTGGAGCAAGTCAAGGAGCACCTGCACAGGTGGAGCAACTTAGCAAGGCTTATTTTCAGCCATTCAGTGTAGTTTGAGCTCCATTCCCAAGAGAGAAACTCCATAAGGACATAAAACCTTTTTTTGTGATACTATTTTTATAAATAATATTTTCACTTTTTTTTTTTTTAATCAAGAGAAACTTCCAGAAAGGAAAGTGGAGTTTAAACCTGAGATTCTGCCGTGTCTCTTCAAAAATATTTTGGAAAAAAAAAAATTGTAGATGCATCATTTTGGGAAATTTCTTAACTTTAAATAAAAGCACATCTTTTACTGTACAATTAGAGATATTAATAATAAAATAATATATGCATTGGAATGGAACAGGTTTCCAGAAAAGCTGTGACTGCTCCATCCCTCCATCCCTGGAAGTGTCCCAGGCCAGGCTGAACAGGGCTTGGAGCAATCTGGGATAGTGGAAGTTGTAGGGGGTGGGTCTGGATGGGTTTTAATGTCCTTCCCAACACCAATGATCCCGGGATTTTGGGATTTCATGGTGTGATAGAGCAAGTTCTATAACACAGAAAGCACAAGCAAAGCCTAATTTGTGTCACTGGCTTTTCATTCTCAGCCTCATCTCCTCCTGCAACAAAGAATGGGCTGCTCGAGGAATATTGGCTGGAATTCTCACCTGGCTTTGCCCAGAATCATCTCAAAGCTTCTCTCTCTTTTCACACACCCTGCTCTGCCCATTTCCACCCCACCTCCACTCCCCGTTGGGGCTGCACTGTCAAAAGCCTATTCCCAGCCTGGATCGCTTTTTATTGAATGTTTGGGAGGTTTGGATTAAGGTCTTACACTGCTAGCAAAGCTGTAATTATTTTTGCCTGTATTACTATATATTGAATCGATGTAACTTTTCAATAAAGGTGGTTCAATGCAGGACACTCCCTGATGAGTTGGGAATATAGCAACCACCAGTCATTATCCCAGAGGGTCTTTTTTTTTTTTTCTTTTTTTCCTCTTGGAGAGAAATGGAAAAAGAATTAGAGATGAGCCTTATTGTATTAACCTTGACAGCTTGCAATTATCAACTGAAACACTTGATTAAAATTGTCGCAAGGTTGGAGAATTTTTTTATAAATAAATAATCAAAGACGGGTAGCACCCAGATGATCTGGTGATAGGCAACTTTAATGGGTGTAATTAATAATGATCATAAGCTTGGTGAGTACAAGTGGCCTTTGGAAAACTGTCTTGGGGTAGAAGAGTACTAACTGCAATTCAAAAATGAGAAGTGGGAAGGGGATTTGTGCTGTACTCCAGGATCATGGAATGGTTTGGGTTAGAAGGGACATCACAGCTCATCTCACCCAGCCCTGCCATGGCAGGGACAGCTCCCACTGTCCCAGGTGGCTCCAACCTGGCCTCGGGCACTTCCAGGGATCCAGGGGCAGCCACAGCTCCTCTGGGAATTCCATCCCAGCCCCTCACTGCCCTCACAGGGAGAAAATCCTCCTAAAATACAATTTTTAGGGAAAAAAAAAACCCCTCCCTGTCAAGTGCTGGAATAACAGGAATGCACATTTTAGGGTGAAGATTGCACAGCTGCTCCTGTTTAGACTGATTTTAATCCAGGCTTAAATACTGCTGTAGTTAACATCTATAGAAGCCCAAATCTAGATTTTCATTGCTGCCTGCAAGGAAAGTGACATGCTCTGAGGAGCTGGTAAATAATAATAATAATTATAATAGTAATAATAATAATAACAATAGTAATAGTAATAGCAATAATAACATAAAGAAGAAAACCAAGAGGAAGAGGAAGAAGAAGAAGAAAAAGAAGAAGAAGAAGAAGAAGAAGAAGAAGAAAAAGAAGATGAAGAAGATTATCCTCTATATGTAAATATATAATTCTATAATAATAATAATTTTTTATTATTATTATTGTTATCATTATATATTGAGGATATGTTTTCCACATGTTATGGGTGGGGAAATTCAGAATTAATGGCCTTTGGAAAGGGGCCTGCACATATACCCTGCTTGCCTTGTGCTTTTGCTGTTCTCTCTCCAGCAGCATTTTCCAATGTCTAAGTTTGATAAATAAGTAAATAAACCCTAAATTCCCTGATAAACCCTAAATTCCATGCCCAGCACGCCTGTCCCTGGTTTCCAGCCCCAAGGGATGGTGTGGCAGAGGGTGTTTTCCATCTCCCACTGCCTCAGTTCAGGCAAGAAGCCTCTTTGGGAGCCTCCTGTTGACTTTTTGGCCACATCTGTCTGTCAGCACTGTGAGAACGTTAATTTGGATATCAGGCTGCGTGTACCTGGATCCTTTCCAAAGCATGTGCTCCCCAGCTTGCATCAATTTAAATATTTCAGCTGGAATTTGCATCCGTGGCTGAAGGAGTTCAACAGTTACCAAGACCTGGTGGATAAAACCTCGTTTCTTCTTGTTGTGTCACTGACCAGTCCTGCTTGACTGGATACTTAAATTTAAATGTAGAATATGAGTATCCTTATATTTGTGTTGATGTACAGGTAGAAATCACACAAAGGAAGGGATGTGGTTAATAAGTTCTGTATCCATTTATCTCTGGTTTTGCCAATTCAGCAATTATGCACAACTTTAACTTTTAGATTAATCTTGACCAGCTCAGGACTGGACTTTGGTCGGTAGAAACGGATGGATGTCAGGTTTTAGCTTTGAAATTTTGTTATATTTAATATTAAAGCTCAATTTTTAGAATCTCTCATTGATTACTGATTGATAGACTGGATAAAATATTTTGTAAACACCAAATGGCGTAGATGGCACCAACTGGTCTCTAATACTTTATTTCTTTAGAGGTTGAAACAGAGATAAATTCTTTCTACGCAGAGCCTTGAGTGTTACCTTAAGGAAAATTACTAATTTAAATATTTCAGTAATTTTTTAATGTCTTATTTCCGTGTCCTAGGAGCAGCCTGAGTGGTTTTCTCTCTGAATGTGTTTAGGACCACCTCAGGTAACTCCTTAATATTTAGGCTTAATATTTAGGCCTTCTCTACATAGCAGTTAGACAAGTTTAACTTTAAGGCAGGCTTAAATCTGTACATTCACATGGTGAGATCAATGGATCTACCCATTCATGGGAAAAAAGTGATCTTAGGAAAGTGTGGATTTTCTTGTGACTGGGGCAGGGGAAGAAGCTGTTTCAGAATTCTCTGAGTTAGGTTTTAAAAATGTTACTGTTTTTGTTCAGCATACTTAGAATTTCCTTATTATATAAAATAATCACACTTTCTGCAAGTCCCTGTGGCCCAGCTAAGGGTTTATATCACACCCAGCCCAACAGGTGCTGTTTGTGGGGCTCATTTGGAATTACCACTGGCTATTGGCACCACTCAATTCCCAGAGTTTTATTTCCTGGGCTATCTCTAGAGGAGTCTGAAGGAGCCAGGTGACTTCCCAGGCCCTATAAAGGCATTTTTTATGGAGACTTGGAGCATATTTATGTGCTGCACGCACACCCCCAGCCTGTTAAAAGCAAGAACTCAGTACAGGTTTCCATTCATATCTCACTGCTCACATTTGTTTCACAGATCACTTTTAAAAGAGCTGTAAATGGGCTGTGGGGCTCAGTTCCTGGGCTGAGCCTAAACCTTGCAGCAGGTTTGTGTTCTGAACAGAGCTGGGGATTAACTCTGCTCTGTTTCACAAGTCCCCCAAGCCTGGGGAGAAGTCATTCCCTATAAAAGGGCTGGTATTCCACTGTATTCCAGGGAAGGGCCTCTGGTGGGGGCTGGAATTGGATCTTTAAGGTCCTTTCCCAGGCCTTTAAATCATTCTGGGGTTGCAATGCTTTGGGTCAGAACCTTCCTGCACAGTGCCTGGCCCCTGCTTTAAAGCCAAAAGCTTGGATTAATTTTTTAATCCAGCTGGACTGGGGCATTTGCACTCAAGCCCTGTACCAGCCATGGGATGGCACAGGAGGTGATGGTTGGTGGCACTCAGGTGGTGTGTGTTTTTGTTGATCATTTATGCACTTTTATATCAAGGTTTTGTTCTTATCTTTGGTTGGTACATTCCCAGTTTTCCCCCACATTTCCCCAGTTGGTGTATCCCTGGGTTGATTATCACCTCTGTTCAAAAATTCATTTTCTGTCAATCCCC
>JAWWMU010000075.1:4179310-4195622 GCA_035048155.1 Cinnycerthia olivascens
AAAACACTGCTAAAAACACATACAAAACACAAACAAAAACAGACAAAACACAAAACTAAACAAACCAGAAAGCAGATTAACACTATGCCTGTTGTTCCTACCCCCAATAAAATCCTCATTTCCTGATGGGACAAACCAGAAATTCTTCTCAACCCTTTTGCCTTGATTCAAAGTAATTTCTTCAGTCTGGTTAGACCTTTTTTCTGAGTGACTTTTCTTGCACTCCCTCACTCCAATTTAGATTTGGAGTTTAAGTTTTGATGTGGGAAGGTTCTTTAGGGCCTAATCCCTGAAATGCCACCTGAGGGGAGGCAGAAGTGTCTGATTTCCTCTGGCTCTGAGTTCAAAAAAGCCAAAATTGGAGGTAGGTGTGAAAAAGGAACAAAAACAGGTTTGGAGAGTCAGCCAAGGGAGCCCAAGAGATCTGATCAACTTAAAAATCAACCTTAAAACCACAGCATGGCAGAACCCCATCTTAAAACTGCCTCTAATTATAATTTTTTTGCTGTGCCAAGAGGTTCTGCTCGCACTTGGGTAGGTAACACTCTCTACAATGGATTAAAGAAGACATGGGGTGAAAATATCCTGTATTTCAGATGGATCAAGAGAGGACATCGTACACAAGTCCATGGATCCATGTCCAACTCCCAGTCCTTTCCCTCAGCCACAGAACAATTCCTCATCAAATATCCCCTCTCTCTGCAGCCTAGAACAACATATTCCTCTCTCCTTCATCTAGCAGGTTTGTTTTTTTAAAAAAAAATCTCAGTTTCAAACCAATAATAACTGAATATAAACCTGCAATGTGTCACCCAACCTCCAAATGTGTCAGGAAACTTGAGATTTATTTTCTGTGGATTTTCTATGTGTTTTTCAATTTTCATCTCTGAGGCGAGTTGTGTCCCCCTTGTTCAGAGCAGGTACACACCCCCACACTCTTCGTGGCAAATAAATGTTTCTTGTGTGGCAAAATGATCCCATTTTCAAGAAACAAGGGCTGGGGGAGAGTGCCCTGCCAGGTACCTTGGCAGTCGTTTCTTGGTGCTCAATGTTCTGATTTCCCATGGCCACATTTGCTAGGGGGACAAAACCCAAAGTCTCCAAGGAAAACCTCCTTGTTTGTGCATTCTGATGAAAGCCTGACACCACTAATGAAAATAATAATTGAACTCTATGGGCTCAAATTGAAAATGAAACACAACACCAACAGTGTTCCTAATTGCAATTGTTCTCCAAAAAAAGTCTTTGGAGGACTCTTTGCAATTTGAGCAGTTTCCCCTTTACCCTTTGGGCTTTCCCCTTTCCTCCCGCACCAAAACTTTCCAGTAACTTCCAAGACAATAGGTAAAAGCTTATTTATCCTGTAAGATTCGTATTATTCATGCCATTTGGCACGGACCCAAATGCCAGAGCATAATCAATAGGCAGGGAGGGAACAGAGGAGAGGATTGGGCTGACAGGCTGTTGAAAGGGACCTTCAGATAATATTCCCTGGTTTATTGTGGTGTCTGTGGGCTCCAACTGTGCTGGGCCAGGCCTGGCCACGTTGTGAAATTGTTACTGGGGAAGGGAGGCACAAAGGACAGCAGGGAGGAGAGGCTTTTGTGCATCTCAGGGGTGGGGAAGTCGAGGCACAGAGAAATTCAGTGCCTGCCCCATGGCACACAGGCAGTGGCTTTTCCAGGCAACATTCCTGCAAGTCCACACCTGGGATTTTACTGGTTCTTTTTAATAGTGACACAAATTTCATAGAGCATATTGTCTCCACGCATAACACCCAGCAGGGTTTGGAAAACGTGGCCAAATTATTCTTTACACTCCTGTCAGCCCCAGCAGCACACACAAGATTTGGAGCTGGGCTGCGTCACCAAATACAAGCCCAAGGATGCTCTGCAGTCCTGCTTAAATCCAGTTGGTTTTGGTACCACTTCACCCTCAGAGCTCCACACAGGTGCAGATTTATCTCCAGATCTACTTTGCAAAGCCTGCAGATCCCAGAAAGGCTGACACAGGTGTTAAATGAGCACAGACTCCAATCCCCACTCATTTATTTTCCATACCTAGAGAAACCTACAGTTCCTTTCTCTTGTGACTCTCCCACGCTCCCAGCCCATGTCTCTCCAAAACCTCGGGCTGCTGAGCCATGCTAGGCTGAACAGTGAGCACCAATTACAGCAGAGGCCTCTCTCTCTCTGCTGGCTCTGCTGGTTTTTACTGCTGCTGCCAGATGGCAGAGCCCGGCACACAGAAACTCCTGACCCTGCACTTAATGCACGACTTGGAAAAAACTTCCCAGCGACTCCAGGAGATCACAGAGCTGCACCGATGTTAACATCAGGGATGGAAGCAAGGTTAGGCTCCCATTTTACACCTGCCAGAGTGGATATGGCTCAGCTCAGAGCTCTCGCTGGTTTGTGAAGGGATCTGTCCCCAAACTGGGTTTGTGTGGAATAAATGTGCATTCATTTGCTAAAGAGGCAGATTTACATCCCAGAAGCTCAGGATCCAGGCACATGCTGCCTCCTCCCTTCTCCAGGGCTATTCAGAGGGTAGATTTGCACCTATTGTACTTGTGGGTCTAGGCACAGATGACCTTGAATCTGAGCATTGGTGTAACTTTCTATTCCTGTGGCAGATTTATGGATTGGCAGATAGGGGTGCATTCAGAGCATTCCTTCCCTAAGACAGGACAGCATCCAATGTTTGTTAGCATCATTAAACTAAAACTGACTTTTCACCTGCTCCCATACCATATGCAGCTGCAAATTTTTAAATTAAACTATGAAGCCATGCATAAATTTACATATATTACAGACTAGCCTCTCCATTTAACATGCAAATGTACTCCAATGTTTCAGAACACCTTCTGTCGCTAATTAATTTGCTGAATTATAATTAGACTAATCCTGCATAATTAATAAGCACAGATTTTTTTTTAATTTCTAAGCAGCTTGATGAGATCATTCACTTCCTTCTATAAACTGCTAAGTAACTGTTAAAAAAAATCTGGAAAGAACATATGTGAAAAGGTATGTTTGATGTCGCATACAAATTCAAACTAGCGGGCAGGCTTCAAGAAAGTCAAGATTAATAGAGGTGTATGCTTGAAGAGACCGTCAGCACGGTCTGATTATTTTCAGGGGCATGGACCAAGATTTTCTCTGTCTGTTTTATTCCTTTTTTTTTTTTTTTTTCCCTGCTTTTACCCCTCAGACCTTCCGAGATCACGGAGCGAGCAGGGCAGGATGACAGAACCTCCTCGTGTTAGTACCAGGAGATGCTCTGGTGCCACCCCACGCTGCCTCTCAACCCCTCACCCTGGACATGCTGGGTGTGGATCAGCTCCTTTGATGGGATTTGGAATTGTTTCCATCCCGCCTGCCAAAACCAACTGAGAGCATTCTAGAGAAACAATTAAGTGCTATTAGCAGAGGATTCGTTCTCTGCTGATTAAAATGAAGGGTTGTGCTTTCGTGTTGGAGAGCTGGGCTGCAGAGAAGGGCACATTCCAAAGCAGCTTTAAATGGGCTGGGTTAGGGGCCACAAACTGGGGCACAAAGAACTTAAATCAGCCCAGCCTTAAGATCTAAAATAGATCTTTCTAAAATAATCACGCAGGGAAAGAGGGAGATCCAAAACATCACAGGATATTGTGCAAACAAGGGTGCCCACAATAATATCAGTATTATATTTACAAACATTGTCTGGAGCCTCATTCCCTGTATTTATTTATCTATTTTGGGATGTAGTATTTCAGCTCTACTTCTTTTTTTTTTTCCTTCCCCTCAATCCTCCTCAAATTCAGCACCACCAACATCACCCTGTGTTTGCCTCGACTTTGACTAAGCAAAACCTGTGACAAGACTTCCTGATTCCCGACAACAGGAAGAAAAATATTAATTCTCTTCTGAGGAAATTGCTGAATCACTTCAAGTCTTTGAATGTGGCTTGTCTGCTCCAAACAATGCATTTAACATCCTCATCAGGCATTTCTGCCCTGAAGTTTCTGTTATTTTGGATTAACTTGGACAAGTGCCCTCCTTCAGATAAATTTATCATTTAAATTGACCTGGGTTCTGCACAAACAGAAAACATTAAAGCTTAAACAGGAAAAGTTCTTGGCGCTGTGTGCCAACCAAGCCTCTTTCTAGTAATTCTTACTGGACAGTCCATAGCAAATCACTCTTTTTTTTAAAATAAAAATCAAGCCAAACAACTTTTTGACCCAAGGAAGACAAAAAATTATTCTGCTGTGCTTGAACTCATCAGAACCTCCTCAGAGCAGAGAGGTGCTCTGAATGGCACACGTTGAACAAAGGTCTCTCTTTGGGGGAAGATTATCATCTTGAACTTAAAAATACAGAAAAATCGCAATCTTGGAATCCTGTCCTCTCCCAAAACACAGGAATATCATGAAATCACCATGAAGGACTGCACATGGAATAGATCTAACAATTCTGTTATAAATTATAAATTTACAACCCCAATAGCTGTTATTCTTAATAGCCACTGGACACATCAGCAGGTGACAAAGGGAGCTAAAAAGGAACAAGAAAACACATTTCTGCCTCATCCATCTCCATTTCTTACCTTCTAATATCCCAACTCAGCAGACAGAAAAGATGGAACGAGTTAAAAAAAATTTTTAAATCACTATTAGGTATGTATTTTTTCCCTCCACGTTTCTGCCTGCACTTATTGTTTTTTGTTTTTTTTTAAACCATGGGTGAATTGGCCCAAAGATATCTAGGTCACATGGCTGAGGCAGAAATAGAATCTGTATCTCCAGAGCCACGGCTCTGGTGCACGAGCAAGTCCCTGACATTCTTTAAAGCTATTCCAGTTTTGTCAGAAAGAAGAGATTTTGCAGTCACAGCACCAGGCCAACCCCAAATATCAACAACCACGTCTCTCAGATTTCTGATGCCCAGGGCTGCCCATTTCCCAGTTCTTTGGCCATAGAAATGACTTTTTGCTTTGCTGTTGTTTCAACTCCTGGTAAGGATTGTGTGTGTGCACGTCTGCCTGTGTATGGAGATGGAATTTTGCTTTAAAGAGAAAAATTCTGAACTCTGAACCCCACCTTTTCTTATATTTTAAAATATATCCTCAGAAATCCACTCATTCTCCAGAGATTTCGTATTTTAGACACATATGCACCATCTTGAGTTTATGAGGAGCAAAAATATACATTATATGCTGTAAAAAAATGAATACATTTAAAGTGATCCCACCCTGTACTGCAATCATTTCATTCATCCCTGGGTTCTGGCCTCCATATTTAATGAACCTCATCTGTACCCTTTGATGTAGCAAATACAGAGACCAAAAAAGTAGCAGGATTTTGGGGTACAAACTCTGTCAACTGGCAAAGACCTGAGGTATCAGTGGAGAAAGTTGATATTTTTCATTCAGGATCTTAATATGGGGCTGTAGGAAAGGGTAGGAGGTTGTGGGACAAGCCCTAAGAGCAGGTTTCATGCAAGAAGAGCAACGACAAGCACCAAGACTCAGCTCCAAAACAGCCCAAATAGTCCTGATGGAATGCATCAACAAAACCACACTCCTTTAAACTGGGTACCCAGAAAATCCCAACGAGGTAAAACCCAAGCACTTGGGCATTCCCTTTTCTAGAAACTCGTGGCTGCAGGAAGTTATTTCACCCCTGACCAATACTTTATGCTACAGGAGAAATCACTTCCATCCCTCTCCCTCACGTGTGCACACACACCCACACGCAGCCCACGTTGTGCAGCGATGTTAACAGCAGAGAAAAATTCCTTCCTGACCTTCCCAGGGATCAATTTACACCCTGAAGCACGAGACTGCTTTAGTTTTGGTGTAACATGTTTGTTTTTTGGTGTGTACGTGTAACGCCTATTCCCACATCTCTGCAGACAATGCAGAACCTGCTGCTCACCTGAGTTCAGGTGTTCAGAGCTGGGTTCAGCAGGAATCCTCCTCCAGGACACAGAATCCTGGTGAGGGAGCTGCTCCTTCAGCACAGGCTTTCTTGGGAAGGTCACAGCTTTGGTTTCCCCCTTGATCATCCCACCATATCTGTGTGTATATTCGTGAAGATTTTGTGCTCAGCTGCAGAGCTTTTCCCTCTGCCTGGAGCCAAGAGCATTCCCAGGGTTGCTGGGAGAGACCCTAAATTAACACTTGGTAATTTCAGCTCCTGACCTTCCACCCACTGAAACTGCAGATGAACTTTTTTTGCACCAACTGCGAAAATATCCCATTCCTGTGCCCCTTATTCATAATGGTTACAGACCTGGCTTTGGACTCAAAATGTCCAAAGGGGGCTACAAGGATGGGGAAGGGTCTGGAGGGACCACAGGAGGAGCAGCTGAAGGCATTGGATTGTTCAGCTAGAGAAGAGGAGGCTGAGGGGAGGCTCATCAGGGTTGGCAGCTCCTCTCTGTTCTATGTGACAGGGAGAGGAGCCAGGGGATGGTTGGAGCTGGGCCAGGGAGGGTCAGGGTGGATTTTGGGAAAGGCTCTTCCCCCAGAGGGTGCTGGGCACTGTCCAGGCTCCCCAGAGAATGGGCACAGCCTCAAGGCTGCCAGAGCTCCAGGAGTGTTTGAATAGAGCTCCGAGGGATGCACAGGGTGGATTTTGGGGTGTCTGTGCAGGGCCAGGGGCTGGGCTGGGTGATCCTCCTAACTCAGGATATTCTGTGATTCTGCATCTCCTCGAGGGGAATTGTTGGAGGCTGAACACTGTGGGTGGTTTGGGACAAACTGAGTGACCAGATTTTCTATTCTCACCCAGTTTCTGATGACACAACTCCACCCAGTGAAGGACAAAGACCCCAAATCCCCAAAAACCTCCCAAAGTAACCAAGGGCCCACTTGGGGCTGGTCCTTCCCACACGGGCTTGATTTTAATTCCATTAAGCGAAGACTTCTGCAAGGCTCTGCTTTATGACCAGACTAATGAATTCGTGTGAGGGCTCCAAATGTTTCCCAACACATTCTTCACTCACTTCAAATCCTGATATTCCTCCCCCATTTGTGGAGATCCCAGGGATTGAGCTGCTGAAGGAGGTGTCGCAAAATTCAGAGATGAGGCTCTGTCAAGAGTCTGGCTGTGACAGACACAAACTCCCACTTAACTGAGCTTGAAAGACTTCTCAGGGAGAAAAATCCAACCTACTTTATCTCTTGGAGATGCCCAAAGATATTTCTGTGCACAGGTACTGCGTGTTTTATGTGCAGGCACACACACATCCACGAGAGCACTGATTGCCAGCCAACAGCTGCCTTCCTGATTGGAAAATCCTCCACTTTGGATGCCTTAAATAACAATGAACCGTTCCAGATGCATCATCACAACAAGCTCCCCACTGGAAAAGGGTCTCTCAGCAGTTCCCAAATTTAGGACTTCCTGCCCACATCCCTGGTGCACTGAGAGTCTGATGCATGCAGTGAATTTGGGATGGTTTTTTTATCCCTTCCCAAGTTCTACTGCAGTCATAATTCCTAGAGAGGAGTTTTGAAGTGCCTGAAACATTTGCTGGATGTTTTCTTCATTTATTTAATCCAGATGTTTACGTTTTAAATAATTGAGAAGCTGCTATGGTAAATAGACATCAAGGAAGGCTAATGGGAGTCGTGCTGTCATTAGGGAGAACTTGTAGGATGAGACATTGGATAAGGACTCAGTCCCTGCAGTGTCAGGATGGGTTAGGGGAAGGAAAGAGTGCAACTTGTTGGAAAACATCAAATCAGTGCAATCCCTGACACCCAGAGAGATCCTGAGCGAGGTTTGACACGAACTGCACAGAACTTCTCAGGGAAAACAGATCCTGAGCTTTGCCATTTTAGAAGCTTCTGTTTCTTCATATGGTTTGATTAAAAAAAAATATATATATAGAAAGGTAATATTCCCATTTCTCCATTTTGTAGACCCTCTCGCTAAGCTCATCAAGCAGCAAGGGTGGTTTCTGAGGCTCCCAAATAAAATGCTGCAGCTGTTGCTTGACTTAAGCCTCAGTAGGGTCGTTTTGATTTAAGGTTCAGGACTGACAGAGAAAATTTCAGTCTGAGGAAATGTGGGTTCTACTCCAAGCACTGGAAATTTGCTGTCCAAATTTCTGCCTCCATTGTTAAACTCTCATTTCATTTTAATTTGAACCTCCTAAAAACCAGCCTCAACCTCACCGAAGTCAGTATAAGAGGAAGCCATACAATGTGCAGGTCTGAAGTAACTTTGATAAGTTGATTTTTAAAAATCACTTCTTAAATTCCACTGCTGTAACTGAGGATGGTGACAGCCTTGTGATAGTTGAACTTTCTACTATTTCTTACAGGTTTTTTCCCTGGTTTTCTCAAATACTCTCAGCCATGTAACACAGAAATTGTTACGTTATAATGATTTGGAGCAGGTAAAGACTTTTCTCCATGACATCAGCTCCTGTCTATTCCCTCTCCACTCCATTGCACAACTGAGTTTTACCCCAACCTGCAGAAAGATTTCAATGACTCCACATCATGGTATAATCCCTTGTAAAGGCTCCTTTGGAGCTGTTAGGAAGTGTCTCCTGGAATATCTGTGGAACAGCAATTTTACAGATGTTATAGTCCACTGTGCCCAAAATCCACCTTAAAAGAAGCCACTAGAAGAGTGGAAAATGCTCCATAAAAGACCAGAAGGTTTTCAAAGGTGTTTTTTGCTACCAAGAAAATGAACTCTGCAAATTTTCTTCATGCCTAAGTGAACAATTCCACCTCCAGTGAAAGCTGTGAACTCAAAGGGCCCCCAAAACCCCAGCCTGAGTTGGGTTTGCACTGGGAGTGCTGGAAGAGGCTTCAAAAGGGTCTCTGTAGGAAGTTGTGCCTCATTTTTGAGTAGGACAATTACAGCAACATTTGCCTCGTGAGACCTAACAGCCAAAAATTTCAATTCAATGCAGACATTTAAGGTTAAGTGACTTTACAGACATTAATTTTGGCAAAATGTTTTTTTTTTTTTTCTTGGGGACCCAGAACCAAAATTTTACGTCTCTTTCTAGAAGATGAGGATTTACTACAGATGAACTAAAAGATTTGCACATCTTAATCCTTGTCCTACAAGGAAGTGTTGAAGCTCTTGGGGTTTAAATCTATTGATTGCACACATAAGAAATCATCAAACTAAGGAATGCTGAGGCAGAAACTCTGATCCCTGCCAGGAGACTTAAAAACTGTTAGACAAATAATCTTGTCTAGTTAGACAATTAATAGTCTATTATTGCTCTAATAATAGATCCCAAATCCCTCCTTTCTCCAGTCTTCTTTTTCCTCTCTACTTTCCACCAAAAAAAAAATTACTGAACAGTTTCAGTCTAAATTCTGGTTCTGTAATAAATCAGTGAATGCCAATGTAATTTTTTGTTGCTTAATTAGACTACCAATTTGTAGGACAGCTTAGGAAAACATCCATTACAATTCTTGAAATGAGGCATTAGAAACTATTTAATCTGTCCTACATAATTACTTTGTATTCATCCATTAGCAAGTGAAATATTAGGGGGAAAGTGTCTTTTACACATAACAGAGCATTTCTTTCTAATAAAATAAAAGCCTGCTCATTTTCTTTCTAATTTTGAGCAAGCTCATGTTCCTGAACACCTGAGCAAAAAAATAATAGGGCAGTTATTATGCTTGGCACTGTTTGTGCTGGAGCTCAGAAAAGGACAAAACTGTGGAAAAAGGTGAAATTGTTTTTCTGCAGGGCTTTCCCTCTCCCTTTCCCTGCCACAGTTTGGTTTGGCTCCCTGTGGCTGTGATTGCCCAGGCCGGCCATGCCTGGGGACTGAACATCTTCCCCTCTCAGTGACAGGAATTATTTTTACTAAAAAACCTAAAAAAATTAACTAAAAAAAATTATTTTTACTCTCCAAAAGCTTTAAAGAGGGATCAGGGCCTCGCTGTCCCAGCAGTTGTAAAAAGAACAGGAGACAAAACAGAGCCTTTCCTGAGCCTCCAAGGATCCAAAAATGAGGGGAGATTGGCTCCAAAGGTTTACTTGGATCCAGAAATTTTGTTTTACCAATGACTGCTCCCACCTTGGAGTGTCTGAAGTGGGAGGTGAAACTTAAAAATAAGAAATTATTCAAAACTGTGACTCTCTTGGTTAATAAACCCTTCTGCTTGCTCAGAACCAATCCTCCCACTGTGAGTATTTTTTTTTTCCTTTTCTGGGTAGGAGAGTAATTTTCATTTTCCTGTAGCATCCTGTGGGGAATTCCCTACTCAGGCTGAACTTTGGGCGAAATGTTTCAAACTCTGCCTGTCACAGCCTTGGTGTGAATCTACCCACTTATTTACCATCCCAGTGGTGCTGGTTTTGTTTTTGTTGTAGTTGTTTACAAGAACAAATCCTGCTCTGACAAACACAACCGCTCCAGCTCCATTTCTTACTAAAAATTAGCAAGGATCCTGTGATGATTAAAACTTAATATTCTGCTGAAGCCAGAGTTGGACTTGCAATGTACCAGCTGTACCATGCCCTGCACAGGTATGATCGCCCTAAACTTTGCTCTGCATCACATTATCCCTATTAATCACAGCAAAATAATAACTCTGACCACAGAACAGCAACAGACAGAAGGAAATGGAATGGACTTCATGATTCAGGAACCCTGTAACAGGAATTTTTTGAAAACTTTTTGACAAAGCCCTACCCAGACTTGGATGGTCCAGCAGTGTCGCCCTGATTTTCAGGTTTTTCTGAGGCACTTTCTAACTTGCTATTTTCACAGTTTTCAGCTTCTTGCTCACGCACACAGTGTCTTTATCAAAAGTCTGTTTGATAAGATGAGGTTGTTTCCACACTTTCTCTTGGTGTGGAGAACAACTGATGGGCAGTTGTCTTGACCAACGGGATGGGAGAGGTGTCAGCCTTCTTCTCCAAACCCTGCTCTTTGTGGAAATACTATAAATACAGAGTCAGATTTTCTAATAAATAGTTCTCAACCTTCTCAAAAGTGTCCGTGTGTGTCCTTACGTGTCCCACAGCGACACAGCAGCCCTCAGAACTTCCTTGGGGACAGCAGAGTTTGTGCTGTTATTACCCTTCCATGTGCATTTTATGGTCAGATAGTTACTGCTCACTGATACCCACCAAACCTTGCCCTCTTTGGCCAAGCTGGACTTCTGAACAGACAGAAAATGATCCTACAACGGGGGAAGAATGAGATAAAACTTGGGCAAGAGGAACTTTAAAAGTGACGGGTAACAACTACAGACCAAGACCTGGCACCTCAGGGGAGAAATGTGCCAGTCTGCAGAATAATTCTGATTAAAGCACACCAATAAATGCATGGGAGGGCATTTTGGGGGTTTTTAGGTCCCATGTCAGGCTGTACACACACGAGTGAGGCACTGGAGATGGTTCATGCAAGCGTTGAAGCACGCTCTGCTTACAGCTGCTCATCAGGACTGTCACGAGCTAATTTACAGTTCAGGGTCAAGACCTGGGGAGCTTGGGCTTCCAGAGAGCTTGGCATCTTTAAAACCTCCAAAAAAATAAACTGCTACAGTCCTTGGCATCCCCCAGCATTGCCCATGTCCCTCTGAGCTAAGCACAGTCTGGCCTGGGTCTGCACAATGCCCAGAGATTCTCTATCAAGGCCACTTTGAGACACCTTCAGACAAACCTGGTTTTTACCAAGTACTGCTCACCAGCCTCTTCAGCGCCTTAAATTTAAAATCCAACATTTCCAGATGCTTTTACCCAATATTTTCGTGGCTGTCACCAAAAGAGTTTTGTTTTCTTACTCAAAGACACTGAGGCTCAGAGGGGCTGGAGGCATAAATCATTCCAAAATGCTTCTGTAACAAATGTGGACAAATGAATAAAAATTTGTCACCAGCCTAATATCACCATCAATGCTTTGTTTAGCTACATTTTTTTTTTTCCAATTTGAAAACAGTTCAATACCCCTTTTACCTTCAAGTAGCAGCACTTAATAAACAGTGAGGAATACTTTTTATTCCCCAACCCCCCCCCCTTTCCTCCCATTCCAGGCTTTCCTATTTCTTTTACAAGGGGATTGTTTAGCTTGGGGGGGAGATGTAGATCCTCCATCCTTCTTGCATTGACATGCATCCCTCAAGGAATGACGACCATATTTAATTCATAACCCCCGTTGGCTACACAAACATACAACTTCCCATCAATTAGGCAACACAGAGATGCTGTTAAAAATCAATGAGCTTATTATTAAATATATTTTCTTTTCGTGTAACAATAATAGTTATTGCCACTCCGTTGTTAAGGCTGGGATATCAGCTGGTTAAGCAGCTCTGAAAAAAAAAAAAAAAAAAGGGGTTGATTGCTTTTTTTTGGATCAGCTGGGGTAATATCAGAGAGTGTCAGGACATTGCGTGACAGACCCCGGAGGATAAAGGTGATAAAAAGTGACCAAATAAATGTTGATCGAATAAAATCACCTGGTGTGAGTGGAACACAGCAGAGACTGAATATTTACCTGATTTTCATCGCTGTACACTGAGATGTGTCAATACAAGGCACTGAACATCCATCACACCCCATCAAAGCACGGCCAGACTGGTATTTGTGTTCTCACTGCCGTGTGTTTATCAGGAATTATTGGGATATTTTGACACATGCCACTACTGAGGGAGCTCTCTGCTTACAACAGAGATGTAAAATCTGTGCCAGCTCATGCAAAGGTTAAAAAAAAAATTACACACACACACAAATACACACACACACACACAGAAAAACCCAGAGTGCACAGATTTTGGCAAGTGCATCAGATGCTGTCTGGCCACAGCTGATCTGAAGCGAGTCCCCTGTAATTACGGGAGAAGGTGGAACAGGTTTCCTGCTAATTGGAAAATTCTGCAAATGGCACCACTGAAGTAAATTGACAGTCATTAGAATATTAGCAAAATGAGGGAGCTGATTAGGAAAAAACTCAGACGTGGATTTCTGGTTTGGAGGGGGTTTTTTTGGTTTTAAATAGTGCCTGAATCTACCAACAAATTGATAATAAAAGCTGAACTTAATAATAACAGCTGTTATCTGACCTGCATGCAAATAGACTTGTGCAAATATGCATTCATACACATATAGGCTGGTGACATATATATGTGTACAATACACACATTTATTAAGTGTATAAACCCACTATTCCTGTTACTTTTCCCACATTAAGATAAATACACAGAATGTTTGCTAACTTTTTTTTTAGAAAAAAACTTTTTTTCTCCAAATATTTACATCCAGTAGGGGAGAAAAGCTGCATTTCAGGACACCAGCAAGAGGCATGTTCTAACGAAAGCATAATCACTTCATGCTCCAAACAAATCTTACAAGGGAATTGTTTACATCCTTAAATCTTTCCGTGGTTTGTCCTGAGGGGGAAGCCAAATTTTCCGTCGTAAATGTGGACTTGATTGACTGCTGGGGAGAATTCCAGTAGCAACTTCTCTTTGTGTTTTGAGTTCGAGCTGTACAGGAAGCACAAAGTGGGATTTGGCCACAGCTTTGGCCATCCATCAATGCCCCTGGTGTTTGTATTCTTGATTTTCCACTACCAGGAGCAAGGGGAGAGCAGAAGTGAGGGGGAAAATGAGAGATTCTAACGAGAGACACTCCTAGAAATGCCATCAAACTCTGTGACTTGGTTAGGAGTGCCCTGTTTCTGTCTCTACAATCCAGGTTTTAGTTTCAAAATGTTCTCCTGCACCTGATCCTGCTCTGACTTTTTTGGGAGCTCTGCCTCTCTTTGCCAAGGGCTTTTCCTGGCACTGGATGATCCCTCTGGTCACTGAGATCCCTCATTTCACAGAATCCCAGGCTGGTTTCAGTTGGAAGGACCTCAAAGATCATCTTTTCCAACCCATATTTTCTATCAGCTCCACAAAAAGATGCTCAATTGGCCACTGCCTTTGAGGGAAGGAGGATGTTTCTGGATTTTTTTTTTCCTTTTTGACAAACTCAGACATTTATACCCCTTCTTGGAAAGAATTCCAAAAGGCACTAATGTAACTTAGCCAGAGATTCCTAAAAAAAAATTCCTATTAAATCCTTCCAATTTAAATTTAATTTTAATTTTAAAATTGGAGGCTATCAGTAGATCTGCAATATTTTTTTAAGCAATCCAATGGAATTAAGGAAAAACACTCAACTGACTGAGAAGTCCTACAGACAATCCAATAAAACTTCACGTTGTAATTTCATTAAGTCCTTTCCTTGTAACAACCATCTCAGAAATTTTTATGAACCCAAACCAATGCAGACTGTGCATTTCTGCTACAAGTTTGATTCATCCCAGTGATGCCATAAACTTAATAAAAACTCCAGTCTGGAAGACTATCCCAGGCATAACCAAAATAACTGCAGCATATTCTCCATGTCTAGCACAGTCTAAACTTGAATTGATTTTAAGTATAATATTTTCAGACTTCAGAGATTTCTCTTTAATGTGCCCCTTCTTCCTGTTCCTTAAATATTTCTATCATTTTATTTCCTTCTGTGTAATTTTTAGTGGAGGTTTGGTCTCTCCTATTGCGCTTCCCTGTTTGGGGGTTTGTTGTTATACCTGTGTGTCATCCAGTAACAGAAATTTTTATACCTAATACAAGACTTAAAACAATAAAATACACCAGAACTGAACAAAGAATGAGGATTTATAGGTCAGATCCAGAGTTAATTTAAATAACCGTGTATTTGGGCTTGGGGAACCACAGCTGGACCTCCAGCCTGAGACATGATGAGGTTTATAGAGCAATTCCAGCAGAGCAGTATCAGTTTATATCCTGTTAAAATTCTACAGGACTTCTGTAGCCTTTTTTTTTTTTTCCCAGCACATTTTTGCTCGATCTGATTAGCACTGAACCTCCTGTTTGCATTTCAAGCATCCCCCGTTTATTTTCCCTTATTTATTTAAACAAATCAGGCAGCCCAAGCTCTGCCAGCTCCGCTCTCCTCGCGGTGCTCCCTGGATGAGAGCACGCAGCAATTCCCAGCCCCTCGTGCTGTTCTGGCCACCTCAGCATCCAAAATCCTGCCCCAGAGCCAGCTCCAATCCATCCTCATCAGCTGGATTTTGGATCAGCTCTTTGGGTGCCAAAATCCACTGGGGATGTTTTCCACAGGAGCAGATCTGCTGCTGCTCGTGGGGAAAGCCAAGGCACAAGAGAAGCACGCAAGATTCCCTTTTCAAAATACCAAGAGAAAGGATGGGAATAAAGAGGATTTATGGCTCAGTACATCATTTTCCTTCCTATTGCTGTGGATGTTGAACATTCTGTCCCAGTTTCCAATCCCCTCAGAAGAAATTCTCAGTAGAGAGGCACAAAGATCTTCAAGCCATTTGTTGTCAGCCCTAGGAGTAGGTGGGCTCTGACAGCTTTTAGAGGAGTAACCAGACTCCTCTCCGCGCAAACCAGGTTTTTTCTCTCCCACTTTTGCAATGTTTTTTGCTTTGTTTTTCCATTTTTTGTTGTTTTGTTGTTTTGTTGAGAGGCACTCCTAGAAATGCCATCAAACCCACGTCTCTGTGACTTCATCAGGAGTGCCCTGTTTCTGTCTCTACAATCCAGGTTTTAGTTTCAAAATACTCTCCTGGACCTGATCTTGTTTTCCTAGTTTTCAGTCATCTTGACAATGAAACAAAAGGGAGGAGGGGGGAGAAATGAAGAGGAGGAAAAGAAATCTTAACCAAAATGAAAAAATCTAAAAAAAAAGTCCACCTAGACATTTTGTGCCAAATACAGTTAAGGACGGTTGGGTAGAGGGGGAGAGAGAGAGAGAGAAAAAAAAAAAAATCAAGTCACCCTCAATCAAGTGTCACACCTTTAAATAGTGGTTAAATCTTTGCATTATGCAGCTCATCCCTTTTACAACACGGGGTTCCCGTGGAGAATTCCCTGTTTACACTGGGAATTCCTCCAGGAGAGCATCAATAAAGCCGAGCAGATGTCGGGGTGGGATGCCAGCGGCGGGGGCTGCTGTCGGGGGTGCCGGCGAACAATGAGCGGCGGCAGCTGCCGCACAAAGCCCCGGGCGCGGGGGGCTCAGCCCGGCTTTGTCCGGGGGGCTCCGCGTCCTCGGAGCCAGGGGGGAACACGCGGCACCCAAAACCGCACAAAAAAAAAAAAAAAAAAGCGATTTATTTGCCTCCTGCGCACCCACCCGTGTTGGTGACATCCTCGGCTTGAGAGGGATGGAGCGGCGCTTGAGAGAGGAAGAAGGGGGAACGCGGAGGGGAGGGGGGGAAAATAAATAAATAAATAAATTGAAATAAAATAAATAAATAAATAAAATGAAATAAAATAAAATAAATAA
>JAWWMU010000075.1:4224637-4242107 GCA_035048155.1 Cinnycerthia olivascens
TGCACCCCTTTGCAATAAACTGGAAATTCCAAGACCCAACTTCCAAAATCTCTCATCTCCATCCTTCCTACCCATTCCCGGGCACCAACAGCCTCCTACATGGTAGAAACCAGAGCAAAGAGCTGCACTCTTCAAAGGAGCACTGACAGACAGACAGACAGACAGGCCAGCAAAGCTGAGACAGGTTTACCTGCAGCTCAGCAAGAAGCAGAGCTGCTGCAGGAGCAGGGAAATGGAGCGTGGGGAGCAGCAAACCCATCCCAGCAGCAGCAGGAAGCCTTTTTCTTTTACAACTGCTAAATGCCTGGCTTTTTCCCCCAAGCAATTTATGGCCCAGCCACATGTCAAGATGGCTGTTGGGAATCAAGATGCTCCAAGTTACCCAAAATAGATCAGGGATTCTACCGACAGATGCCTGTGGTATTTGCCTGGCTAATTTGCTTTTATTATGGCGAGCAGGGCTCCTGTGAAATTCTGTCTGCCGCACATTTGTGGGGATGGGGAGGTTCCTACAGGGGCTTGCAGGACTCTCTGCTGCTGTGACAGTGCGGGTTGGACCAATGTTTGCATTAGCCCACTTTCATCATGATGGGAATGAATGTTTTTAACAGCCTCCTTCACTCTAATTATATTGGAGGCTTCATTTAAGAGGTCCTAACAGCCTCCTTTTAACACATTCGTGTGAAGGCTTTTTATATTCTGCTGCTTTAATGAGGTAAGAGAGTTGTTGTCCCTGCCCCTCCTGATACTAAAAGCTTTCCACATCCACAGAACTGTTCCCAACTTCCACATGAGGCAACAAATAATTGCAAAGAACAGGCAAAACTTTCAGGGAGTTTGGCAATGTCCTGCACGAGCACTGCCCGTCCATGGGGTTTCCTCACAAATTCCAGCACACTGAAGAAGGAAGGCAAAGCCAACCAAGATAGCAAATTGGATCACCACAAAAGTGTTAAAGGTAGTGTTATAGAAGAGTCTGGGAGATCTTTTCTAAGTTCCCAAAGGTTTTTAACAACTTGGGAACAGGAAAAAAAAAATAAAAAACAAAACCTCATGAAGAGGTCTGGAATGGACAACAGCAGGGGAGAAGTAAGAAATGGGTTCTGGTGCAGCAAAAAGGAGTGATGAAATTAAGATTCACCTTGAGCCTGTGATTCTTGAAGGTAATGGAGCACTAAAGGTTCTTGGAAAAGAATCTGACATCATTATTAGAATAAAAGTCAAATTTACCTTGCAAGGCTGCTGCAAAGCATCCGCCAGGAAGGGAAACAGAGTATGAGAAACACGACAAAGGAAAAATATCTGAGGATTGGTTTAGAGAAGGAAAATTGAAATAAAATTGAAATAAACTCAAATTGTGGAAGATGAGTCTGAGAAGAGAAAACAAACTCAAAAATCAAGTTTTCCTGACTTTGCAAAAAGCAACGAGGATAAAGATTTCACAGAAGGGAACACAGCATCCACCAGGCTCGAAAATATAGCACCTAACAGGTGCCATCAAAAAGCAGCCAATCTAATTCATTAAGTTTTACACCCTGATGGGAGGCAGAGAAAGTATCTTAATCTTTATTGAACAGATGGGGAAATCCAAGGCAAAGATCCAGACCTCTTTTTTTCTCTTTCCTTTTTCCTTCTTTTTTTTTTTTTTTGACTCTTCTGAATTCACAAACAGAGCAGACCTTCTGTATTCCCTGCTGCCCTTTTCTTCATCATCCCACTCTCAGACAATGCCCACCCCTTGCAGCAGGGCAGGGCACCATCAGCTCTGATTCCCACTTTCCTGATTTAACAGATCAAAACCCCCAAAGTCCAAGCCCTGGATTGCCCACCAGAGAAAAGCTAAAAGTGTTTTCAGTGACTCCAGCATCGAGGTTACGTTGGGAATTTCCTCTGCTTTCACATTGTTTTGGGAGTGAATCAACAGGAAAAGCAAAACACGGCAGATATTGCATATATTACCTGCCCCATCTGAAGTAAAAAACCCATAATAATATCAAAATCTCAATAATAATCTAAAAATCTCAATGTCCTACTGGCATTTGGAGTTTCCTGAGTGATCAGAGCAGTGTTTGCATCACCTTGCACTGCAAAGGGGGCTCAACTCACCACAGAGCTTTTGGCAGAGGGCTCTGTGACATTGTTTTACATCATCAGAGGCTTCACAGCTCAGGGAGGGCAGCTCTGATTCTCATTAAAGGAAGAAGAAAGTGGGTGAAGGTTCTGAGGATGGAAATAGGGCTCTCAAGCACACACAAAACTTTAATTCAAGGTAGGAAGAGGTAGAAGGTGAGTGGAAGCAGAACATAAATTAAACCAGAATGAGCAGCCAGCTCCAAATGGGGAGGAGGAGGGTTTCTTTTTCCATTTTATTTGATGTAACATTTCTACCATGAAGAGTTTTGTGTAACCCAAGGTGCTCAGGCCCCAGTGAAAGCACCCAGCCAGGAATTCCCCAGGTGAGCAGTGCTGTGTCAGAAATCAGCTCTACCTGCACCCAGAAAAGCACAACACAAACTGCCCTGCCTGGCACCTTGCCCTCAGAGCGAGGAGGGAGAGGGAGAAACACAACTCACAGAGCCCAAACTACCCTCAGACAGAATTTGGAGCCAACCCAGATGAAGAAACTGCAGGAGAGGTGACAGAGGCAGAGCATGTCCAGTGTCTCACCAGGAGCAGAGGAGATGCTGCTCTGCCTGTTCCTAAAATCTGGTCCTGGCCCCGCATCTTGCAGTGCCCTCTATCACAGATTCCTATTTCCCCAGGGGTGAAAGGAGTGCATCAATATTTGGCCTGAAGGTTGGAGTCCAAAATCCCCCTGATTTCAGCTGAGCACAGACCCCCTGTCTCTGTGAGTGAGGAGGAGGTCCCAGCCAAATCCAGGGCACTGCACCACAAACTCTCTGAAACCCCCCCAGGGGAGAGGGAGATGGAAGGGTTAAACGTGTCCTGGCCACTCAGCCCAGCACCTGCTCACAGAATCAGGGATATCACATTTATTTCATCCCCTCCCTGCCTCTACAAGGATATGGCACCTCTGGAAAATCAGGCCAAACCTCCTTTCTGATGCACACATTTTTCATCTAAAAATCAAAAATATTCTTCCCCCCAAAATTACCATCTGAACACCTGTGTCATCATTTCCCTTCTTTCACCACATATAACTCTGCCTTTTCTTATCAATGAAACTTTGGACCTTTTTTCCCTGTTTAACCCTTGTCTGATGGTCTCTTACAAAAATTAAGCATCGCTGGTTTCTTTTTGTTACAACATAGACCTTGAATCACTCTAAGCTAAAGAAAGTTGTAATTAAATGCTAAACCAAAATCAGCAGGGGAAAGGCACAAAATCAGATTTACTTCTGCAAAGCTTTGCTTAAACTACAAATCAGAAAAAAAGGAAACATGCCCAAAAAAACACCTCACAAAAAAACCCCTCCAGACCCCCTCTGTGATTAAAGCTGTGGTTAAGGTCACACTCGGGGAACATTTCACCTGCAAAAAGAATGCAGGGGTGAACATTTGTTTGTGTTGATGACGGGAAGAAGAAAAATTGCAGCTGAATAATGTGCATTCATACACTCTAATAAAAGCAAACCCTTCATTTCCTCCTCGGCACTGAAACACACTCAGACACTCCCAGTCCCAGGAGTGCCACCCCCATGGACCACCAAAATAAAGCTGAACAAAGGAGACTCAATTAGAGCATATTCAAGGCAAATATCCTGTTTACTGAGCGTCTTGATTTTTTTTGGAGGAGGACAGT
Organism: Cinnycerthia olivascens; assembly: GCA_035048155.1. Classification (NCBI taxonomy): domain Eukaryota; kingdom Metazoa; phylum Chordata; class Aves; order Passeriformes; family Certhiidae; genus Cinnycerthia; species Cinnycerthia olivascens. Next base: position 4,228,400 of record JAWWMU010000075.1, read on the forward strand.
GGCTGAAAATTCTGTCATTCCTGAAGTTGTGGAATGGAAATGAGAGATCCTGACTATTGTTTCTTGCTTTGCAGGCAGGAAGGGGGGAACTGAAGAGAAGGGACATTCAGGGAAGTTTATCCTAGCAAACATAATCAGAGGGGATGTTCACAGCACCGCTAAAAAAGAGAAAAATATTAACATTGCACAAGTTTCCCCGGCGGCCTCCCTTTGCTCCTCCTCCCCCATCAAAAATTCATAAAGGGAATCAGCATTCTTTCCCCAATGGGTCCCCAAGGTGTCATAGACCTTGTTGGAGAGAAGGGCTATAAATACCGAATTATCCACCTCAGGGGAGGGCAGGGCTGTGGATGCAGCTCCAAACCCCCTGTGCTGTCCCCTGGGGAATTCCCCCCCTGGCCCGGCTCGGGCAGGGCAGGGAAATGGGTCAAGCGTGTCAATTTTGGGATCGCTGACCTCTGACAACTCAGGTCCTTCTCCTCCAGGTCCTGCTGTTCCCTTCCCCCAGCACCACAAACTTTCCAAAGTCTCTCCAAGTGGAGATACACACAGGGCAGCACCGAGGAGTCTCTCCAAAAAAGGGACATCAGGGCTCAGGTATTCAGGTCTCACCACTCATCTCCAAACCACAGCAACTTCTGTGGAGGTTTTGTTCCAGGTAAAAAAAACAAACCCCATATTATTAGACAGCAAAAAGCTCGAAAATTAACACCTGGGATTTTTTTTTGGGTTTTTTTTTTTTTTAATCTTCTAAAAGCACCTCAAATTCAAGCCGCAATAAGAGGTAACAGGTGTTAAACGGTTAAAAAGCTTAATGAGGATCTTTACAAAGAAATAAGTCAAAAGTTAAATCAATAAAAGTCCTGTCTGTAGGCACAACCCAGCAAATGTTTGCTACAGAGCTGCAGGAGGTCAGAGGAGCTGTCCAGACCTTACCAAGGAGCAATTCCAGGTCTGGCCTCTCCCCACAATTTTGTTATCTTTGGCTTAGGGTTTGGGTTGGAAGGGACCTTAAAACTCATCTAATTCCACACCTTTCCATGGGCAAGCACACTTGCCACTAGCCCAGGCTGCTCTAAACCCCATCCAGCCTGGCCTTTGACACTTCCAGGGATGAGGCAGGCAGTTCTTTGAGTGATTTTGTGGCAAATGTTCCTATAGGATTTTGCTCGGTCCAAACCATTCAGAGCGTTGGAACCACATTAGCCGCCTGCAACTTCAAAAACTCCCCACTTTGATCACACCATGTTTTCAGATCAATCATTTATGCAAACCAATCTTCCCATGGACAATTCAGAACTGCCCTGTTTTCCTCCCTTTTGCTCATAACGCTTCCCACGTTGCACCTGGGAGTGCCATTAAATGCCCTTTTATTGCTCTCTCGTTGTAAGCACCTGAGAACCAAGCAGAGCTTCAAGATTTACAGCCTATTTTAAACTCAGATAATGATGTTTAATTTGCTATTGGCTGTGTAAAGGTTAACAAAGAAATAACTCAAACTATTAGCAAAGGAATAGAGCATTACAGCAGGGCAATTAAGAGCTGTAGCTGGCACTGCATGACAAGACTGATCTCGTTTCCAGAGGAGCTGATGATCCACACTCACAACTCATGGAGCACAAGGGTGGCCCACAAATTCATCCCCTAAACACTTCTTGTGCTGTTCAGTTGGTTTTCATCTCTAGACTTGCACCAGGGACAGCTGAGAAATCCTCACACCCCCGTGTGGGAGGGTTGAAAGAAGTTTCTGCCCTCAGCAGTTCATAATTCTGTTTTTTGGGGGTTGCTCCTCTCAGAGCGGAGTAGCAGAGGGAAATAAAAAGCATTTATCTGCCTGTAAATGGAGCACAGCTTGGCTTAAACCCAGCTCAGCTGCAGTTTGAGCTACATCCCTGAGACTTGGAGCAACCTGGGACAGTGAAGGATGTCCCTGCCCCTGGCAGGGGGTGGCACTGGATGAGGTTTAAGGGCCCTCTCAACTTAAAATCATTTCAGGATTCTGTGAATCACTCCCCCAGCTCTGCAGTGGAGAAGAGGCACTATCTGAGCCAGTGTACTGTAAATAACACAATTCCCTTCCCAAAGTGAGCAGATTTCAAACTGATTTTACAGCACTGCTCAAACTACACCCCAAGGCCTTGCTTTTAAAACTCCATGGCTGTGGACTCCATGGATCACATATTTTCCTGGGGAGGGAGGGTTTAGCTTTTCCAATTTTATTGCACTCTTACAATCAATCAATCAATGAATCAGTCAATCAATCAATGATTCTCATGCAGACAATCTATTATTTTTTTCTCCTTCTTATTCAGGCCCTTGGGCAATTGCAGGAATCAACTTTTGGAAGAGCTGGGGAGAGGTTATTGGATGCATGCCCAGCAGCTTTTGGAAAAACAGAGCACAAAATATGCAGAACTCATGGAAGAAAGACAAGCAGATGCTGCTTGAAAATATGGTTCTATTCTTATGTCAACAAATTTGTGCACGGGCAGCCAAAAAGCCCACACAGAGGTAACACAACAAATGTGGCTTTAAGATATTGCAGGGAAACTCTGACTCTCCCTGTAGGATCTGCACTAAGGCCTGACTCAAGAGCAACTCCCACAATTTGGGATCGAGGCAGTGGGAAGGTCAGGCATGAAGCAAACCCAGGCCTGAGACTTCTGCAGCTGAGCCCTACAAATCTTTTCCTTGAACGAGTTTTTTTCATTCAGAAATGATGCCAAACCGCCTCCACGGGGATGAAGAAAATACAGGATTAAGGGAACGTGGATTCTGCAACTCTGGCTTGAGCAGCATCCATTTTATTTCCTTAAACACTCAGCCAAGGGTGAGCTCTATCAGTTCTTCCCAAAAATTCTCTGGGAGAAGAACAGAGCCTCAGCTGGTATCCAGTGGAGTGGGAACTCAACAGCTTTAGGACTATTTCCACTGAGCCCAGGGTCTAACTTCATATTCCTTTTAACACCTCTTTCTTCATTTTTTTTCTACCTGCAAGCCCTGTGTCTTTTCTGATCACCTCCACCCAAATTTTATATTTCTTGGCTCTAAACTTGCAGAAACATTGTGTGTGTTTGTGCGTCTATTTTCCCTGTAGGATTTTAGCATAAATTCTAAGGACTCTTAGTAAATTGAGCGGAACCTTCTCATCCTACCCATACTCCACTTTCTTTTTTTCCCTTTTTTTCCTATCTCTTAACTCTTACCACATGTTGTAGAGGCCAGACATGAGTCAGACCAAGCTCCTTGAGCTCTGGGGAGGGGGAGAGGGGAAGGTTCCTTTATCAGCTAAGAAGGGGTCAGTTCCCAGTCTGCCCATTCCACACCCCAGCACAGATACCCCTCTCAAAAAGTCCCACCAGGCAGCTGAAGACTGAGGACTATTAAGAAATTCATGAAAATGGGTAGAGTTCATTCTTTTATTGATCAGAAACTTTCTAGTGGGTGCCCAAGCCCTCAGGGGCAGTACCTGGGGTCTCCTGGGTTCAGTGGAACCTGAGGAGAATATAAACCTTAGATCACACTTTCATACAGAACCAAGGGGAAATTGAAGGCTCCCATCTCTGGACTGGCTTATCCACTCCTATTTACTCTTCATCTACTCTCTGCTGTTCCATCTGTTTCCAGAATCTGCTCCAGAAAGGACTTCCAGAAGCATCCAGAAATTTTCACCAGTTCAATTTGATTTTGTTGTTGTATTATCAGTCTTTAATTTCAATAAATTTCTTTTCCATTCCCAGCAGACCCACCGACACATCAAGCAGTTCAGAGGTCCATGGAGAAGAAATGATTTTGGGGCGTATTAAAGGAGCATGGAAAAGTGCAAGTGGTCATTTTGGGGCAGGTTGGAGGTCCATGGGTAAGTGCAAGTGGTGATTTTTGGATTATAAAGTGCCATTCAGGGTATGGCAGTGGCGTGAAAATCACCAGGAAATGGAATCATCCAGCTGGATTTCCTGCGGAGCCAGCTCAGACATCTCTCCACATCCCATTTCCAAGCTTTTCTGGATCCATGAGTGTCTGGATCCAGGTTTTTCTGGATCCTGGTGTCTCAGACCCAGTTTTTAAAGGTACAACACTTATTTCTGAGCTAAACAGACAAATGGGGATGCAATTGAGCATCAACCCAGGACATTGAGGATTTGCTGACTTGGTTGTGCTCCACACAGAAGACACAGGACAGGCTCTGGCCCAGAGGCTGGACCCTTCCAAACCCTTCCAAACCCATCAGAGCTGGAAAATAATAATGCAGGAGCACAAACGGCTCTGCCTGGAATGCATTTAATGCTCCCAGTACTGGACAGCCCTTGGCCCAGCAGCATTTGTGAGCTCAGGCAATCCCACCTGGGTGCAAGAAGAACCCACAGACGGGGATATTAAAGGACAAACTGCCAATTTCTTGATTAAAGAACAGCCTTTCAGCACCCAGCAGCAGCTCTGTTACTGCCGAGTTTCCCCTTAAGGCGACAGCACAGGAGTAACACAGGAGAATTTTTGCTGCTTCTGGGATACTGGTGTTAAAAAAAAAAAAAAAAAAAAAAAAAAAGAATAGAAATACATCGATGAACTACTTTGTCATTGTTAACAGCACTGCTGACAAACTCACAGCAGGCCCACTGCGAGGAAGACAGCAGCATGTCTGCTGAATGCCTCTTGGAGCTGAGACATGTGCTCTGAATTAGGCAAGGTGTGTAAATTACGACAGGCAGAGCTCTTCGGAGAGTGCCCAGGTCTGAGGGATTCTGGGGCACGTTTGTTGTTGCTGCTGCTGCATTTCCCTGTGGTTCTCATCTCAAAAGAAACTTTGCTCCTTAGAGAGAGAGAGAGCTTTAACAGGCTCCAGCTCCTCAAGTGTCATTTGAAAGAAATAAAACTGAAATGCTAAAAAAGAAACCCCTTCTTTTCCTCGTTGCATTCATTATTTTATTCTCTGCGACTGTGGCTTAACCTCAGAGGAGAAACAACCACATGAGGATGGGGAAGGAGAAAGGATGAGACACAGCCTAAAAACATGGTTTGCCTCACACAAAATCATGCATGAAAGTACCACACATCTGGGAACATCTGGGAGTGCCTTGCCTGGAACACAGGCTGCCAATGTGGATCCCAAAAAATCCCCATATTTCCAGGAATGCCCTTACCAGGGCAAGAACACTCAGAGTTGTTGTTTTTCTGAAGGAAATTAGGCTACACTACTCTCAATCTTTAAAAAAATAACACTGAGAGAGACCTTGAAGGGAAATCAGTTTGTTCTTCTGCCTTCAGATAACGACATTGTCCAAACTTCCTATCAAAAATTTTGTAACCCTTTCAAGATGGAATTATTGACCTTTCCCTGAACATCAGTCTTATCATAGAATCTCATATTCCACATAACTCATATCCCAAACACAGAACAAAGTCCTAGTCACAGATTAATTTGGACACTTGGAGCTGGATACTTTATCCTTTGAAAAGCAAAAGCCATCAACCCAATTTGAAAGTTGCAAAGGAGGTAGTTCTTATTAAGAAAATTGTCCTGAAATTAGCACACAATCACCAAAATGGGAAGTTGGTAATGAAAAAAATAACAGAAAAATATTTTTATTGCCACAGAAGAGATCAATTTAAATAATTAAGAAATATTTCAAATCAATCCTATTCCACATCCCGCAACTTTATCCTTGAAAAGGGTTTGGGGGTCTGGGGGAGAAAACAAAGTATCTACCAAAAATAATTTTAAACAGTCATAAAAATTATCTCCATTATTAGTTACGCTGCTTTCAGGAATTAAGAAGTACTGCAGTGCAACTCTTCATCACCTTTATTGGGCATTTACTGGTTGAAAAAATGGGTTTTTTTAATTCACAATAATGGTAAATCAACTTGCAACTTCCAAGAGCTCCTTGCTAAGAGAGGAAAACTTTGTCACTATTAATTTTTAGAGTTATTATGCTAACACAAAGTCCCAAACAGCTTCCAGCCCATTTTAATTATCAATCATCTGAGTGGAAGCTCCTTCCTGTCAGCTGAAGCAGAGAGATGCTGAGCTGTGTGCTGGAACCACAGACAGTCAGTGAAAGATTTGACCATCAGAACCCAACACTCTCTCCCCATCTTCATCCCTTGGCTCTGGAATTGTTGTGCTCTTCCCACCCCTGCAGCAGAGTGTGGGTGGCTTTGCACTCCCATCCTGCACAAAACATTCCCATTCCAACATAATTAGTGGTTTATTGCAGGGAAAATGAACCAAATGAAACTTTATCAGCTGTTTAATTAATATGCAGTTTGCCAGTGCTTTTTTTTGGCCAGATATGGATGGGTTGGACTTGTTCATGCCATGGCTCCTGCAGGGAATGAACCCAAATGCCAACAGGGCACTGGTGCCCCCAGTGCAGCACAGAGCAGCTCACAGCTTTTCCAGAGCAAAGCACAGATTTTAGGAGGTGCTGTGACAAATGAGCAGTTTCGACAGAATCAGATACAAACCCACCTTCCCTCAAGTGCAAATTAGGAGTCAGAGGGACAGCAAGGGAAGCTCTATCTTCTGTTTGATAAGGAAAAGCTGCTGCTATTATGTTCTCCTAACCAACTTGATACTGTATTCCTTTTTTTAAAAAAACTTATTTATGTTTGTGTTACTCTGGTAAAAGAAATTTGGACATCAGCTGCCTTTCAGTCCTGTTTGAACCATTTCCCTTACACAGATATACCAGCTAGGCAAATTTTAGGCTGAGATCCAAAGCTGGAAGAGTATTTTGATGGAGCAGAAATGAGACTTGTGTTAGCTCAGTTCAGGGATTTTCCTTCCTTCTTTAAAAGGCACGAGAGGCACCACTGAATTTCCAACACTGCCACCTTCTCTTTAAACAGATATTTACCTTTAGTTCCCCTTAGCTTCTGGCTCTCTCTATTCCAGTCCTACACCCATCAGATTTCAGGGAACAGGGGGCAGACTGAGTAATTTCTCCTTTGGAAGACAGAGCAGGCACATTCCTGATATCCATCCCTGCCTTCCCAGTCACAGCCAAGCACTGGGTGATGACATTTTCCACTGGGACGTCACAGTGCGTTCACATCCTTCCTCCTCAGATCACATCCTGCCTCCTCTGCCACAGCACTCCCACCTGCTCCAAGCCAGCCCCAGACAGGATCACACAGCACATTTCCAGACTTTCTTTACTCCCTCTTTGAGCTCTGCTTTAACCATCCCAAATGTCACCGGGAGCAAGCCAGGCTGATGTTTGTGATTACCTAGACCAGGCTCAAAAGCTGCAAGTCACCCATACCAGAGCTGAAACTGAAAAATATGAACTTTTAAAATTACTTTTCTTTCAGGGTTATTGCTCAAAATAGAAGGCCAACGCCCAAATCTGAGTAGAGACAAAGAATTCTACGCTCTCAAGCTCCTTTTAAGACGTGAGACGAGCACAGAGAAAAGCACGCAGGAAAAACGGGGAAAGCCGATCTCTGTGAGAAAACCATTGCAACAGGTAAAGCGAGGCGTAACATTATAACTCTATAAATACATCTCAGCCTGACAAATTCTGGAAGAAAAAGGCAGTGAGTGCTGTTATTGGTCTAATGAGCTAAGTCTGAAATCCGAGCTAAAGACAGCTCCCTAGCGGCTGCGGCTGCTGCGGGAGCCGCTCTCCAAAGCCCATCGCCGCTGACAGCTCGGGGCTGTGCAAAACACGCATTTATTTCACAGACAGGAATTTAGCACCCCGAGCCGGCCTCCTGCTTAGCGGGGAAGGTGTTAAAATGCACAGCCCTCCCCGCACACGTTTTGTTGTTTTTTTTGTTTTTTTTTTCTTCCTCCTCGCACAAAACACAGAAGCAACTTCATCAATTTGGTCACCTGCTGCCGGCTGCAAAACACTCACCGGGTTCCTCCTTCCTTGTCCCTTTTCCCTCCCCTAAATATCCCCGAAAATAACACAGCAACACCTTGAGGAGGAAATCCAGGCAGCTGCTGCTGGTGCCAGCTGCAGAACTCCCAAATATTTTGCGTGACCTTTCGTCCTACAAATTTATTTATTTCCAAACAGCAGCCGCCTCCTTCTGTACCTGACAGCTTCCTTGCACTGAGCTCACCCAAGGAGATTTACAGGAGGAAAATTGAGAAGTCAAACACCCTGCTGATGGTACTTAACCTGGAGATTCCTGTCTTATTTAAAACTTTGCTTTCAACTTTGAACATGTAAGCCTTTATTATTATTATTATTGTCTCCCCCAAATTTCCTTTTAAAGATTAGAAAGGGATTTGCAAGAGCTTTGCATCATTTCAGTTTAATAACGTGTTGATAAATGTGGGGTTGGAAAAACAGCTCAAAACTGATCACTGCTGGTTCTCAAACACAAATAATTCAGATGTTCATGCAGAAAAACTTCATTTCTATGAACACAACTGCAAAAGCCCTAGAAGATCCTCACAAAACAGAGGAAATTCAATACAGTTGGCAGTGCATCCAGTGCTGATTACACACACAGACCTTGCCTGCTCACACATCATGCTTCTATTTTTAGATTTTTAGGAAACAAAGAGCCCTTATTAATGGCTATATTCCGGTTTGGGGTAAAGGGAAGGCAATGATTTTGTTGATACTGCTCCATCAGCCTGCTGGCTTTCACACAGAGCTCTGAAGCAATTACACTGGATGAGAGACACGGCAAACATCATTAATGTGATTATTCATCTACTTCATTGAGCTCTTCCTCCTCCCGTTCCTGGGTACAGCACACCAAGGGTCTGACACATCCCTGGGCCAGTGGATCTGACTCCCATCAACGCTGGACACCTCAGAAAAACAACTCTCCAAGTTACATCAGGAGATTAATTAATAAAATACAGCAAGAGATTCTTGAGCAGTGCACGGGATGACCTAACCCAGATGGAAAAGACCCGACTTTTGGAACTGATTCCACAAATTTCACAAAGCTGCCCAAAACTGAAGGATCCACAGAGAAAGACACCACAAGCACATTGTGGACACTGCCAGTTAAATTTTCTCTTTGGACACTGGTAAAATGCGCATCTCATTCTCTCTCCTGGAACACTCATGTCATGTACATTAGATACAATGATCTAGAACAGAATCCTTAAATTCATAAGCAATAGGCTGGAGAGGGCTTCGTTTTCAAAAGTTCTTAGGAGTCAGCAATTTCTATGACATCAACTGCTGCCTTCAGGCTGATTTTTCCAAGCCAGCCATTAGATTTGGATTATAATTACTGCAATAGACTCCTAGGCAGAGTGGCAGATCTGGTCCAAATAGTGATGGGGGAGCTAAAGATTCAAGTTTTGAAGTCCAAGACCCTGGTGAATAAACAGGGGAGCTTCAGAGAAGGTTTCCAACTGCTGGTTAAGAATTAGAATTTTGCTAATTCTGCCACCAGAATTAGCAAAATTCAGCCCTTCAGTGCTGTCACCAGAACATGACCTCATGTCATCATGAGAAGACCTCCTGCCACTCCATTAGAAGTTTCTACAGCCATTCAGAGCTCTGAAATGATGGGTGGTTATAAAGTCTTCCCTGTAATCAGGCTCTGTGTTACCCAGTGACAAAGTAGATTTGCATTCCAAGGTGAAATCTATTTAGGGGAAAGGATGAAGTGTGAGATTATGGTGCAGAAAAGTTGATCAGATAACGACAATCATCCTGCACAACACAGGGCACAGTTATGTTAAATGGAAATGTTTGGTGACTTTCTCCTCCACCCACCCACCCAGTTCACCAGGCTCCAGATTTTACTGGGAGTTACGGGGGTGAACAACACAGAAAACTCCTACTGCTCAGGGTTTAGCTTAGATGAGCATCCAGCTCAGCAGAAGAGCTTGAAAAATCTCATTAAAAGTCTCTTCAATATAGACTCTTCCTCCTTTTAAATCAGATTTATACAAATTGTTCCTCCCCATTTATGGCCATTCACGTGTAGGACTTGATGTATAAAGAGGCCATTCTTATCCAGACAGCTCAGCTCAAGAGCAAGGCTCCTGGCTGAGACAAAACCTTGGAAAAAAGGACATCCCATAGTTCCTGTCCACACAGGTAAGCAGTTGCTTTGCCTGCTCACAGCAGGAGCTTTGAAATCTGCTGGGCACAGCATCCACCAAGGGGCTTCTGTCAACTCCGTTCTCCTTAAGTGAAGTTTTGACCCTCACAAAAATTTGGCCCTTTTTTTTTATTATTTCTCTCCTTTTTCACTCTAGTAATTTGAGGAGATAACTTCTACCAGTACGGTCTGATCCAAAGTTCCAAGCAATAAACGGGAATACTTTGGGATTTTGGGTCAGATTCTGCTCTCACAGACTCAGGAGAGAGATGAGCAAGGCTGGCTCTGTGCAGAGGCAGAGGGAGTGAATTCCATTATCTCTGTGTCCTCTTTGCCTTCTTTACACCCAACCCCTTTCTCCCACTCCATGAAACAACCTCTCGCTTCTTCCTGCTGCTCCAACCCCTCCAGGTATTTCACCCCACTATTTTTCTATGGAGATTAAAAAAAACTCCAGCAGAATGAGAGAGATTAAGCTCCTTGCAGTAAATAATATTAAGTTGGGCAAGGGTTAATCTATTGTGCACATGCAAACATTAGAACTTCTTGTACCAACACAGCTCTGCTTTTCTCTCTGCTTTTCAGGCTGGGGATTGTGACTCAAACCCTTCTTTGGGGTCCCAGCAGCCAAGGCCTGGAGAGCATCATTAAAAACATTGCAGAAAAGCTCAGAATAACACCCAGATTCAGACACGAAGTTGAGCAGTTTTGGGTTTTTTTTTTTTTAATCCAGCTCTTCACTTTCCCCAGCACGATGTGAATCTTCCAATGCCACCCTTCACAGCCTTTGTGTCCACCTCCAGAATAAAGAGACATGCAGGGGAATGTGGAGGCTGCAGGGAGATAATTTCTAACTGAAACTTAAAAAAAGAATATGCAGGGCTAGGTGGAGGCAAGAAAAAAATCCTCTCCCCTCTGATCCACCATAGATCTCCCCTCCTTGAGCCCCACTTCTCCCCACACACATCCCTGTCCCTTCTGTCAGGAGTGGGTATTGAGGGGGGGTCAGCTGGAGTTCAGCAATTTTAGGAAGGTCCACTGTGCTGCCACATTGGCTGCAGGACCATTTCTTACTCCAGGAGCCCAAAACCCAAACCAATCCCAGCTGAACAGCAAGACCTTCCTTCTGTGAAATTTAAATTAAATGGTGTTAGGAGTAGTCATTTCACTCTTAGAGTCTTTCCCAAGTCGAGGCAATTTATTAAGCTGAGTGTTCAATATGGTCAGATCACCCTCTAATTTGGATTTTTCACCCACCCACATGTCAACTCAAAAATTAATTGATTTTAAAAATTAAAATCATTGTCGCAAGCTTCTCAGCTTAACATGGAGCAAGAACATAATGAAGGCTACTGGTGAATGCTGCTTCAAGGGGCTGACCCTTACTCCTAATCCCCTGTAAATTCACCCAAAAAGTCACGAACTACATAATATTAGTTCTTACAGACTGACATATTTCCCTGATCTTTCATGGGCCACATGGGGAAACAGTTTTCGCCTGATCTGAATGAAGAAGAAAAACAGTGATCCTAATCAACCATTTACCCTTAGTGGCTTCCCTAAACAAATCTGGGAAAGAGCTCAAAGGCTTGGGAATATCCTCGACCCTGCTTGATGCACTGTAATAACCCTACCTAATTATACTGATATAAAAACTAATTGGAAAGATAGCAAATGTCAGGGTAAGATGCAAATTGTAGGGTGTTAATTGCTGAACAGGTGCTGGAATAGAATTAAATGAGCATCTTGATTAGGAGAGTGGAAAAAACAAATGTGGACCCCCGAAATCAAGTTGGCCACGTGAATTATTTAGCTGCCTGCTCGTACCAGCAGAGAGGTTGTGTTGATGTGACCTCTGCATTGTGAGGGGTTGGCCTGGCAAAACAAAGATGAGCTACAGGAGAAAACACGGCTGGGATGGGACTATGGAACAGGGCAAATTATCAGGTGGGATGAGGGGAGGAAGATTTTTTTTTATATATAACAAGATGTGGGGAAGTTTTCCATGTGGGATATTTGGGTGCTAAAGGATCGCTGACCCCACAGAATCCCTCAGAACACTCAGGTGTCCCCTCTGCCATGGGGTTGCTGCCATTTACAGCAAATATTTGGGGAAATGAGACCTGGATCACACAAAAATGGACTAAAAGCCAGTTTTTGTATCTGCCCACAACAGGAATTCCCTCCACAGCCAGGAGTCCTGCAGTGGCACCACCGTGGCAGTAAATTTTTTTCACACAGACCCTTCAAAACCCATCTCATGTTTCAGTTGCCACTTCAGCAAAGAGACAATCAAATGACACCAATTAGAACCAGCAGGCTGGAAAGAAGAGACCCCATCATCAGCAGGGATTATTTGAGGCATAAGAGTAGAATAATTTTCATGTAAGGTTTTATCCCTACGTTTTAATCTGAGATTATTTTTCTTGGGTGAGACAATTAGAATGAGCATGCTGAATATAGAACCAGGTTTTACATAGAAAAATTTCTGATTTTCAAAGAGTTCCAACAAGTGACAAAAGCTAATATAATGTTCTACCAGTTATGCAAAAAAAAATTATGAAGAATTCTAGAAGACAATTTTTAAGACGTTATCAAAAATATTTAAACGGTTATTCAGTTTTGTGAATTATTTTACACACAATGGTTCAAACAGCTGCTGTGTGGGGAGAAAATAAACATTTCATTTGAGCCCATTTAATAAACAAGCACATTTCCATGTATAGCAGTAATCACTGTTAAGGGCAAGTTGAAATTATTACATTATTTTAGAAGCAGCTACAGGCTCAGCCTAGGGCAGGACCCAAATTCTTTAGGCACAGTACAAACCCCCTGCAATTCCAGAACTTCCCAGGGAGAAAGGATAGAGAAGGAATAGCTGAAACATCAGAAAAACAGGACAGCCGTAAAATATGAGGAGACTAAAAGAGATACTTAAATTAATATAAGCAAAAGGCAAATCTGAGGCTTTTAATGCCGCCAACGAAGAGCAGAGCATCCACAGCATGGAAATTGGATCTTGAATTTATTTTTTTTTTTGTCGTAAACTAACAAACAGCACCTTCCTTTCAAATGTTGTGTTCCAAAATATTCCTGCAGCATAGTGCTTTGCAGTTGTCTCCAGACTAAAATTAAATAAAGTTTTACATGTCAGACCCTTTTTTGGCAGGAGACAGCACAAAGAAGAGTTCATACAGATGATAGGATGTGAATTCCAAAATTCCTCTGGATGGGTCTCGGGCAGAGGTGGGAATACGACCATTCCATGCTCCTGATAATTTCTCTGCAGGAAAAACCAACCTGCTCGAGGTGACAGCTGGAGCTAAGTGACACAAATAGACACAAAGCATGAGAGTGCAGAGTCCTTAAACACACCCAAACACAAAAATTTTAACCAAAAAAAAAAAAAAATCTGCAACGGCGCCAAACCTTCAGAAAGGGACATTTTTACACTAAGAAATGCAAGAAAGAGACGAGGAAGTGTCTAAGAAATGCAAGAAAGAGACAAGGAAGTGTCTAAGAAATGCAAGAAACACAAGGAAGTGTCTGAGAAATGCAAGAAAGAGATGAGAAAGTGTCTAAGAAATGCAAGAAAAAGACAAGGAAGTGTCTAAGAAATGCAAGAAACACAAGGAAGTGTCTGAGAAATGCAAGAAAGAGATGAGAAAGTGTC
>JAWWMU010000075.1:4254773-4276836 GCA_035048155.1 Cinnycerthia olivascens
GATCTGAAAAGACGTTTTGCACGTTGGTTTTTGCAATCTCTTTGCAATTGTTTCAGTGAGAAAAACCCTTAAGATTTAGTATTAATTTATACACATTCAATGATAATATTAACTATAATAAAAAAAATAAAAATCAAGAGACAGATCATTATTTTATTTTCATTGATATAATCACTGACATGGGTGATGCTCCAAGCACAAACAGCAGCTGAGTACCAGGAGTTTTCATAAACTTTAAAAAAGCTCCTTGCTGTGAAATCCTCATTTTTAATAATCTGAAGCAACAGAGAAAATTTGTTTTCATGCTCAGTTTTTTTTTGTTCCAATCAAAGCCAACATGAGGTGGGGAGGATGGAGGCACCCAAAAATTTAAAGAGATTTTATCAAAAGTCCCATATCCCTCAAAAGTCACCAGGTCAGATGCCTTTCCAGAAGATGCTTTCCACATTCTGCAGAGGTTTCTGTTCAAATTTACACACATGGGATGTAGAAATTTTGGTGGGTTTTTGTACAGGGGGTGCTGAATACATTTGCAGAATTCTCAAGCATTCTGAATATCAGAGTTTTCCAACTGGGGGAGCAATTCCGAGCAGAATAGAATAAAAAAAAAATAAAAATAAAAAAATAAAGCAAATAAATAAATAAATATTAAAATAAATAAATAAATAAAATACTTGAATTCACTGAAGGCAGAATAAAACACTAAAGTGGGGACTTTTTTCTTGATACGCTATAAATGCCTAAAATGAGCATTTAGACAAAAAAAAAAAAATCTTTCAGCTACAAGAACTCCCAACATTTGCTCCAATTTTCAGTAAGTTCCAGCTCTGGGGCTGGAATTGCCCAGCCAGATGAGCTGGAAGGAGCAGATTTATTTGAATATCAGCTCTAACTGTTCCAACATTCCTACATCCCCCCTTGCCTCAAACCTGCACTTACTCATCCATGCTACTCCTTTTAAAATAAAAGGATACACTAAATATTTAAAAATCCCTGGGGCAGCCCCTGTAGCTGCTGTAAATTGTCACGGTTCCATCGACTTCAGTGGAGCTCTGGTAATTCACACCAGCACAGCATCACCCTCCCTCCTTCTCCCAACTTTATTTTAAGTGCATCTCTTATGGATTTCAATGTTCAGAAAGAATTGAGTGGTTTTTATACCAGGAGCCAAGATGGGAGATGCTTTCTAAAAGAGAAAAATTAAAATAAACCCCTCAAAATATCAGAAAATCTGCCCAAAGGAACATAAATTTGGAATATACTTTGACATGGGCAATATCATTTGGATTGAAATCTGTGCTGCTTTACAGGCCATTGTAACAAAGCAAAAAAACAAAAAAAAGGAACCCCGTTTTTAAAATATTTCTGTAGTGATTCAGGGCTAGTGCCACTTCTTGGCAAAGTGAATGAATTTTAGGATGAATTCTGTGAGATTGAGCACAATGTGGCTGGGTTCAGAAAACAAGTGCATCTTGTTTTATTTCAATTTCCACAGTTATTGCAGTTCTAAAATTTAGATTTGTAATATTCAAATCTTTTCTCTCCAAAACTGTGGCTTGCAGCTAAAGTTCTCCAAATATTTTACTGATATCTCCATTCCTATCACAGTTGGGGAAAGATCTTTATGAGTGATAGACTTTTTCCCCTTTGACCATGGTACTTTCTGAGCCCAAATATATGAAAAAAAAATCTTGCTGAGGGAGAAGAGCCACATCCAGTTAAGAACTTGTTTGCATGGAAATCAGAGTGAGACTGAGGATGTTTCAGCCCAACATTTTAGCAAAAATACCTCTTAAATCTGTAAATGCCCATTTCCAAGTGTTCCGCCATATATCCAAGCAGTGACATTTCCACTTGCTCGGTTTCACAAGCGCTGTCTGTAACAGAATTGGCCGATTCCAATTTCAGCCCGAGCCAAAACCCCAAAATTCTGGTGGCCCAGGATCAAGCCTTCAATATCCCCTTCAATCAAATTATTGCCACGACTTCATCAATATTTACATTTCTGCTACAGTGCTGGGCTGGGAACACACCTTTAGAAAAGCTCATTTGCTAAAGACAAAAATATCCAGGCTTCAGATGATGTTCTACATCTTTTGTTGTTATGGTTTCACCTCTATTTAGATCTGCTTGGGGATGTCCTGGGTTGATGCTGAATTGGATCCCCATTCATCTGTTTAGCTCAGAAATAAATGTTGTACCTTTCAAAACCGGATCTGGGAGTGAAGGAGAAGCGGTGCAATATCTGAGGTGGTTTGTGTTAAGAATGGTGCACAAAAAACTAAAACCAAACCCAAAAAGCTCCCGGGGACAACCCCAGCCCTACAAACTGAGCACTCCAGAAGCCTCATACCAAAGCCAAACTTCCCTCCTCGCACGCTTCACTAAAACGCTTTTAAAATTCACCCCTCAACTCCCCTCACCCCATCACCTAAAAAAAAAAAAAAAAAAAAACCCAAAATTAAAAAAAAAAAAAAAAACCTGTCTCTAATTTCAAACTCAAATAAGCTCGCAGCATGGTGGCCTTTGTTTTGTTTTCTTCTGCCCAACTCCTCCCTGCAATTGCATAACAAAAGTGTCTAAATTCACACCATCTGGCCGATAAAGACGCGGGCCCCAGTGGCCGCCTGGCCCAGCTGATTAGAGCTCCCGTCTAGCCCGAGCCTTGTGGCGAAAGTCACAGCTGTGGGGCTCGCTCCGCTCAATACAACTCTGTTATTAGCCAGCTGTAGACCCCGAGACTACTTCTGTTCGAATTATAATACCTTTTAACCCTCTGAGCATTGAGGGCGGAGGGGGCTGCTGGCAGCAGCATAACAACGAGTTTCCTCTTGGTGGATAATTGGAAGAAAAGGAAGAAGATTGGGAAGAGGAGGGGGAGTTATTTCCAAGAGATGAGGTTGTTTTTACCTTGATTTCCAGCCCTCCGGGATTGTGTTATTCCACACAAACCCGCCTCATAGGAACTGTTCCTATTAGGCCGGAAGAAGGCAAATAAAAATAAAAATAAAAAAGAAATTCAGATTGGGGATGAATAAATCGAGCCTCGCGCTGGAAGCGTTGAAAGCACTAATTATTGAGAGCTGAACTTTCAATGGCTATGACAGATTGGTGCAGCCATATCAATATTTAGACAACTTTCCTGCTAAACAGGCATCTGTCACTGACAGAGACACGGGCACTTTCGGAGGCACTCGTCTCCACAAAGCAAAAAACATCTCCATGAGTGGTTAAGTACAGAAAAAAATCCCCCAAAAAATCCCTGCCTTCAACTAGGGAGGATTGGGAGAGGAGCAGAAAGGCAGACCCTTCTTGTTTTCCTTTTCAAAAGCAGTAGGCATCAATGTCAACAGCAGAGTGGGTACAGTGCATTAAAATTTTATATACTGTTCCTAATGCAAACTAAACTAGAGGCTTTAAAAATTGATGCTGCCACTTAAGCAGTACACAATGAGGAAGATTTGATTATTGTACTTAAAAGAAATAAAATAAAATGTCAAGTTTAACTAGAGTTGGAGCCATTCCCCTGGCATTATTCAAAGTGATGGATGTAATGCCTCTTCAGAATACACAGCATCCTGCTCAGAGATACTTCAGGAAAACACGACATTTAAAATCAAATGTCTTCATTACGTTACAGAGCGCTTTTGATTCCCTCCACTAATCTGTGTTTTACATGGGAAGGACGTCCCCAAGTTGTAATTCTTCCTTGGTTAATCTATCAAGCAGCAGAGCTGAGAATAATCAGAATAATGGCTCAGATTTGTGCAACACTACCTCAAATCAAGCACGGAGGAGTTTTGCAGGCATCACTGGAGCTCAGAAATATCAGAGCTGAGCAGAGCATTTGATGCCATAAAGGTAGGGAGAGGAAGCAGGGGGAAAGCACAAACTAATTTTAAATCAAACAGGTCCATTTGGATGAGAAGGTGCTGAAATAGTTGAACTTCCAAACCAGAACCTTGCGGGGAGAGCGGAGACAAGAAATGTTCTTACTGCTCCTGTGTTATCACAAACCACAGCCCCATTGCACGATAAATCAGATTTTTCTTCTCCAGTTTTCACCTGGTAGGGAAACCTTTCAACAGCATGGATGCACATATATATATATATATATATATATATATATATATATAATATTAGATACAAGTTCTAGACATGCCCAAAAGTCTTATACACCTTTGATCTCTGCCTCTACATCATCAGGTCCTTGCAAATCCCACCCAGTGCTTCCCTCATGTGGGATATACATTCTGCTCAGCCATAAATGTGGAAAAACTGGTACAAAAGCTCATCTCCTTCATCAGTGAGACACGTGCACAATGCAAAAATAATACATTTGTTTCATCCTGAATACCTGATTCACGTCACATTAAAAAGTCATGGAATTGTTGACATAATTAAGTATTGAAACTAAAACTTCCCTTTGATAAAACTTCTGTCCAAACAAGCTTCTCTCACTGTTACATTAACTTGAAAGGCAACTTTAATTAAAAAAAAACCAAAAAAGCAATCAAGTAGCAAGCTGCACCATTAAAAGAAGCAACATTTGAGCTTAACCCTCTCCCTCTGATACAATAAATGACAAAATGTGTTTAATAAAGGTCACGAATGGGTTTTGCATCTTGTTTTATGAACCTTATGTGCACATTTTAATATAAGAACATTGACTGTTTGCGTTATTATATGTATTGAAAAAAAGATTTAATTACTGGAGAACAGGAAAAGTAGCAAGTTAGCATGGAAGCAGGACATACATACATAAGGTACATGTGAGTTTAGACTTATTTAGAAGTTATTAAAAACATCCTCGAGTCATTTCACCCTCCAATTTATAAATTTAGTTGCTAAAAATAGTGTCTTTTCTTTTTTTATTTAATTAAAAAGTAGAAGGCCCTAAATATTGCTCACACGTATAGAAAGGAAGGGTTTGAGGGTTTTTTCTTTTGGGGTAGAAACACTTAAAATTAAAGAACATTAAGGATGCCACTTTGATTAAGGAAATCAAAATATTTCACAAAAAAAAAAAATTACATGAAGAACATCTTGCCATTCCCAGGTAAAAATATATAAAAGTGCTCATTCTCATGAGGTGAGCAGAAATTTTATGAGCAATAAGCATATAAAAGTCTTGATTTAAACAACACATGCAAAGGCCTACTTCAAATAAAAATAGTGCAGCTGTGGTTGCTGAATCTCCTGCAGGAAAAATGAATAGCAAAAAAAAATAGGAACACACCAGCCCCACATACAAAAATCTGTTTTTGAACCCAAACAAGAATTACCGACGTAAAGAGAAAATCTTCCTACACGAAGACCCTCTCTGAGTCAACAACAAAATAAACAAATGACAAAATCCAACTCTCCCCTACCTAAAATCTCCTTGGAGAGGCTCTTCCAGCATTTAGGGAAGCCAAGCTCAGGAATGATGTGTTAATAAATTCATTTTACCTGCACATGACTTCGTGGGTGAGCAACACTCTGCACATCTCGGGGTTCTTGTTCTGGCCTTCGTAAGTTATAGGCTGCAAAAATTAAGAGAAGGTATAAGCCAGGAGCATCAGGGGTTGTTTATTCCTTAGAAAATTCAGATATGAGGGGAAGGGATTTTCCCACTGCTCACCATCGCCTGTAAATAAACAACTTCCCCTTTTTGTGAGGGGAAAACAGCTTTACAGAAATATTATTACAAAGTGGATAAAAACCTACAGTCCACAGAGAGGGAGGGGGGGGGGGAAAAGAGACTTTAGAGCATAATTTTCAATTACCCTCCAAAACAGGTCTGCAATACAGCTGAGCAAGAGAGCAAAGTGAACCAGAGGAGGGAAAACACGCGAGGAAATGTTGAATAAACAGGAAGGATGAGGTGGGACAGGACAGCACGGCACAGATCAGCCCTGCTCACCTGCTTGGTGACAGAATCAATGAGCCTCACATAGAGATCTTGTTCCGTCCTGACACCTAGGGCAAAGGGAGAGCAGGGATAAATAACATTTAAATCACATTTTACTGGCAGGAGCAGCAGAACAAACCCATTCGGGGCCGTGTCAGACACCCTGAGCATCCCAAGGTATTTCTGCTCCCCCAGCCCATGCAAACTCCAGGGCCCATCCCTGCACTGAAGGGGCTCATTCAAGGGAATTTGGGAATATTTTGGAAATCACAGCACCTCCAGCCTGGCTGCAAACCCCCCCAGAGGAGGCAGGGAAGGGCACTCACCGTTGCTGTAGAGGAGCTGCAGTTTGTAGTGTGTGCCGTTGTTCGTCTTCTCATTGCCTTGCTCCTGAAAGGGAATTTGGAAAAAAAAAAGGGGGGGAGGAAAAAAAAAAAATCCTTCCAGAACTTACGCTTGGAACATTTAAAATGCAAGAGCTGATCGTGATGGAAGTGACAACAAAGTTCATTAAAATTCTAAAAGGTGAATCCACTGATTGGGATGTATTAACCTTCCAAGTGACCCAGGACAAACTACAAAATACTGCTGACATATTTTCCTGTAGGAGTTCAAGAACTTCTTTCCCTCTCTTATTTGCTTTTATGGTCTCAATTTTTTCAAGGCAATACATTGAGAAGAATTTGTGCATTTCGTATCAGTTTATATAAAGCAGATTGGCAGTGGGAAAACAAAATGGCAATTAATTTTATTGTGATCATTGCTTTGCAATAATGTTACTTTGAGTCAAAATTGATATTTATTTCCTGAAGGTTGTGTTACAGGGATGTTTCTTACACATTTTTGAATATAATTTCCTATAAGATAATTATTTATGATTCATAGTTCAAAAAATCTTGTTCATGGCCAAGAAAATAATTGAAAAAATGCAAAGTGGTCAAGACATGGAATTAAAATCCAAAAGCAAATGCTTTTCAAGTCCTGTCATTGACTTTGGAGCCTTAGGAAATACATATAACCATGCCCAATGATAATCTGATGTATTACAGGTCAGATTCCACTAATAAAAGCAGATGTGGTAGGTAAAAAAAAAAAAGTGCATTTATATCCCAAGAATGTTATTTATTTTACTTTTAGAGATATTCCTGGTACAGAGCAGAGGCTCCCAACCTTTTTTAACTACAGAAGTACACACAGCACCTGAATCCTGACCAAACCACGGCTGTATTTTATTAGGGACAACAGGTATTAGAAGTTAGCACCTCAGCGGGGGGACAAGATCAAAATTGGAGAGGAAAAGGAGAAGAGTAAGGAGCCTTACTTTATCATTTTCTACAAAGTCCACAAAAGCTGTCCTCTCTATTTCCACCGGTTGCCCCTGTCTGTCGTAGAGAGCCAGAACAAAGTGAAAGAAATTGGATTTCCTCAAGTTGGAGGGTGGCTGCTTTTCAAAGTGGGCTCTGGACAAAGCTACTCCGCTGTGGAGGAAACACACGGGTGAGGGGGGAGAGACAAAGACGTTACCAGGTTGTGCGGCAGAAAGGGCAAAACAACAACAGAAAAGGCAGAAAAGGCAGAAAAAGGCAGAAAAGGCAGAGCACTTTTTCTCGCCATGGCCAAGCTGCACCGGGCGGGACGGGGCGATGCTCGCTGGAACCCCAATTTCGGCGCGGCCCCGCTCCCTGCACACCCCGAGGGCGATTTACAGAGGGGGTTTGATGCTAAATTTAATGTGTTCTCCTGCCTCCGCTGATTTCCCTGCCTGTCACCGCTCCTGGCTGGAATGCAGCAGGGTGGGAAGAGGCTGGAACGTGTCAGAGGCTCTGGAAGTGCTCTTTGCACATCCCTGTCCCTTTTGCCGCAGGAGGAGACAAGCGACCCTAAAAATCTCCCTTTCCTACGGGCAGGCTGTCAGCTCAGGGGCAGCTCCGTTTGGGTCAGAAAGAGCGACTTTGGAGGAGAGCAGCCACTTCCCTCAGCAGTGAAGTTTGACTTTAGTCACTGACTTACTCGAACCGATTCCTGCGAACTGAATCTCTGATTCAAACTGAAAGAATTTAGTCGTAGCCCTTGCGAAAATCTTGTCCCTCACTGGAGAAAACGTTGTGATGTTTCCCAAGCATTTCCCGGCTTGGAAAGGTTCAAATGCTTCCGTTTACCCACAACATCCCTGTAGCTTTATTTCTTTATTTCTTTGTTCCCTCTCCCTAAAGCAAATTTCTACTTGCTGCAAAGAAAATAGGCGCACATTAGCACCTCCAAATTACTTAATAGACAGATTAAGTCTATGTGTTAGACTTAAGTTAGGAGTTGGAAGCTTTGGGTTTTAGTCCCCAAAATAGCTCCACAGCACTGGCAAAAGTATTTGACTCTTTCGGAGAACTACAGATGTTTCCCTGTGTTTTCCTTGCCAATGAGGTACAGTGTGAACTCACCACATCCGCCACAACTGCACCTAGTTTGGGGCTTCCTCTGGTTCTGCGTGTAAAAATTGGGATTTATCGGTTCGTTAGGAATATCTGGGAGAAAAACCTGGCGATGCCAGCGGGCAGCACAACGCGGCTGCACCTCCACCGCTCCCGTGAATTGGAGTCTTGTCAGAAGCCGTTTCCTTTTACTTTCGGTTTCCTCAAGGATAAATCTGTTCCCTCTCAACCGTATTTATTAAATGTTCTATTGACATTCGTAAAACTCCGATAACTCCTCCCGTGGCGCTTGGAAAAACTTGCTGCCAGGTCGGCCGTGGGTGGGGGCACGAATGCACTATTTCTAAAACGTCCCTGCTTCATTTGAAGTCCCCTCTGCTGTTTCATGCCTTTTGCCTTGTCCCTAATACTAAATAAAATCCGGCTTACTACCAGGGTTCCCAATTTAGCCTTCCCCGACGCTACTTTTATATAAACTATCCAGAGAAGAAGGGAAAAAAAATACCTAAAATACCTAACGGGAAGAGACTGGGATAACTGTCCTGTGCCGACTTGGCTGGGAAGTGAAAATAAAAAGGGGGTGTAAAGGCAGATAAGTCGCCCAAACAAGTAGAAAACAAGCAGCCAGGCCCTAATTTCGGGGTGTTCAGAGGCATTTGGGCTCAGCAGAGACCTCTCGGACTCTCGGGCAGGTGCTCCGGGCGGGCAGGTACGGGATGCCCGCAGGGATCCGCGGTGCCCGTGCCCTCCCCTGCTAGCCTCAGACCCCGCTCCGCCTGCCCTGAAACCACGGGGGAAGATTCCCGCAATGCCCACCGTGAATTCAGAAAACAAGACGGGCCGGGGGAGCTGGGGTTTGACATCTGCATTTAAGTTAATTCTGACTCGGTCCCCTTCTGTTCGGCTGTCTGGCCCAGCAAGCAGGGAGGAGCAGCCTGGATGGCTGAGAACAACCAATCCAGGGCCCCACACATCATCCTGGGGCAGAAAATTAAAGGCTGATCCCATCTTGCCTTCATCTGAGCCCTGCATTGGGTTTTAGGACTCCTCATGTTCTCTGGTTTTGGAGCGCTGCTGCCTAGCTCTAACTCCAACCTTCACTTTTCGCTGACTGGAGGAGACCGGGAGGGGGGCAGAGAGGAAAAAAAAAAAAATTATATCAAATGCAAACAACAGAGCATAAATTTAGAAAAGATTTGCTAGAAAAAAAAAAAAAAAGCAGGGAGAAAGTGGGAGAGAAATAGTCACTGTTACCTTTGTGCTGCTACGTTTGCATCCACAACCCCAACGTTTCTGACCCAGGACCTGACGGAATCCATCTCAGAACCTAGAGATTTGTCTTTCAGAATTGGTCCTCTTCCTAAAGTATCTTGAATTCCAAACATTTAAGAAGTCTATTCCAACTAGCAACAATTTCCTTTTGGGAGATAAGGGAGAAGGAAAGAAAAAAAAAAAAAGAAAGACAAAACGATGCAGCCTTTGAATCTGACACACAAATCCCAGGAAAGTGAAGTTCAGCTTTAAAACCAACTTCTTCTGCTTTTTAACACTACGTGTTTTTAACGCCTTCAAACGGGGAAGAAAGTTTTCCCTCTCGCCAAGTAAAAGTTACGCTGATTCAGTCCCGCTCGGAATCATCATCCTCCACACGCCGGCGAGGGAGCCGCATCCACAAACCGATCCGCCAGCGAGGATCACCTGTTCCTCGAACGGACAACGGCGAGGAGGACTGACCGCTGCCTAATCCAGGAAGAAGGAAGGGAGGGGGAAAAACAAAACAAAACAAAAAAAAAAAAAACCCACACAAAAAATCAATCAGACGTGGGGGTAAATCGCGGAAAGAAAGGCAGGGACGGAGCTGGAGCGCGGCATGAATGGGGCACACGGTGGGAGCGGCGCGCCCGCGGGGGCGGGGCCTCGCCATATAAGGAGCGCTCATTTGCATCTCGCGCCGCCATTGGTTGGAACTGCTCCGCGCTCCGCCCGCCCCGCCCCGCCCCCTCCCCGCGGAAGGGAGCGCGCCCCGGCTGGGAATGCCCGGCGCTGTCGCGACAGCGATGTCGCGATCGCGATATGGTCCGAGCCTGGCAGCCCCGCAGCGAGCGGTGCTGTCCCGGACAGCGCAAACTGCGCTAAAGCGGCGGGACCGCGGTGGAAACAGCGCGCCCGCCCTGGTGCAGCAGGAGCGCGGCGAGTTTATCGCGATGAGTTTGTCGTCGTAGCCCGGCAGCTCGACACCGAACGGTGTTGCCATAGAATGGATAAACTGTGCTAAAGCTGCGGGACTGGGCTGCAAGGAGCGCCCCCGCCGCCCGCCAGCTCGGGCAGGGGCACGGCGGGTTTATCACGATGGTTTATCGCGATGCGTTACGGCCAGGGCCCGGCAGCCTCACGCCGAGCAGTGCTGCCCCAGAGCACGCAGAGCGCGCTGAAACCGCGGGGCCAGAGGGTGAGGAGCGCGCCCGTCCCGGGACAGCCGGAGCCGCGCACGGGACCCGCGGGTTCATCGCGATATCCCTGCGGCGTCACTGCGACCCGTCCTGCCCCTGAACACCCGAACTGTGCTAAAAGCAGAGATCTCTGTCCGCCTGACCGCGCTGCCAAAGCTGCCGCACGGGCAGTGGCCGCTTCGCTCTCAGGCGCGGGATTTAAAATGAAAAATTGCTCAGAGGGAGAGAAATGGGGCTGAGGGAGAGCAAACGCTGCCTGCAGGGCAAGAGCCGGCCCGAGACTGCCGGGCACCCAGCAGAGCCCAGAGTTACACCCTGAGAGCTGGCAGCTCTCACCTTGAAACTTATTCCAACATCCCATGTAGGCAACATTTCCCATGAAAGGAAACCGGAGCTCTTCCCAGCCCGACCCGCCGTGACCCGGGACCACAGCCACGGCTTCATTTATTTCGGTTTATTTTTTTAAACTGCTCTGTCTCGGCGATATTTTTCTCCCGGCCCTTTTGTATTGTGATCTGTGTATAGATCTGCCTCTGAAATCTATATAACACCAACGCTAAAACAGATTTCAAGACAATGAATGCAAATCTGTGCTCAGAGACCATCTGCCAGATGAGGGAATCAGATGTTCGGTAGTTAAAGGCACAGTGCAAGGATTCAAGGATTTGCTTGATTCATTTATGTGCATTTATGCTTTAACATGTTTGATTTTTTTTTTTTTAACAGGATAGGACTATAATTTCCATTTCAGAATAAATCTAAACTCCTTCCATCCACGTTCAGCAGCAATTCAAAAAGCCACCTATTAAATACTGGATTATTGTCATGGAGTTTCATACAGTTCTCTCCAAAAAGAATCTTAAATTAAAATCTTGCCATAAAACTTCCATTAAAATGTATCCTTAAATCAGGAACGATTGAGGGCAAAGATGGGACTCAGATTTATTCTGTCTACTTAAGTGATGGTGTTGGATGAACTAATACATCTTACCCAATCTTTGTTCAAAGAAATTTGCCATGCTAACCCACCTCCCCAAATTGATAAATATGCAGGAAGTGATTTTGCCAGGTTAGCAAAAGGCGAGCCTGGCGTTATTTTAACGCTCGAGAAAAGCAACAGCAGTTTGACGGAGCTCTAGGGTGGAGGCCAGTCTTTGAAGATACGATCTTAGCATCTCTGAGACGCAATTTCTCCGTATAAAAAAGCCCAAACAGGGCAAGATATTAAAAAAAAAAAAAAATAGTACTAAAAAATCCTGAGAAACTAGAGCATATAAGATATACAGGCGATGGTAAGGCTTATTATAGTGGAGGTTTCTCACCGTTTTGCAATAGGCGTGGGTACATTTCCTCGAATAAAATAATTTCTGGCAATGCCACTCCGACCGTTCCTGCGCTTGTCCCTAAACTCGGGGCAGGGACGGAAGGGGAGGGGGCAGAATTCCCTCTCTCTGCAACCTTGGCCGATGCGTTCACAAGGAGAGAACGCTCCCTAAAAACCCGAGTCCGTGTCCCCCCCGGAGATAAAGCCGAGCCTATCGCCGCAAGGTCGGGTCTAACCCAAGCACTCTCTCAGCCCCAAGCCGGTGGCTCCAGCGCCGCGAACAAAGGGGACTCGTGTGCCGTGGCCCCGGGGGAGCCTCGCTTTTAGGGATTCGTGGTGGGTCAGAGGGCAGCGCCGCAGGTCAGGGAAGATGCGCTCCCTTCGCCCCAAACAGCTGCCACCAAAATTTGGCACTCGAGGCGCAGATGCGGGGAGTCCCGTCCCCTCCTGGCCCCGCGGGGGCTTGTGCTGGTGAGGTGCCCCCTCCCCACGACCCTGGGGGGCTTGGGGAATGGCGGGGGAAGCGCTTTCGAGGGCAGAATTTGCTCCCCCAACCAAGTTTCTCGCCTTTGAAAAGCACAGGAGTCCTTTAATATTTCTGAAATTATAGGCTCCTGTTCTAGATTTCCCACTTCAAGGCCAAACTGTATTTAAACCAAGAGAAAAGCCCATCGCTCGGACTCTTCCGATGCAAATTCACTCAGAAAAAAAAAAAGCAGCGTTTATAACCGTGCGACGGCCGATAAATGTGGATTTGCACTTTAGAGGTTTCCGCAGTTCGGCTCGGGGAGTTGAATCCACCGCCAGGTAAACAGCACCGCGGAACTCCGGGAGGGGAAAAAAAAAAAACCAATCCCAAAACAACCTCCCAGACCCCGGTAAAGCGAGCGGAGTCTCCGGCAGCGCATCCACCGAGCCGTAAATACAATTACAGCCACAAACAGGAGCCGAAGGTTTGGGAAAGGGTTCCGGAGCCAAGAGGAGCCCGGAGCGGCTCCGTGGATCTCAGGCTGCGGGAGGGGAAGGACATCGAGCCGAGCACTCCCCGCATCCCCCGGGTCCCTCCCGGCCGCCCCCGAATCTCCACAGATTTCCATCGCCAGGGTTGCGTTCTGCCGATTGCTTCGAGCGATTTTTCTCTCTCGGACTAAAAGAGAAAGCACGAGGGGAGGGGAGGGGGGGGTGAAAGCAACTGGTTCGTGAGTGCTGATCGCTCCTTCTGGAGGAAGAGTTCCTCCCCTCCAGACTGCCGCACTCGTTTGCACATGCCGGGGTCAAAATGACAGGTGAGACAGAGATAAAGAGAGATGTTCGTCTTTGTGAGCGGGTTTTTAACAGCGTGGTTTCATACACCAGTCAAGTTCCACTCCTCGGCACATCTCAGGAGCTCCCAGCAGGAAGAAGGATGGATAGAAGGTATTTAACCTATTTAAAAGCATAACCTCGGACTACTATTGTTTCCTATCGCGTTTAAGGGGAGAATGTCAGAATCAAAAACACAAAAACAAACAAAACAAGTTAAACCAAGCCTAAAGACACTAAAGACGACACTTCGAAGGAAACATTTAATTCTTGCTCCTATTCATTTGTGAGACTTCAGCAACCTTCAGGTGCTTCAAGGAAATGAATTGTAGGTTAAAATTAGTGTCAGAATGGAGAAGGATAACTAATGTATTTCCCTCTTTATCCACTAATCTCACTGGAAAGTTCATTTTTCCAGTACACCTGTACCAGAAAAATAAATGTGCCTTTTAGAAACGTTTCCTTAAGCTGGTAACAGCTTCAAATTCTGAGTTCAAGCACACACCAATCGCACTTTTGGCAATATAATAACTGTATTCAACAAACAAAGAAGTCCCCAAAAATGACTTTCAAGAGCCGAACATCAGCATAAATAAAATATTCACTTGCACAGGATAGCTTGAGATAGAAACATGGATAAAAAATCCAGGAGGAATGAGGAGTGTGAGGAGGGCAGGCAGAGCACTGTGTACAGAACCAGACTAGAAAACTGCTCCAAATGATGCAAGACTACTCTGGATTTAACTAAAATAAAATCATACATAAGGAGAAGAAGCTTCTTAGCACGTTTTTAACCAGGGAGGTTTAAATCGGTTCAGGTGGGTGCAACTAAATCCTGGAAGCAACTCGAGTTCTTAACTCCAAAAACTACAAAACAGGGTCTAAAGTCCCACAGAGCTTTTGATTATATGCATTATAAATCACATTTCTCAGAAGAGAACTCTCCATCTGATTGCTGGAAAAAGTTGAACCCCCAAGTATAAAACAATAGATTCTCATCACAGCCCCCCCCCCCATCAGTGAATAAGCAGAAACACAAGTTTATAGCTGTAAAATTGTGAGCCCTACCTGGGCTCTGCCCCTTTCTCCACCTCCCTCCCTCTGGCACCATAAAGGCACCATTTACTGGAGGCAGCTTCCCACACTCCTCAGCCCTCACAAACAGCCAGTGGCGGAGATTCCACTGATCACATTTAGAAGCAGCAAACAAAGGAATGCTTTCAAACTTACAGATGCATAAGTAAACATTTAATAACATCTTTCCCAAAAGAGAGAAAACTTATCCATCAGATCCACTCCTGTGTCTCCTGTTCATTCCTATAAGTAGGTGTTTTTCTTTTCACTAGAACAGGAAAACACATCTGCTATGTTTTATATCCAACTTTTTTTCTTTTTAAAAGATATGTTTACTGCCTTTTGCCTAGCATAGTTTTTGGAACACGTTGGTGAATAATATTTTACTATGGGGAGCTTGTGTTCCATTTTATTTTATAACGCGGATTTGAGGAGTCATAGCACTGAAGTTTGTTTTTGTAACCACATGGAGGTTCGAAGCAACAACCACACTCAGGAAAAATACATGAGGCGGGTATATATTTGTGTTGGGATTCTCTCCCTCATTTTGCACTTTATGGAAAGCAATCAAAGTCAACTTTTCAATATGTCTTTGTATGTAAACTACCTGAAATATTCACCGGGAAGGAGTTTAGGTTATCACAGCCTTTCTAGTTCCAGGTGTGTGCTTAGAATCCAACCTCACCTGTCAAACAGAGTCTCCAGAAGCAACTGGATAAATGCAGATCAGAATTCAATTAATTCATTAATGTATGAACCAAATAAAAGTGGCCCCCAGAACTGCAAACATTTTCATACTGGCACTTAACCTACTCTAGTCACTCAAGTGTTCTTACAAGAATTACTTGACAATATAGATATGCTTAAAATCATTCTCAAACATCTGCACAGTGAGGGCCTAATTTTTATTTCTTGACTCAACTGAATGCAGCTCTGTCTCATACAGGTGTTTAATTACAGGAATAGTCACTCTCGAGTGATGGCACAGGAAAAGTTTGCCAGCTCAAAAGTCAGCAAACCTTAAGCAACTCACTAGACAAAAACACCTTCTTTTAAAAAAGTGTTTAAAAATATAAGAATTGAAGATTTCTGTGGTTCTTCCATGAAGTACAACCTAACATTTAAACTAGAATATTCTCAAGTGTCAGGGATATAAAAGTACTTTGATGCAATTAGGTGCTGTAGCAGGAATATGCAGATTGTGTTTAATTCCAAACGTGCCAGTTTTGCCCTTGGTTGATTCAAAAGGCAGAGCACATTAGGATAAGGAAAATCACTTGTATGGTCAATAATCATAACACCTGCCTCTTTTAAAGTTTCCTGTGCCTTCTTTAAAAGCATCTGGTAAATAGAAGCTAAAATAAAATACACATTAAAAAAATCTAATCTAATCTGACTGTTCCTACATTCTTTCCATAAGGCAAGGAAGAGGCTTTAAAAAGCCCAATATTCTACAATTAGAGCTTTACAATCTTGGAGAGACAGCTCAGCTCTTCTTTGAAGTACATTAAACAAAGAAACTTCAGGTTATTTGGTGGAACAGAACTATTAACACACCTCACTCCAGAAAGCCGACAGGATTTCTACCTCAGTACATTGGACTTCAAAACCTGCCAAATTTTACAGCCAGATTCTGACCCTGAGATTTGCATCTGTATCAGAAGCAGCAAAGCTGATTTTGTGTGACACCAGCTCCTCTCATCAGATCTTTCCGTGTTCACTTCCCACAACCAGTAGAAAATGCCAAAAACAAAAGCTCAAAATTTAACTCGTCAGGATCTAGGTTAGTCTAAACATTATCTTCCAGGAGGTAAGAAATCTTCCCAGAGTTTCAGTATTTAATTACAGTTCACCATTTGAACTGTTCCTTTAGTCACTTTAGATTTTAACAGGATAAACAGCAATGCTTTGAAAGTTTCTCACACATAAATGGCTCTGATCCTTAAAAGGATTTGATCAGCCTGGTTGTAAAGCATCACATTTTCATCAGTTAGGTGAGTAAAAATAATATATTTTACTAAATAATCTGATATTACTTCTGTATTTCAAGGGAAAGCTCTGCTTGCTAGACAGAAATGGCTACAGAAATATTTTCAAATGAAAGCTGGAGCTTGTTCTTACCAGGACTGATCTGGCTGCAGACTGTGAATGGAAGAAAGGAAATTATGTACCATATGCTTCAACATATTCCAGCCTTCAGATGCTCTGAACACACGCTCTTGAAAACAACAGAGGATGTTTTCCTTCCCTAAAACCAAAGGATGCACGTGGACCACAAATCTGCTGCTGCTCAGGGTGCTCTGGATCCCTCCTAACTCATCTGCTTTGTTGTCACTGATGTCCTGTGGACATGGAACCAGCCAAGGTTATTTTTTGTCTTCATCTTGAGGCATGTATCAGAAAAGTGTTCTGTGACCATTGCTATGGGTGGACTGAGCAATTTGCTTGCTCAAATGCATGTCACGCATCTTTAAGATGTGTCAAAAGCCTTTAAGATTTTCTATCTGCTCTCTGCCTCCACTGATACCTCACTATGGAGGCCAAAACATCAAATTATGGTGCTTTCAACTGACTTTGTGCTTTTGTACCATCCTAGTACCCAAGGTCTGACCCAGATGAGATAAAGCTCCTTCACTGCACTGCTCACAATCCAAACTTTAGGATAAACCATGAGAGGAATGAAGATGGAGCAGAGGCACAGATGGGGAGGTCAGGAGGAGAGAACACAACCTCAGAACAATTAAGATGACACAATCCCATTAGTGAGCAACCAAAGGATTTGCTTTTCATTGGCTCTCTCCTTCGCTGCAGTCCTGTTTGGTCAGAGCAGTGTCCAAATATCACAGGACAGAACGATAGAGGGAGTCACCCCACAGGAGTGACAACCCTGCCTTAAACCTAGAAAGCACCTGATGCTCGAGGGGCTCGAGCCCCAAGATTTGATATTTGAGCTACAAAATTTGAGACATTCATGGGATAAAATCTCCCACAGCTGGACTTCGCCCTGAGCTGTGCACAGGCAGCCCCAGATCCCAAATTTTCTCAGCTGACCATGAGGTGAGCAGGCTGGAAAACAGCACAGCAAGTGCAGCCTCAGGAGGAGGAAGCCATCCCACAGGATGCTTTATGGCATCTGAGTTTTCCTGGCACACAATATGAATAATGTTCACGGTGACAGATCCTACAGGCAATAAAAGGCCTTGGCAGGTATCAAACAGCTCCAAACTTTGCTTTGGCTCCCTGCCAGCTGCCACAGCCAGCCAGCACTTCCTACTCCAGCCTAGGAGCAGTGACCATTAAGGAATTACATGGCCTTACTGGTTTCCACTGAGAAAATAGAGAGAGAATTAATTCTATTTACATTTTTTAAAAAAAAATCCACAAAAACCAGAAAGAAATTTGTGTTTCACGCACACATGCCCCCGTTTTTAATATATTATTTCTAATGGATAAAGAAATTGTTATTATTCACATATCCAGCTGCCAAGGCTCCAGACATAACATAGGTCAGGAAGCCAATTAAAAAATCCTTACTTTTATTATCATCCTTTGTCCAAACAGCACGTGAAGGCTCAAACCAAGAATCCAGAGCTCCCCAGTGCTAAGCTGTTCATAGAAATTTCTAAAGAGTTCCAAAGAGAACTTGAATGCGAGAAGAAATAAGACTATAGGATGAAATAAGTAAGAAAACAGAATTTTTCTGGGCATTATTAGTCCTGCATTGCATTCAGCTCAAGCAGATTTGGTCAAGTGGTAGCAACCTGTAGGCAAAATACTTTGTATTAACTAATGTCATATTAAGAAACGCTTCTAATTTCACATCTCCAAACCATAAAAGAAAGAAGTTTGGGAGATTGCTTTTGGGGGAAGCTGACACAGTTAAATTCTTCCCGTTTTCCCTTAGGTCTTAATTTCTTGATTCCTTTTCCTGGTTTTGTTGACCACTGTAGCTTCAATAAAATTATATAATCCAGGAAGAGTCAAATGGGTTGTTTCTTCATTATTCAGAGCCAAGTTGACAAAGCCCATAACAGTGAACACCAAACCCTGCAGCTCAGCATCTGCTGCAGGTAAATGCTGCTGCATCATTCCTGTCCTGCATGAAGGGGGAACGTGAGGAAGTCAAAGTTGCTGCAGGGGTTGGATTTCAGGAGCTCCTGAATCCTGGAACAATGCCATCCATCCACACGTGCAGGTGTGTCCCCAGGGCTCAATTATTGCCACATTTGCCACATCACCTGCAAAATAACAGCATTTGAAGTGCCAAAGACAGCCAAAACACAAACATCTGTTTCAGGGAACATCCTTGAGGGTTGGAAACACAACAACCTCTTCACCTCATTGGGTAAATGAGCCAAGGACGTTCACTTGGATGGACAGCATGAGTTTAGTGCACTTACACATTCCTACATGCTCATGGTATGCATGTAAAACATATGGACATTTCCAATATAAAATTATAAAGCTTAGCTTGCCACTAGAGGTAAAACTTCAGCTATTGATAAAAAAGCTGAAGAATCGTTCTCTCAGCGATTGGAAGGTTTCTACTTCCACACTGTTTGTAAAATACGATTTACAAGCCTTAACAGTTTGCAGAACTCCTGTTTTACACCTGGCCTAATTATTTGGTAAGGCAGGAACTCAATATTTGCTCATCCGAGGTGTTTTAACATCTGCACTGGCTCCCTGTCCCCAGGATCTTGGGTCCATTTGCTGTTCCTGAGCACAACACACGAGCATCAGGGAGCTGATGGGCTGGTGAAGCTTCACTCTCAGTTTCAGCAGCAGCAAAGCTGCACTTGGATCCCTGACTTCACAACACATCCCAGCCTTGTCCTTTGTCACAGGGAAACCCCAAGCACCAGAACAAATCTCTCTTGTACTGCCCAGAAACTCTAAATATCCAGGAGTTCAGAATCTGTGTGCAACTCAAGAAATACAGGTGAGAGGAAGTAAAAAGGGCATGTCTGTAGGTTGAGTGTAAAAGAGCAGTTAGTGGAAAAGTAGAAGTCCAAACATAAAAGATGTAAAATCACTGTTCTATGATTTAACACATAAAACACAAGTTTAAAACTTTCCAGTA
Organism: Cinnycerthia olivascens; assembly: GCA_035048155.1. Lineage (NCBI taxonomy): Eukaryota > Metazoa > Chordata > Aves > Passeriformes > Certhiidae > Cinnycerthia > Cinnycerthia olivascens. The sequence goes on from JAWWMU010000075.1 coordinate 4,274,326, forward strand.
CAAAGCGGACAAACTTCGATTACAGTTGCCCCATATCCTGCCACAAAACTCACCTTCAGATCTAGAGAATTCCTTGGAAAGGAAAGGGGGAAGATCACCAATCGTGTTTGAAACTTTGAAAAGTCTGATGAGTTTGTCAGGCAAGTTTCTCCTCGGGCACTGACACGTGCTGCAGGAGGAAGGGCTGAGCTGGAAGGTGATGGGAAAAGGCTCTAAAAGAGCTCTAAAAGCACTGGGAAAAGGCTCTAAAAGAAACCATTGAAAGATCTTGGAAAAGGATAGATAAGGGAAAAGCAGAAGGAGGCAGTGGATCCAAACCAACAATCCAAATTGATCCCCTTTAGTGGTACCATAAATGTGGGGAGCATTGCCAGCACAGCCAGAGGGGCAGGACATCCCTGTCCTACAGGTAGAAAGACAAAACTCAAATCTTTAAAATATTATTAAGGTGGGAGCATTGAGGTTTATTCGTGTTCCAAGTGCACAGGTCCAGGAATTGGGCTCAGCATCCCCTCAGCACAAGCTGCTCCTAGTGCTGAACACCCAACACTCAAATTATTGGTGCAAATTTACCAAGAAGCAAACAAAATATGTTTTGGTGCTGTGTGTGTCTCTTGATTCTGCAGGGATTACACTTTAAATAGTCAAGAAAAGAAAGGGTGTTAGTGAGTGAGGCAGCACCTGCACATGCCATGAGGAACAACAGGAGAGGAACATTCCCAATTTACAGATTAGAAACAGGGGTCCATAAAATTTAAGCCACTTGCCCAAAAGAATACAGGAAGAAATCAACTCTACTCTCCCACTTTCCAGAAATGTTTTTCAGAGCACGACTGCACCCAGACCCTTTGTGGCACAGCCAAATGTTATCCAAATTGCTTAGTCTTGGGGAAAGGAGGAGAGGGAAACGTTCTAAAAGAGAAGATAAAAGTCCCTACCATCAAGAAAAGTATTTTACACTCCTGATTAATTATGCAACAGAGTCCAATATTTAAAATGGGATTTCCTTTCCCATAATACTGCTGGCACAAAAGACAAGCAAAACAAACACACCGAAATATTAAAATAATGATATTTCATGCACCATTTACCTGGGCAATGCCACCACCTTGTGGTCCTGCTCAGCAACTCTCTGCTCCAATCCCGATGTCTTCAGCAGGGACTGAACCCAAAGCTGTTCTCTTTTGAGGGAGCTTTGCTCAAGCTCCACTGCTGAGCAGCCCTAGCAGGGTGGCACTGATGAATATTATTATTTAACCATTGTTAGTAAAAATTAATGCCTGCTCTCAACACAAAGTTACTTAATGAGCACAACACCTCCTATTCATGTAAAACTGAAAAAAGGCCTTTTTTTTTTTGTACTGTTATTCCAGCACAGATTCCTTTCCTCTCTTTTGAACCATATTTTATTCCAGCAGACTTTCCCACCAAACTTTTCTCTTTCCTTACAGCATCTTCAGGGCAAACTGATTCCCATAAAATCTTGCCACTCCCCACTTGGAGTAGTGTGAATGCACTTTCTGCTTCCCAAGTGACACTTCATGGAAATGTTTGCTTGCTCTTTATGTTCAGAGCAGAAACTCAGCATTCTGGCAGAATTTTATAGCCTGGAATTACAGAAGATCAATGTTCTTCAAGAGGATGGAACATTTCCTGCCACGCAGGAGAATGACTCCACAACTATGGCAAGAAAGTAGAACTAAACTAGAGAGCTAAAACACTTTGAATATTTAGAAATTCCTCTTTTTGCAGGCCTCAGTGCTTCACCTCGAGGCATCCTACCAATATTCTGGTGAAGCTTCCCTGCTCATTGTTTCATTTCATTATATCAATTACAGTAAACCCCACCAAACTGGAAACAACCCAAGAGCACCACAAAGACCAAAGAAAAAATTTTACAGAAAAGAAGGGGCACTCCAGCCCTTCCCAAACCTTTCCAGAAGCTCCAAAAGCAAACAGCACCATCTGGACAGGATCACAGCAAGCTGCAAACCAACCACAAACCAGAGGGGGGGAAAAAAAAAACAAAAAACACTTCAAGCAGCAGAGACAGGGCATAACCCCATCCCACCACCCTCCTGCGGCAAATTAAATCATCTCCTACCTGGGGAATGTCAGCAAACAGTTGTTTTTCCACCAGAAAACAGGCAGAGCAGTGGTCTGGGAGAGGAGGACTCAGCACCTCAGCAGCCAGGGCTGCCCCAGGCAGTTCTGGAAGGTTCTGCAGCTCCTCAGCATCCCCAGAGCCATCAGGGCTTCAGTGGGAGCACCTGGCACTGCTCACACCTGATGGAACTTTCCTCATCCTCCCCCTCACAGCTTTTAAAGATAATTTCTCCCCTTCCTTTTTTCCTAATCTTTCCCTTTTTTCCCCCCATAAGAGGAGAAATATGAATACTTTGATCACTTTTTAATCTAATTTCTCCTCTTCCTCTTTTCCTAATCTTTCCCTTTTTTCCCCCCATAAGAGGAGAAATATGAATACTTTGATCACTTTTTAATCTAATTTCT
>JAWWMU010000075.1:4293973-4306496 GCA_035048155.1 Cinnycerthia olivascens
GCCGCCGCCCGCCCCGCGCCGCCCGCCCCCGCCCGCGCCGCCCGCTCCGCCCGACCCGCCGCGGCCGCTATTGCCAGCACAATATGGCAGGTAAGGGCAGCTTGCCCCCCCTGCCCCGGCATGGCTCGGGGGCTCTCCCCGCTGCCTCCCTGCCTTCCGGCCGCCTGTGCTATTCCGACTCGCCTGCGCCTTGCTGGTTGTGGGGTGGGTTTTTGTTTTTTGTTTTTTTTTTTTCTATCCTCTCTTGTGGGAATTCGTGATTTGCTCCCACCCACCTCTCCTTTCCTCGGTTCTCGGGGGAAAAAAAAAAAAAAAGCATGGAAGAAGCAAGGTGGAGGGGGAAGTGGTGTGTTTCGGAGTTGAGGCACTTGCAGGCAGGGTGGGTCTGCTGCCTTTTCGTGGAATCATGGAATGATTTGGGTGGGAAGGGACCTTAAAACCTATTCAGTGCCACCTCATGCCATGGGCAGGGACACCTTCCTCTATCCCAGATTGCTCCAAGCCCCGTCCAGCCTGGCCTTGGACACTTCCAGAGATCCAGGGGCAGCCACAGCTGCTGTGGGCAACCCTGTGCCAGGGCCTCCTCACAGGGAGGAATTCCTTCCCAATATCCCAGCTCAGCCTCGTCTTTCAGTCGGAACCCCTTCCCCCCTTGTCCTGTCGCCACACGCTCTGGTGAAGAGTTTCCCCCTTGAGGCTTTGGGGTTGGTGGTTGTGGTTATTTCTCCGAAGCGCTGCCGTGCACCGAGAGGTTCCAGGTGCAGGCGGTGTCCAGATTGCAGCAGCACCCTTCTGTATAGGGAGCAGCCTCTGAACATCTACAAATGCCAGGAAAATTTGGCACAGGGCGTAATTAAACAGCACAGGTCTCGCTGTGTTTTCTTCCCCGTTCCTTCCACTGCTTGCTTCCCATTTTCGCATCCCGAAGTGCTGTTGGTTAAGCTTTGAGAGTGTGTGTGCAGAACAGATCTCTTCCCTCTTACTTTTCCTCGCGATTTCTTCATTTGGAAATTTATTCATCCCCCTCCTCTGCACATGAATTGTCTTTTCAGTGCTTTGCATGTGGAGGAGCAAAGCATGGGAGGCTTTGTGAGGCTTTGCCTTCCCCCCCCCCCTACACCATATGCACACGCTCCACCCTCCTCTTGCCGTTTTAGTCGTGGGGGGAAAAAAGTGCCAACTTGGTTCAAGTAAATTGTGTGGAAAAGAGAACTTCAGCTCGAAGTAGCAGGAGCAGTGATTCTCTCCAAGTTCTTCCCATTAAGTGCTAGCTGCTCAATGACAAATGAAAAAATTGAAGAGAGGAAAGAAAATGGGTTGTAGGATTTTTGGGGAATGATGGGGGGAAAAGCATTTTGCCATCTCCTGCATAAACGGGTGCTGTTGCTTGCCTTCACCTTCTCAGGTTATGCAGCTTGGGTGTCTGTAATCCTTCAGCAAAGAATTTAAAGCAAGTGAAAAATATAAACTGTACTCTATTCCAGGACTTCTCATTCCGAGGTGCTTCATCTTTTCTGGAAAGGTTATTTTCAGGCTTCTGATTTCTTTCTCTTGGAGTTTTTTTGCCCCCCTTAACTTGGGAAGAGTCTGCTCCTGTATATTCAGTGTTATCCCCAAAGTCCTACCAGAGCTCGGAATTAATGTGTAAATGCCATCTGTTGCTCAGCCGGTTTGAGTTGTGTGGAGGAAAAGTTCCATTTTGACAGTGGCTTTTGGGAAAAAAAAAAAAGGGAAAAAAAAAACCAAACACCAACCAACTGAGGCAAGCCCATTTCTGTCTCTTCCTGTATGTCCTCAGCCCCGCAGTGATTTGCTCAGAATGAAATGCAAAAGAAATGGGTGGTGATTTTTGGTGTGTGTTTTGGTGGCACGGTTCAAATGAATCACTGCATTCAGCCGAGGCAGTAATGTTCCTCAAGTTTTCTCTCCGATCCGTTTTCTATGGTAGTTGCTTGTTTGCTTTTCTGCTCGAATTCGCTGCTGCTTTTTTTTTTTTCCAGGCTGATAATTGCTTTCATTACTTCTGTGAAGAGACTCTAAAATTGTGGTAAAATTCTTTTTCTTTGGCCTTGAGTGCGTAGGGTCGGCGCAGTGGGTTTGTGAAAGGAGGAGATGAATTGTGTGCTTGGTCTGTGTTGGATGTGAAATGGAAATTTGCTAAAAATGCACAGCTCTGGTAGTTTATATTTAAGTTGTTTGTGTGTGTGTGTGTTTAAAGGGTTCTGACTGCTCAAGTAGGAAAAATCTTCATGTGAAACGCGGCTGTTGGTTCACTTGAATTTTAAATTCGTAGTTGATGGTGCTTAGTCCAGCAAGCTTTGGGCGAGTGAAGCTTTAACACTGCTTGTGCTTCCCTGTTTTTGACAAACATTGCATTGAAGGCTGACAAAAACAATATCCAGAGGAAAAAGGTGGGGAGGGTGGTGTGTGATTGTGCCTGAGCACTGCTGAGGAAGTGGGCGTACACAGGCTCTGAAATGTGCGATCTGGAACCATTGTGTGCCTGCGCTGCTGCTCTGGGAGGGCTCGTTTTTATTGAATTGTTTTCATTTTTTTAGGAGCTGGAGGAGGAAATGACATTCAGTGGTGTTTTTCTCAGGTGAAAGGCGCTGTAGATGATGATGTAGCAGAAGGTAAGAGTGAATTTTTTTTTTACTGTTTTTTTATTTTTTAACCATTTCTTAAGCAGGGAGATGTGGATGCAGTCAGTGAAATATCACAGTGCTGCTGTGTGTAAAGCAAATGCACATTCCATGTGTGTTCATACCCAGATTCAGGTTTGAACTGTGGTTTGAAAGTACCATTCATCACTCTTGTAAAAAAGTTCAGGCATCCCAACCTATTTTTGCTGGAATTGTTTTCTAAGATTGTGAAGATTTTTCTGATTTTTTGGCTTCTGACTTGTGTTTTTTCTTAATCTGCAAAATGGGGAATGTGATACTTGCATTCCACAAGGAGGTGTTGTGAGAATTAATATTTGTACTCTTTGAAGATCTAAGTACTAGATAAAGTAATTGTTCCAATCTTTTCATCCTCTATTAACAAGAGGAGGAAGAAATCTGAATATTTGTGCATGCCTGCTTAGTACATAAAGAGCAGGTTTGGGTTTGAAATAATACTGGAAATTGAAATAATACTGGAAATCGTCTAAAACTTTTCCAAGCTGGCAGTGACAAGTGTCACGTTACACTAAGATGGCTGCCTCTGAATTTCACTGCAAAAAATGCATTTTTTTTTTTTTTTTCCCCTCTTGGATTTGGGATCGTTGGTGGACTGGTGCTTTTCTCTGTGCTGGAGAGCAGAATCTCTTCTGTGATTGTTCTTGAGGAAAGGTCCCCTGACTTCTGAATTTCTTTGGCCATAAAGTCCTGTTTGCACAAAGCAAGCCTGTAAGATCATGAGTTAAAATTTTTCTTTTGCAACCAGTTGGCCTTGTCACTTATGTAATTCCTGTTTTTTTTTTTTTCCTTTTTTGCATATCTTGAATGCTCTGACATACAAATGAGATTAATGTTATATTTAGAACAGCAGTAACTACAGTTTCCATTATTTCCCTGCTTGATATGTGGTTCAGATCAGCTTCCAAAGGCCAAAAGAAAAGATCAATATAAACATAACTGAATTGTTTTTATGTATTGGCTGCAGCACGTGGCAAATGATGCCCTGAGGCTTTTGTTGCTTGCAAGTTGCAGTACGTTGTTTGGAAATGAGAAAAGTGTAACAATTTCAAGTTTAATTTTAAATTCTTCACCAAGTCGTTTTTAAAGCATGAACTCAAAAGTGCTGTTGAATGTGGTAGAATTTTTTCCCCCTCACAGATTTAAAATTCTGTAATGCTTGTTTTATTTACCTATCAAACTAAATCCTTAATTAGGTGCAAATATTAAAGAAGTTGTGGTGAAGTTATGGTGCTTGCAAATAATTCTGCATTAAAATAGATGTTGATATGCTTCTAGTAGTAATGAACTTATATGTAGGTATAGGAAAGTAGCCTTTACAGGGATCTGGAAATACAAAAGTAAGGGAATAGGAAGGAAGGACAGATTGAGCTCTTCCAAGTGTTCCACTTGCTGTTAGGAAAGGTGCCTTGCCAGCCCTGTGCATCCTGCCAGGCTGAGAGCTGCACTGAGCCCTGCTGCAATCCTGGGATGGAGTTCAGGGAAGCCTTGGGGGGAATTAACTGCCTTCAGTTTCAGCCAGCCAGGCAGCTTGGTTTCCAAAACAAGAATGTCCATTTTTTCTGGTTTCTGGACAGTGTAGCCTTCTGAATCTATGCCCCAAAGAGTGAAGAGAAATTTTGTTTCATTGTCAGCTGTACCTGACTTAGGATGAGTCTTGAGATACAAAGTGTATTACACTGCAAGATGGTGTGAAACTGAGCTGCCTGTAGGAAGATCCCGAGTATTATTGATGTTATACTTGGTTGTAATGAGTGTGTTGAGCTGAAATTGTCTCCTCTTCCCATGTTTTGGCTCCCACAATTCAATTGGAAGTTGGTGAAAGCAGTTGTTCATACTGATTACTTGTTCTACATCACAGTGTCTCACTGTAATTCTCTTGGAAGCATTATGTACCAAGGTGGTTCCATTTTTTTCTATTTCCTAGCAGCATTTCTGGCTTTAAAGTTCAATTTCAGTGACATGGAGCCTTGTGTGATTCTTGCACCAGCTGGAGCAGCAGCTTCTGGTCTTTTGGAAAACTCAGTGACAAATTAACAGTGGGTCTGAGTGAAGTCTGAGGACTTTTTTAATTACCTGCCTTTCCATCTGCTGTTTTGAGGCAGGCCCACAGTGAAAGCTTAAGGACATCTTATTGTCTTTAATGACTCTGTAACCTCTGTGGTCTGCCAGAGAACAGGTCTGGACTCCAGTCATGCCTGTGGTGAGCACAGCACCAATTTGTGTACAGGAGATGTGATTTTTGAATGACTGCAGAGCTCAAAATCCAAACAGCAGTTTGTTTTGGAATGCTGAAACTTCAGTAAAACAAAACGAAGAAAACAAACGTGAAAGAATTGGGAGTTTCTTTCTGTTTTCCTCCTGTTGGTAACTCAGTTTTGCAATATTTACATTGGAAAGCTATCTTAAGCTAAGCTAAAGCAGTGATAACCAGGAAAGCTGCATCATTTAATTGCATTAATCAATGGAACACAAACCCAGTGGTCTCCCTGCAGTGGTTTTTGTCTATAAAATAGACCAATGGAGAATAACACTTTGGACAGTAACACTCCTAATACAGTAACAGTTGTAGCTACTTTAAAAAGCTTCTCAAGAGTGCTGTTATTTATTCCCAGTATATTTAAGGTCAGACCTGACCCCAGCCTTCCCATCACATGTATAACCTGGAATTCTTTAGGTACTTGGACCAGGCTGCCTGGCTGTTACAAAGTCAATATTTGGTGGCTGAAACATGAACTCTGATACAGAGTTTTTCACTTTCTGGCTTTCCAAGCACTGTGTGATGGATGGATGTGACATAAAAGGGGAAGGAGAGCAAATTGTCACTAAAGCCTGGGGAAAGATGGCACTGAACTTGTATCTGGGACCTCCCTGGGTCTCTGCTGTGGCAAAGTTTTTCCACTGGGAATGTGACTGTGAGGAGCAGAAGTGGCCTCTCCTCCCCTGGTATGTGTGGAATTTATCCTTGCCTGTAAGCTGTGGCCTAGCTGTGTCAGATCACAGTTAAGCATAGAAATCAGGTTAGAAATTGAAATCTCAGTTCTGCTTCATTATAACTCTGGTCCTTAATTTTAGTTGATGGCAGAAATTTGCCTTCTAGTGATTTAGCAGTCAATTTGTATGAGGACAATGATTGTTGTAGTTTGTGCTTCCTCTCTTTCTGAAATAGTTTTTTTTTTTTTCCCTTCTTAGTTTCATATTCATCTTGCTGGAGCCCAGTCCTGCAACACAATCTGTGTTCAACTCGTTCAGTGTGCAGTGGAGAGGGTTAGACAGATCTTCTGGGGTGGAAAATACAGAGATTTGTTTGTGATAAGCTCAGTGATCAGGTTATCAAAAGTATCTGTAATGCACAAATTCCTTTCTTTTGTGCCATCACACTTTTGGTGCAAGTGAGACTTAATTGTCCAGAAATACTCCAGTGTTTTCTTAGTGGAAGTTTCCTTTATGGGAATGATTATAGAAAAGGGTTGCAGAAGATTTTCAGCAGCAGTTTTGTTGGTTTTACTCTTTTGCTGTTCTTCAGAATGGGGCATTGTAGCAACTGCAGTTGGGAGCAACTAATAATTGTGAGTTTAAACTGCCTTTGAAAAGTACACACTTGCTTAACAGAGTGAGTTTGTACTTCAGAACAAATTAAGTCAAATTTGTTTAATTGCTCGACAGAAGGAGAAGAGTCAAGCAGCTCCATCTCAATGTTCTTTCAGATATAATTCAAAGATATATAAAAGTCTGATAGTCCAGGTCCAAGGCTGGGAGCCAGGAACTTAAGTCCTAAGCTTTAACCCTGAGTGATAACTGCTCATCTTGGACAAGTTGTTTAACTGTTTTGTGCCCAAATTGTCTCTGAAAGAAGCACCTGAATATCTGCTGTGGGTGCTTATTACTGACTTTATTAACGCTTAATGCTTAACAGTTCTGTGATGCTTTGTTAATTATCCATGGTTAGCTTCATGTCCCCTCTTAGAGCCAAATATAACTGTGTCTGTTTTAGACTGAAAATTGTGAAAAGATATAAGTCTGTCTCTGGCTTGTGTGTGGTAAAAGGTTGAAACAAAATTGGACATTTCCCTTGTTCAGGAATGCTTTCTGTGTTTTGTTCTAAGTGTGTTATGTCTGTCAAGTGTAGTTTGATACTTACTTTTGACAGGTTTTAGAATTGCAGAGCAGCAAGGGGGACTGGTGTTGCTTCAGCAATGGTAGTTTGTCTTGAATGCATGAAAAGTGTTATTTCTGAGTAAAGAGAAGTGAAGGCAGGAATAAGGATGGATATAAAAAAGTAGGTTACCACAGTCTGGGCTTCTTTTTCTTTTTTCTTTTTTTTTTTAATGAAGATTGATGGAATTGGAGAGAAGAAAAAACTCTGAGAAAAAGACTGGCAGTGAGGTTGCAATAATATTGCTGAGGAAAGATTGGGATGTAGTTGTGGGAGGGAAGCCTTGGAGGACTGTGGGTATAAAGTAATATCATTTACAAGGAGCAAGGCCTAGCAATAGATTTGTTTTTAAGAGATGATTTGAAATATGCTGTAGATGGGGTAAGAAAAGACTCAAGGTTTCTAGTCCTGTTCTGTATTCCTGAGTCTCCTTCTGTATTTGAGCTCTTCAGCTGTTCAGAGAATGACTGTCTGTATCTAGAGAGAGAAATAGGCTACTGTGTTCTAGGAACTGCTGCTCTGGATGGACTGGAGTGCACATTTCAAGTGTGCAGTCCCCCAAAACAAAGAGCATTTAGCTGACAGAGAAATAGGCAGTGGCTGTTCAGCTCCCTAGAAGTAACTCAGTCCTCTTTCTTGCGTGGCTTTGGAAGCTGGGGCACTTCAGCTTGTCAGTCAGGGAGTTTTCTGCCCCTTCTTTGCTGTTCTTGGAATCTGTCTTAAAATAAAAACTGGTTATAAAAAGGCTTTTGTGTTGAAAATGCACTGCTGGAGTGATCAAGCCGTCAGATCCAACAGCACCAGTGAGTGCAAACTGGGCTATCAGCAGCAGGTCCTGATGGATTAGAGCTCTGCATCAGCTGTGTGAAACTTTTCAGCTTTTCATTTTAAAGCTGCTACCTAAATGCTTCTGGTTTGGCTCTTTCTACCGTAGGAACGGGGTTCTGTGATACCTGTAGCTTCACAGAATGTATTTTAGAAGAATTAAAATGCAGATTAAAGCTGCCAGTGGATGAAGAGCTGAAGGAAGAGTTAAAAGCTGGGTGTTCCAAGCTGTACTGTCTGCTTCCCCCTCCTTCTTTCTCTTCTCCCTGACTTGCCTATTTAGGCCACAGCTGCATGTTTGGCAGCATTTCTGCTTAAAGAGGCACTCCTTCCCACTCTGCTGCCATGGCTGTTCACCTAAGTGCACACTGAACTTGTTGGGCAATCTGATCTAGCTGAAAAATTGGTAAAATCGTGGTTTTTTTCACTGGATTGTTTTCCAGCTGAACTGAGCCCTGGAGTGATTCTCAGAGCTCTGCGTGTGCTTATGCCAGCAGAGTGTGGAGTGTTCAAGTGGCTCAGAGGAACAGAAGGAACTCTGGAAGAAGATTTGTAGGACTTTATGTACAGTGCAAGACCCTAATTGATCTCTGAGTGCTGTGCTGCTATGAAGGGTAAAATCAGCTGCTAAATAGGACTTTAAACCGTTGTTGTTCAAGATCCATACTTTGAACGGGTGCTGTCTGCAGGCCAGCAATAAAATCACAGTTACAGTATCAGAATTATTTTGTGATGGGTTTTTTTTGTAGTACACGTGGGGTGGGTTTTCTGCTGTGTCCACACAAGAAGTCTGTGGAAATGGGATTTGTTCAGTGTTGTTTCAAGCCCTGTTAGTAAAACGAGCTTGTTAACATCAGTGCAGTTCAGTTTCTTTGAAGCTGTTGTAGGAAATAATACCACTTGAATGGGAGGTCGGTTAGCACTGATTGCTTCACTGTAAAGCACTTTGAAAAGATAATATCACAAATTAGAATCTTCTCTTATCATATCTTATCAGTCTTAATATGATTTGAATAAATGGATCCCTTCTTTGGGGTTTCATCTTCACCTAAACCGATGTACTGTCTTGAATTAAATGCTGTAGAAATAGTCTGCCTTTGTTTTAGCTGCTGTTAAAGTGAGTATGCAATTAAATCTGCTCTGTGTGTGCCTCTTGGAGCAAAAACATCAATTACTGATGGTACCGAGTTAAGGCTGCAGTTTGTCCTTTCATCTGTAGGAAACACTGTGCTCCCACAATCATTTCATTATATAAGATGTTTTAATAACTGCCTTAAGGGAAATTTTCAGGCCTTTTTTTTCCTCTTTTAAATGCTCTGTAGTATGCAGCACCATAAGTGTGTCTACAGTATTTTTAGTATGGAGTGAAAAGTTTAGCAGAGCAAGTCAATGTTCAGTAATCATGTGAAACTGAGATTTGCACTTTCAAAGAAATGATTGAAAGGAATAAAAAGCCTTGGCTTAGGTTTAAGTGAATGTTTAGTGAATGTGTTGATGTTTGTGAATATGAACAGAGGCAACAATTACCCTGTTCCAATGAAAACGAAAGCAGATAAATACAGGAAGTATTTATTGATCCAAACCAATTTGGAATAATCTCTTTCCAGAAGCAGTGGTAGATCTTGCAGTCAGAATAACAATGCAAGGGCAGTGTTCTAGGCTTTCAGCTTGAGTGGAACACATGTAATAATAGTTTTGTTTTATTGCCACAGCTCAGTTATGCTCTTGCAACATGCACCAGCTAAATGCTGCTTTTATAAGGTCAGTGTGTCAGCAAACTGGAAATAGATGGGACATTGCCTTCTCCTATGCCTTTGAAAATGGGGGAATGCATTAAAAAGGAGTCTTAGGAGGTGAAGTGTTGATACCTTGTGTGTGTGCACTTATTAATAATTTTACAGAGCAGGATTTCCTTAACTGAATATAGTGTTGCTCACTGTCTGTGGGACATTCCCTGGGTCTTTGGTGACAGGAAGGTTTTGGGTTGTTAATTTTCCTTTGAAATTTAAGTACCACCGTCAGGTTCTGCTACTGTGATACTGCTGAAAACAATTCTTTGAGGCTTCTCTGCGTGACTGTAACTCAGTGAGAGAACCAGAAGTAGCTGGAAGCTTCTCCCTTTCCTTTCCTAACTTATCACTCTTTTGTTAGGCACTGGAGGAGAAGCTATTATTTTGTTCAGCCATTTTTTATCCAAATGTATTTTCCTCCTAGCGATCCACGAGTGATAGCACCATGAAGAGAACCAGCATATTTAGGTCACATGTGAAGCCCCTGAGGCAGCTCTGCTTGCATCTAATTTTGGAAGAAAATTTTAGGGTCAGGAAAACGAGGGTTTAAAAGAGTTGTATTGTAAGAAAGATTGATTTTTTTTTTTTTTTTTTTTCCCAAATATATAGAAGGCATTTTGTGTGGAAATGTTTCTCATTGCAGTTCTTAAATTAATGCTCTGGGAATAATGTGAGCTCCAAACACACACAGTTGGCACTCGGGTTTTGAGAACCTGAGAAAGGATAATTGCATGTTTTCAGGACCAATTAAGGTAATTAAGACTTTATATTATAGTTGCTTGCTTAAAATATGATGTAATTTCTAATATATTCTTGTTTGTTGAATGCCAGTAACTGTGGTTTTTTTCTTTTTTTCAATGATAATAGAAAGTATTTCAGTGAACACTCTTTGATCCTTAAAAGCAGTGATTTTAGCTGGCCTTTGTGCTGTTGTTAAATGGTGATTTGAGGAGTCATGAGCTATGTTTGTGTATAGTGCTTATAAATGAAATCTGAAGGTCTTGCTTTATTTTCAAAGAACTCGGAAGTGAATTGGTCCAGTGGACAAGAACTACATACTGAAATAAAGCTTTGGCTTTCATAAAAATATAATGATTCTCAGAGACACTTGTTTGAGAGTTCCAGGGCTATTTTCCAATGGAATTGCATAACAAACCCCTGACTTTTCTGGTACTGCTCTTTGTGCATTGTGTAGAGAAAAATATACAGGAATATCGGAGACAATAAAGAAAAACTTGGATTATTTTTTAAGAATTACCCAGTTTGGCTTGAAGCGTGACCTTGGTGTGGGAGGAGGAAATAAAATGCAAATTACACCCCATCCTGCCTGTAGGTTTATTGTCACTTCAACCTGAGAGAAATTGTCCCTGCTGATGCCTCTGGGAGTCACAGCCTTGACCTGAGCCAGGAGATCCCAGAGCTCCAGGGTGGTCACTTGGGGAAACCAATCCAAATGAAAATTGTGTGTCTTGGCTTCCTTTTGGATTCATTTTATTTCAAATCAACTTCTCCAGACTTAATTTGTCCAGCTCCTAGCCAAATGCTTGTGGTGGGGTAGGTGATGGTTCCACAGGAATGGGAGAAGAGGTGAAAGGATGGATTGCAATGGAATTGGGAACAATTCAGCTCCTTTGCACCTTTCCATGTTTCCAGTTGATAGTTACTTGTTAATGGTTTGCCTTTCACATGAAAACTCTACTTTCAGTGCACTGAGATACTTATTTGAGGACATTTCTCACAGATCAATATGAACAAACAGCAGTGGAAGTTGAAGCCTGTAGTGTCCATTGTGTAACCCAGCAGTGAGAAAATGTCACAATTTATAGAGGTAATAGTGAAACATTCATAAACTGTTTTACTGGAATGGGGAACTGGCAGCAATGTCATTGCTTTGGTTTAATTTTATTTGTTTGGTTGGTTGAAGCTAAATCTTACACTCCTTGTTGGTTTTTTGGGTTTGTTTTTTTTTTGTGTGTGTGTGTGTTAAAGAAGTATCCAGGGTCTTTCATTTTATTCCAGACCCTTGTGGAAATGGGAACTTGTCTGGAAAAGCAGCAGGAGCTGGCAGCAGGGTTCTGTTCCTGGGGCAGGACACGTGCTGTGCTTAACCCAGCTCGTTTGTAATGAGCTGCCTCCAAGTAAAGGACAGGAGGGACACAAAGAGCGTTTGAAACAAAACAAAATCACTTGGATATTCTGCACGTGAGGCTCCCTGGAGCTTGGAGATGCTTTTGCTCATCCCAAGCCTGGGAGTACCAAATATCTGCCTGTTTCTGGAGGGTGCTCATCATCCTGCATTGGCATCAACAGCCAGATCCCAAATCTGTGCTGGTGCAGAGCTGGTGCCAGGTGTTCCTGTGCTCTGGTTAGAGCTGTGCTAGGAAAATGCTCTTGGTAGGGTTGTGTCCTGCATTTCCTGCCTGCTGCTTACTCACTGGCTTTGTCAGGAGCTGTCAGGAGAAGCTTTTCTTTGTGCCCATAAACTTAAGTGTACACTGAAATTCTTTTTCCAGGGGTTTGATGTTGCATTCAATTGGCAGTTGTTTGGCACCTTTTAATTTATGTTTGTTCTAACTGGAGTCTGAGGTCCATTTCTTACAGAGCTCTTAGTCTTCTGCTTTTTGCCAACTTAAAAGTTTAAATTAAAATGTTATTATCCCAGGGGATGGTAGGAAGACTGATGGAAAACTAGAAATGGAGGTAACTGAAAGTAATTATCTTTGGTTGTTTTCTTTGAAGTAATTTTAACCCTACCCTGCTTGTGAGACCTGGATGGTGTTTCCTAAAATAAAGTTCCAAAGCCTTTGATTGTTTTTTGTAAAGATCTTTGGCATTCTTGTAAGACAGTAACACTACCAAAATACTCTCTACCTTTTTATATATAAAACACATGTACAACATATAACAATTGTATAAACAAATTATATTTTTTTGGTGTATATATATGTTATGTAAGTCTTTCAAAATAAATATAAACAAACGTATTTAAAACAAATAAAAACAAATAAAAATAAAGATTGGTATTTTGCTCAGATTAGTAGACTATATATATAATTTAAAGAGTTATTATAGAT
>JAWWMU010000075.1:4308879-4318968 GCA_035048155.1 Cinnycerthia olivascens
TTTATGTTTAGAAAACAACCAGCTCAGACATTGCACCGCTTCTCCTTCACTCTCAGATCCAGTTTTTAAAGGTACAAAACTGATTTCTGAGCTGAACAGACGGATGGGGACACAATTCAGCATCAACCCAAGACACTTGGGTATGTTTGAAGTCAGCTCTGGTGAAGGAGCACCTGCACTGTGGGCTGGAATGGAAATTGGCTCTGGTGCAGCTCTGACTTTGTGCTGCGGACTGGGATTAACCTGGAGTCACAGAATCCTCGAATGGTTTGGGTTGGAAGGGATCTTAAAGCCCATCCAGTGCCACCCCTGCCATGGGCTGGGACACCTCTCACTGTCCCAGGGTGCTCCAAGCCCTGTCCAGCCTGGCCTGGGGCAGCCACAGCTTCTCTGGGAATTCAATCCCTCACCTTCCTCACAGGGAGGAATTTCTTCTCAATATCCCATCTTGACCTGTTCTCTTTCAGTTTGAACCCATTCCTTCTTGTTCTGTCCCTCCAGGCCCTTGCAAATAGTCCCTCTCCATCTTTCTTGGTGGGAAGAACAGCTTAACTGCTGACACCCTTTTCTTTTTGAAGGCCAAGGTGGTATTTCTGAGCTTGCTCATATTTTTTTTATTTCGTGAACATTCTTTTTCATTCCATGTAGGCACATTGAGAGCAACTCCCTAAGAAACTGGAAGTGTAAATAAAGCAGCTCTGCACTCCAGCAAAGCACTCCTGCTACCAAGGGGTAATTAGCCTGAGTTTGCAAAACAGATACATTGCCAACATATTTATCACAGGAGAAATAACATTTCAATAAGACTCAGTCAAATACTTTTAATGCATTTTGGAGAATCCCTGTATTCTGTATAACTTGCATTTCAAAAGAGAATTATGGAACACTTGTGTGAGCATTATGGATAAACCCTGAGGAGCCTTGAGAGAATGAACTGTGAGTTAGCTCTGTGCTTACAGATTTTCCAGACAGAGGTGCCTTGAGATGGAGTTGGGGTCTCCTGAATTTTTATAAATTCCTAGGATGTGCTTTATCTCTAGGTCAGCAGGGATTTTTCCACAGCTCACAAATGTCAGAAACAGACATTTAATTTCTTTGTTTCAGCGTGAGGTTTGTTCTGGAAAATCAGTAAACGTGAATTTTTGTCTTCAGCAGTGCTAAAATTGAGTTGTTACCCTCTTGAAAATTAGATCTGCAGTTTTGCTGCAGCTTTATTAATGATAGGTTGGAAGTTAAAGCTCTGCAGGCAGAAAAGATGTTGGGAGGAGCCATATACCAGAGTATAAAAACCAGGCAAATGCTGTGTTAGAGGAGAAATAATAAAATCTGTTATTTATAACTTTTTTTTTGTCTCAATTCTCCTATTGCTGAACAAATCCCAGTTTTATGAGTGATGGTGACAGAACCATCAGGCACCTGAGGGGATCTCAGATGAAGCAATTGTGGGCATGAACTTGGTTCCTGCTGTAGTTAATTTAGTTCCCCTGTAATTAGATACAAATGATCTGTATGCAGTTGAACAAAGGACAGAAATGATGAGTAACTCCCCAACTAAATTCTACACAATACAAATATAGCTAAAGCATTCTGTCATCTTTGTCCCAGAAATCAGTGTAGGTTTTGGTGGCTGGAAGTGTCTCTGAAAGAACTGGAACCAGTATGGGTTGTGTGTAGAGCCCAGTGCAGCTGCTTTGTTTAAAGGGATAATCATGGTTGAAGCAGGAAAATTCCAAGGAAATGAAGCTCTTCCTTGTGTAATTTAGCCAAATTATTTCTATGTTGCAGTAATACCTGTTATTTTATCTGTATTTAAAACTGTTGAAGCAGAGTACCCTGGCACTGCCAATCCCCCTTCAAACAAACCATAGATTTCACATTCTCACCTTTCAGCAAATACTTCACTTGGGGGTAAAGCAAATTTGCTTTTAGGTAGAATTTTATTGCTGCAGCACCAAAGATCATGTGTATGCTCATTTTTTTTTTTCAGTGCATTTAAGGAAGGTTTGGTTGTGTGACTTGTGGGCTATTAAAAACTTTGTTGGTTCCCAGACTTCTGTGGCACTTGGTGGAAGCTTGAGGTTCTGGGCTGCTTTGCTTCAAAACAGGGACATGATTTCTCCAAGCTGAGTGTAGTTATGGGGCCTGTGATGGCAGCAGGGCACCAGCAATCCTAGGCCAAAACAAAGTTTCAAATTAAGAATTATAATGCATTTAGATTTTGAACACAGATGTTGCTTGGGTAGGTAATTTTATATCTTTGGTGTGTCTGTTTTTTTGTTTTTTTTCTATTTCCCATCAAGCTCGTCCTTTCTCATGGAGTTCTAGGGATGCAAAGCCTCTGATTGTGGTGTTATCCAATCTCTGGATAACTCCTGTTCCCAGGTTTTTTTCTGTAATCCTAGACTGTGAGTGAAGAGGAGTTTTCACTGGAATTGAAAGGGGATTGATGCAACAGAGTGTGACACATCCTCAGTAGGAGGGCCACTCTTCTTTTCCTCTTCCCTGCCTGAAAATAGATTGAAGCTTCAGGAGCTGGAAGCTCTCAGCAGCTGAATTTTGTGATGTTGGGAAACTGAGCCCCATGGGAGTTTTTCCATCTAACAGGTGCCTGGCATTTAAAAATGCTGAAACCCTGTATTTACTGTTGATTACTTTTTTGTTTAAAAGCAGAAGAATTCTGCTTGGAAGGAGGAGAGCTTGTGGACAGATTGAGTCCTTTAAAACAAAAAAAATTATTCTGTAATATTGCAGTAGCTGCAAAGAAGAGGTTCAAGGAGATGCTGTGACCTCCAACTGCTCCTTCCTGCAAATAAATGTTAGAGTTCCACAAACTGTGACACTCACCCTCCTTTCTGAGGTGACTTCAGCTGGGCACCAGGACTGGGGCTGCATTTTTGCCACTCAGGCCTCTCCTGTTTATGATATTAATAAACTGGTGTCAAATGTCCTGGGAACAGTTGATGCAGGTTGAAAGACCTTTGTTTCAGCCAACAATAGACCTGAATTAGTATGAATAGGAAAAGCAAATAGGCACTTCCTCTGATATGTGAAGGAATATTTGAGTTTGGGAAGCGTTGAAGAGATGTGAACTAAATGCTCATCATTTGCTCTTTGTTCCCAGCATAATGTTCCCTGTGTATGTGTAACGCTGTTATCTTCCTAAATATGTTTGTAGTGCTAATAATGTTAGGTGGAATGCATTATTTAGGATACTTTTGGGAGTAGAAACTCTACACCTATAAAGATTTAAAAGGAGGAATTCACTGAGTTGTTGCTTTCCTAATCACATTTATTCCTCAGATGAAAACTTGGAGGCCTCTTGCAAAGACTGGAAATTATTGGGATAAAGTGAAATCATGGAGTGGTGCCTGAGCTCACCTCGAGGTTGAGCTGTGACTGCTGTTTGTGGTTTCCAGGCAGAGGATGCCTTTAGAGTCTCCAGGGAGTTCTTGTGAGGTATTAAACAATCCCTTATGGTTGAGTTGGGAGTATTTTCAGACTCATGCAGCTCGTGTTGAGTTGAAAAATGGCTCTGCCTTGAGCTGGGGAGGTCCCCACTTTGCAGCAGAGTTCACATGGAATTACTGGGACAGCAACAATCTCCCAGAGCTGTGGGGCTCAGGAAGGAGCTTCTGACACACACACCCTCAGTTCCAGAATGGGAAGGACTTTAGGGTAGAACACCTTGGGTGTAAATCTAAAATCCACCTCAGGGGTGGAGGCAGCTCCCAAAGGGCCACAGCTCCTGTTTGCTGATTCCAGGATGTTCTGTTTTTCACATCAACGACTGCTGGAGCCAGGTTAACCTTTACCTGTTAAATCTGCAGTACCTGGGTGTGGGCAGCCCAGTCAGCAGGAGTTTTTTTGGGTGTTGATTTGTCTGCTCTGTTGTAAATGTATTTATGTGCTCAGACTGCTTGTGCCTTCCTCTGTTACCCCAGCTAGATCATGTCCAGCCTGTGGGCAAGGCAGGTACTGGCAGTTCTGGTTTGCAGCATCTTTTGAACTAAATTCATTCATGTTTTGCTTGGTGGAAGGAGGGAATTTACCTCTTGGTCTCCTGTGCATGTGTTCTGAAGGGAACTGCAGTCATGTCTTCAAGTTTAAAATTAGAAAGTAGTTAATCAGCGTGATGAGGGTTAATGGTTTCTGTCCAGAAATCAAACAGCTCTGCATTTGTTTGTATAGGGAGAACATTATTCTGTCTGCTGTTGCTGACAGTTTAACAGGAGAGGATTTTTCACTGTAATTTTTGAAACACTTGCTAATAAAAACTTATTGGGGGTTAAAAATCCCAAAGCTATTTAATTCTCTCACCAGATGAAATGGTTTTAAAGGGCCAGTTCAGGAGTGTTTCCTGCTAACAGATCCTAACCCCACAGGGTTCCTTTCTTCTGCAGGTTTGCAGTGAAGTTGGCATGAAAAGAGTTACAGAGTGCAATGCCAGACTTGGGGAGCAAAAATAAAACCTCCAGCCCAGTGGTTACAGTGATCATGGTCCAGGTATTGCACAGTGGATCACAGTTTTGAATCAATTTAAGGTGTAAAAGTTCCTTCCCAAAGCTCATGGTATTATTTTTCAGTGTGAAAGCTTTCTTTTCACGAAGATAAAATTTCAGAGCAATTTAATGTCACTTTCAGTGGTAGGAAGCAGGGACACATCAGTGCTTGCTGCTGTTTGTCATCTCAGCTTCTCCCTGCCACCACAGGTGTCCTGGAGTCTTGTGTACTGGAGACTTGAGTTTCCTGCTGTAGATGGAGACAGGAAGCCAGTGCTCTGAGCTTTAAATCAGTTTTCTTTCTGTTCTGGCAAAGCCAGATTCTGGCCTTGTTGTAGATGGAGACTGTGCACACAGAAATGCAGTTAATTGGCATTTTGGGTGTGGGCTCGATGGCCTTTGGAAAACCAGCTGTACTAGCTGGAGATGTGGCTGCTCCTGAGGGTGTTCCTTGCTTTCCTCCACAGCAAATTTGCTCACCTGATGCCTCCAGCTCAGTCTCAGTGAACTCTGTAAGTTCAGCAAAATAGGAATTGTTTGACAGGAGTGAAATGTGTTGCCGTTGTTCACAGAGGTTTGAGGTGGTGGCAGTGGCTGTTGAAGATGACTGTAAGTGTTCCCTGGAGTGATTTCTGCACCTTCTGAAATTTGCTGGGTTTGCACAGTTCTTTTTCAATCTCTTGCCTTGGTCCAGAAATGGACTGAGGGGAAAACTGATGGTAAATTTGGTGGTGGAAACTTGCCCTGAGTGATGTTGGAGCAGTTGCCCGAGCGAGGCAAACACAAGATCTAAAACATCCAGTGTGCTGCTCCTCTCCAAGCTGGGTTGTGATGTTGGCCACAGACTGTGCTTTCTGTGAATTCTTTTTAAATGAGGATGTTACTCTGATGTCACAGTTACCTTGAGATCACAGAAAGATTTCTGGATGTATAAGAGGCCACTGTTGCAGATGAGAGATTAGCACATAGTGATTCTGTTCTCTGCTTTACTATTATCTTGTAAAACACTTAATCTACATATTTGTTCCTATCCCAACTTCCAGAAGCTTTTGAGTCACTTCTGTGCAAATCCTGTTCTCTGCAGTTCCAATGCCATCCTCTCACTCTGGCTTTGCAGGGAGGAGCAGCTCCTGGTGCACGGGACAGATGGATTTGGATTTGTTCTGCTCTCAGTGCTGAGCCCAGTAAAGCTATTTAGGGAGCATTACTGGCCTTACATAAAACTAATGGCAACAAGATTAGGGCTGGTGCCACTGTTCCTGTTGTGGGAGGGGATGGAAGTTTGCTGTTTGTTTTCTAGGAAGCCATGAGGCTTAAAAATTATTTGAATGAATTTGTGAAACCACCAAAATAACATTTTTAAATTGCATTATCTCTAGACTATCTAAGTGTTACAAATGCAGCTGTGAGTTCTAAGCCAACACATAAATCCTATGAAATCTTGGAGTACTGGTTCTTTCCCTTGCCCTCCAGTTCCTCCTCCCATTAAAAAAAAAAACAAAACTGACTTAATTCCAGCTCCTGCTTCTGAAGGTTGGTAATAACAGAGTGTTCTTGCTGTCGTGGCTGGAACATGGATTTGACAGCACAAAGAGTGATCTCGGTAGGATGTGACACACTCTGAGCTGTGCTTTGCCATGCAGGAGTAGGGCCCTGCTTACCTGGGAGCCCACAGTGAGCAGGGCAGGCACGGGACCTGCTCGTGTGACTTAGGAAGGAGCAGGAAAAGCTAAGTCAAGCAGTATCAAACTTTTATTTTAGGGAGCTGAATAAAAAGTTAAAAATAAAATCTGTAGTAGTAATAATAATGAGTAAATCACTCTGGCTTTCTAATCCAAAGTTGAGCTCATTGTTGAACTGGAATGCCCTAGTGTACCTTTTTTTCAAAGATTGGCAAAGTTGGAGAAAGAAAGGGAGAAGAAAGGGGGAGTAAAAGAAAAGAAATGGGAATATAGAGGAGTCCAGGAAATCAGAGTGAAATTATGGTGCTTTAGGCCTGCTTTACAAGGTTTATATTTGATTACTTTACTTAGGTAATTTATGCTACAAATATTCCCTGTTTGGCTGCTGATACCTTGTGCATGCTGCACATGGGCAGGGGTGTAAACAGGACTGGGAGAGTCTCAGCCCTGAGGTGAATCTTCCCCAAACAGCACCAAATGCTTTCAGCATCAGCAGGAAAATGATGATTTTGTCATGGTTGTGTTTTGAATTTTCAACCTCCCAGGGCTCTTCAAGTAGAGTGAACAAGTGAACAAGTGCAAATCTTCCTCCTCTCTGTACATCCCCCAGGTTTGCACAAGGCAGCAAACCCAGCCAAAATTCCTGTCTGCTGGAGCTGCACCTTGGGCTCCCCTGTGTTTGTGTCTGCCCCAGCAGGGCCAGCAGCTCTGAGAAACCTTTTGGCCATCACACAAATTCCCCTTTGTGTGCTGCAAAATTCCAGAGCTGGAACTTGGGAGAGAATAAGGAAACAGCTTGGCTCTGGCAGAGATGCAGGGCACAGAGGGAGGATTTTTGCCACAAGGGCAATAACCCCTTTCTGCCTTCTCTATTTCCACTGGCATTTCTTCCTGTCCCCATGTTTTTAAGGAATTAGTATATTTTTAATGCCCTCTCTTGTAGAAAAGAGATCTATTTAAAGGATTCTGGAAGAAGTCTCAAGCAGTAAATTGAACAGTGGGAATGCCTTCTCCCAGCTGCCTTTGGATTTGTTGCCTGGTCACAGGGAGACAGAATGAATGCAGGGAATCACTCCTGCAAGCGAGTGAAGAGGGAAATTCAGTCAATAATGCAACTGGTCATGGTAACTTTAGAGCATGCAATCCCTGTGTTCCCTTTCCCCTCTCCACAGCCATAAATTAGGGATGAGGTTGGAATGCAGAGGGTGTTTTCTTTTATACCACCAGCACTAAACAGTGCATGGAGTTCTGCTCTCCCTCTTTCCCTGAGGTGTGAAGTTGTGGTGCCCTGTGCTGGGAGCTTTCCTCTGCACACAGATGTGTGGTCACCCTGCCTTAATCTTGTTTAAACACTCCTTTTCAGTTTGGGATTAACACCTCACTATCTACCTTCAGAGATAAATACACAAGATATCAGGACTCTGGATAAAGTAGTAAATCCAAATCACAAACAGTGGGATGTTGGTGGGATGCCTCGGTGCATGGTGGAGCTGGTTAAAATATTTGAAGCCTTGGAAGAGCTTTTGTTTTTGTCTCTTTTCATTGTTTGTTTGGGTGTTTTGTTTTTTTTTTTCAAATTACAAAGTACATAACTGCAAACAAAACCATTATTGGAAACAAGATCCAATCAAAAGCCACAAATTTCTGTCATTAGCTGTGACATGAACTGGAGTTTCTGGAAGTTGCTTCTCTTCAGTAGTTTGAAGCAGGGAGGATTTGCCTCACCCTGGATTGGAAAGGACCAAACAATGCACAAGTGATTTCCAGACACAGAACATCTACAGGCTCTCCTGGACACACACTCTTGCTCTCTCTAGGAAAAATAACTCAGCAATTGTGCATCAAAATCAAATATTTCACTGGCTTTGTCTCTCATTATGTTCATCCATTCCTCTGCTGCTTCCTCAGAGCTTCTGTGGATTTTAATACTAATCCTAAAAGTTGGTTTCTTTTAATGTTTTCCTTTTGAGACAGTTTCTGAAGTCTCCTTGGAACGATTGATTTATGTTTAGTTTGATGGAAATAGCTTTTCTGGGCTGATAAACTCCACATTAGGTCAGTGAATTCAGTTTTCACTCCCCAGGACAGAATTGCCAGCCTGTAAATAAATAATCTGCTCCGCTTTATAGACAAGATTTTTTTGAGTTGCTCCTTTGGAAAATTCCAGAACCACTGAGAAGGTATATAAACTATACTTTCTAAATAAGTTTAAAATGCTTTTTAAATGCTGCAATTCTTTGTTCAGACCTTGGAAAGATCAGGAGTGTGTAAACACTCTGTTTTTCTTGCTCTCTGCTTAGGCAGCAGATGAACAGGATTCCAAAAACTTGCACAGAAACCTTTTGGGTGAAATAAAGACTCTCTTTGTTCCTGCCATGATTGACTCGCTGCTGCAGAGTAGGTGACACATTTTGCCTACCAAGCATGTTTTCTAAGCAGAGTTTATAGAAAGTTCATGGAACATTAAAATAGATAGCCTCTTCTCTACTAATAAAATCTCCTTTATTCTATTATTGGAAACAAATCTAATACAGAATTGCTTTTCAGGTTTGTGATGGGCCTTGTGGAATGAAGTCACTGGATTTACAGTTTTCTTTTGCTGGTTTGGGTTGGTGAAGCTGGTTCCTTTTTCCACAGACATTTGGGCAGTGGTAAAACTTTTATCACAATCATTGCTTTAAAGTTTCAGGAAATTTGATGGTGGCAGTGCACACGTTTAGCATTCGCTGCAACATGTGAAATACCCCCAAACTATGGAAGTGTTTTTTAGTCTTTGTCACTGAGTTTTTCTCGTTCCAAACACTGCTTTTAACAGGGACAAAGGCATTTGATAGCTGTTGGATTCCTTTATTCTTCTTTTTTAATTTGAACTGCTTCTTTTTCCAGTACACTGGTACCGGTGGCCTCAGAGCCTTACCTGAAGCTTTGAGATGTGTTTTATCCTTTTCCTATCTTTTCCTATTCCCTGTCGAAGCCAAACACCTTGTTTTGATTCTTTTTTTTTTTTTTGGCTCCTCAGATTCCTGTCTCCATGTCTACCATGGAAGAATTTAGTTCTGCTTGAATCCAGTCAAGTGTCCAGATCTTGCTGGTGGTTTTGACTTTTGTTGGAGCACTTGAAAAGTGAAGATGTCTTACTGAAGCTTAAAAAAAACCCTTAAGCAGGTTGTGAAAATAAAGATATGCAGGAAGAAAAGGAAAGCTTGGCCAGATTGTGCCTTCTGGATCTGGGAGAGCTGCAGGGAGCTTTGGATGGCTCTGAGGGAAGCAGACTCTGCCCTGTTTGCATGAGCTTATGGGTCAGGGACCAAAACCTCTCTTCAGTCTGAGATTTTTGTGATCAGTGCCTTGGTTTGACTGTAGAGTTTTACATCTCTGAGGTGAGGATAAAACTGTGCAGTAGCTCTGTGTTTCCATAGTGTTTTGCTCAACCTGCTGCAGAACGTTTTCATTCATAAATGGATTTCAGGTTGCGTAGGTGGTTTCCACCCCACCACCCCCTTGCTTTCCAGGTCACTAAAAAACGTTATTTGAAAGCATTTAGCAGTCTCAGAGGTGTTTCTACAACAATAAATGTCTGGGAAGGGATATTGAATGGAACTAAAGGACAAATGTGCAGAATCTGTGCAGAGAAACACTTGGAAATGATGGAACAACCTCTGAATTCTTTGGCCCAAATGATGCAAGAATGAGAAACCTGCTTCCCTTGGGGATGGCAGTGCAGGTGCCCTGCAGGAATGCCAGTGTACCTTGGTGTCCTGATTCTTTGTCTTTGTCACAATCGTGTCATCATCACTTGGGATTGATGTTGTAAATAAGGGCCAGGACACGAACTCCTGTTTGATGCCTTTAAGGGTCAGCTCTGGGTGGGGAGCCCGAGGGGTTGTGCACACCAGAACTTCTCCCTG
>JAWWMU010000075.1:4378659-4389792 GCA_035048155.1 Cinnycerthia olivascens
CCCCCCTCCTCTCTCGTCCCCCATCTCCCCTTTGCCTCCATCCTCTCTCTTCCCCCTTGTCCCCTTTGCCCCCATCTCCTCCACTCCCCTCGCCCCGTCGCACAGTCACTGTCACGGCGGGCAGGAGCGCCTGGGGTTGCTCTGTCTCCTCCTCTAGAAACTTGCCCTCAGCCTTTGCTGCCTTTGGCTGCCTCCCCTGGTCTCCCGCAGGGAGGAACCGGGGGTCTCCCGGCACTGCAGAAGCTTGATTGACTCGCAAGGTCACTAATTTCGGCTCCTGGAGGTAAGTCCCGGTTTGCCAGCTCGTTTTCCTCTCTCCCCTGGTTCTCACACCCCTCTCCCATCTGTCTCTCTTTCTCATCCTCTCCCCAATGCCATCCATCAGCCCTTTTCCCCCCCTGAGAAGGATCTGCACCCACCAGCGACGCCCGAAAGCCCAGAAAGCTGAGTCAGCGTTCTGCTCCCGCAGCCCCACTGACCCAGCTGCGATCCCAGCTGCTCCCGCCCTCCGGTTCCGCGGCGCCGGGAAAAGTGAGGAACAATGGGATTCCCGGAGCACTCCACCATTGCTGGGCAGGGGGAGGCAAGGAACTGGCTGCTAGGAGGAAGGGAGGGACAGAGGCGGAATCCATTTGTGCTCTGGCCGGGCAAGGGGAGCAGCCGGAGGGGAGGACGTGCCCGGTCCCCATCAGCCTCCTGGAACAGCGAGATCCGCACGCCGGGGAAGAGGAGGGGGAGAGGGTGGGTGCGATGGGGGCTGTTGCTCCAACCTGATCGAGTCCATTTGCCAGTTCACCACTCTCATCACTTCCGGAGCACTCCTCAGTTTCTGCTGCAGAGTGAGCTTTTTTTTTTTTTTTTTCTCTTCTCTCTCTCTCCTTTTCCCTCCCTCCCCATCTGGATGCTGGGAACTTGAAGCCTCCTCCCTTTATTGCAGCAGGATCTGCCCCATCCTTGCCTCAACTTCGCGCTGCATCAAAGAGAGAGAGCGAGCCACAGGCTGGCTGGTGCCGATGGGGGCAGGGGACCTGCCGGGCACAGCCCTTTGCAGTTGATGTTGCCGTATCTCTAGGACCCAGTTCCGTCTCTTTCCCACCGCTTTCCCCCTCCCTTCTCTCCCTGTGTGTGTGTGTGTGTGTGCAGGATCCTCCTGGTTACCGCTGTTGTTATTCCCCCTGAGCAGGGACACTACCCCAGCTATGGCTGAGAGGAAGCAGAACGGGCGGCAGGGCGAGGAAGAAGAAGTGCCAGCCTTCTTCAAAAACCTGGGCTCGGGCAGCCCTAAGCCCCGGCAGAAATTCTGTGGCATGTTCTGCCCGGTGGAAGGCTCCCTGGAGAACAAGACCATCGACTTCGACTCGCTCTCGGTGGGCCGCGGATGTAACAAAGTCGTGGCAAAGCAGAAGGACGTTGCCCACCTGGGTCCGGATTCTCAGTCCGTCTATTCCAAGCAGAGCGGGAAGGGAGGGGAACCATCTGTTGAATTCGGGAGAAAGGTGGAGATCAGGAGTGCCACGGGGAAGGAGGCGCTGCAGAACCTGAATGACAAGGTGGGTGCATATATAGAGAGATCTATTTATATATATATATATATATATTTATGTAGTGTGGGGTGAACTCGAGCATGCAATAGGCTGCTGGGAGGAGGGATCCTCTCCACCTGCGAGCCGCTGGCTTTTATGTGCCCTGCATCCCTGAGGCAGCAGCACCTCTGGCAGAGCTTCCCTTCCAGAGCTCGAACGCTGTCCGTGTGTTCTCTGCATGTGTGCGAGAGGGGGGCACAGGGAGAAAAAAAAAAACCCACAAACACCCCGCCCTGCCCTCCTGTCTGGGGAGGAACAGCGACTTTTTTGTTTCTTAGGCGATTCCCCCCAGCACGAAGGTAGGGAAATGCCCCACCCAGGCAGGGAATGCAGCTCACGGAACAGAAACGCAATTGTGAGCAAAAGAGCATCAATGAGCCTCCACCTCCCGGGATCAAATCCCTGCAGGCTCCTTCCAGGAGGGACTCCTACCCCTGCTCCCAGAAGAGGAGCCGGAGTGACCCCTGGGAGCCGCATTTCAATGCGAATTTTCAGCAGGGCTGCTGGCTAGAGTGGGATTTTTTGACTCGGGAAGATCTGGGACTTTCACAGGAATGTGGCAACCTCGTAGCAACCCAGAACTCCTCCCAGGATTTTAAGACTGCTGCAGATACTCCTCATTCTCTGGATTTGTCAGAGTGTAATAAAGCCCATCCTCTTCCAGAGGCAAAACCCACTGAACCCATAGATGTGTTTGACCACGCCCATCTGCCTTCCTCTATAGATCGATTTAAACCAGCTTTACTCAGCTGTGAGCCAGGAAATTCTCTGCACACCTCTAACAATGCTGGCAGGGGCTGGGAGAGCAGAAATGAATGAATGAAGAACCCACCAGCAGCCTGCTAAACTCTTGGCATTGGGGCAGGAGTTTCTCTGGAAGCTGTTCCTAGGATGTGCCTTCTGGTTTTTAATTGTGATATGGATTATGTATACTGGGCAGAAATCTGCCTGGAATTTAGACTATGGGCTTGTTCACCACTTTCTCCTGCTTTCAGGAACATGAAGTATTACTGGAGGTAATATAAAAATATGATTTAATATAAACCAGAGGCTCATCCTCCCCAGATCAGCCCCTGCTGCAGTGACCTGTGGGCTCCATCCAGCCCTATTTCCACATGTGAACCACTGCTGTTAGAAAGAGCTCACAAAGGCAGGCACAGATTTTCACAATTCCCACACACCAGCCCCAGTGAGGAGGAGGAGGATGTGCTCCACACTGCTCCAAACCTGGTTTCCCAAACCCAAAGAGAAATTTGCCCCTAAAGATGCCTGAGGTTTGCTCTGATCATACTGGAGTGTCTATTAATGAAGTAACTTTGCATGATTAATTAGTCTTGTTGGACAAATTGGTGCATTTCAAGAATAAAGGGCTTTTTTATCATAGGGAGTCAAAGGTTCTGCAATTCATGACTTTTAAGAGCTAATTTTGGACAATTTGACGTCCTGTGGAACATAACTATAAGCAGGATATACATTCACTCTGAAAAGATCAATTATTTTTCTGATTAAATGCTATCAGCATAATAAAAATTCAAGTACAACATTGTGCAAAATCAGAATCCACTGAGAATGTTAATAATTTTTTTAAAGTGTGCTTTTTGGTTCTATTTTTAAAGATTACTGTCTAAATGTTGACTGAGGGAATGGAATAATGGGATGGTATAAAACATTTGAGTTGTTTCTTGCTAGCTTTACTTAACACTGATGCCAGTGGATCATGTTGTGAGGGGTGCTGAGCATTGGGGTAAGTGCAGTCTCTCGGGATAAATGTCTTGCTGTGGATTGGGAATTTATTGCAGGAGTGTTTTAGCTTTGGTTTTCCAGCTGACTGCACCCATAGCTTGAACCAATGGCAAAATCTTCAGCAAGTAAAATTTGCTTTATGGGTTTAAACCTCAGTCATCCCTTGTGTCACTTATAGAAAGATCTTGTTCTAATCCCCTTTGAAATAGTTAACAAAGCAACCTGGACAAGCTATTTTTTACATTTTTATCTGAGATCTCCAGTCAAGAGGATAAAAAAGGGGATGTAATTATTCCGCATTACATTGCAATATTTTGTTCTGTGGGGCAAGATAAGGGCAATCAAATCTCTCTGTGTCTGCCTTGCCTGGGACATGCTGTAGCCATCTATCATGTGTTGCCCCTGGGCCGTGCTGCTTCATAATTCAGGGTTAAGATCATCTCTGGAGGCACCAGGAAGGCTCAGCCTCAGTTCCAGCAGCATTTTCAGCTCTGTCTCTGGTGGCCAATTCAACAGGTCTGCAGCTCAGCTCGGAGCCAAGCTCTGCTGCTTCCAGCTGCCAGGCCTTGCAGAACTGACTGTGCTTCTGTTTCCCATCTGAACTTTCTCATCTTTGGGCCATTCCTGTTTCTGGAGCTGCTGGTTCGGTGTCTGGGCCCTGACCCCAGCACTGGGATGTGCCAAGAACATCATCTTCAGATATGGGATTCCTTAAATGAGGCAAGAAGTCCTTGGCCTGGCTCTCAGGAGAGAGATGTGCCCCTGCTGTGCACCTGCAGGGTCATTTTCTGCACTGGGATTTACCCACAGGTTGATCCAGCTTGGAAAAGCTGTCCAGGACCATCAGGTCTGACCTGTGCCCCATCCCCGCCTTGTCCCCAGCCCAGAGCACTGAGTGCCATGTCCAGGCCTTCCTTGGACACCTCCAGGGATGGGCAGCTCCATCCAAGACCTGACCACCCTTTCCATGGAGAAATTCTTCCTGGTATCCAACCCAAATCTCTCCTGGCCCAGCCTGAGGCCGTTCCCTCTCCTCCTGTCCCTGTTCTCTGGGAGCAGAGCTCGACCCCTCCCCAGTTGTCCCCTCCTGTCAGGAGCTGTGCAGAGCCAGAAGGGCCCCCCTGAGCCTCCTTTGCTCCAGGCTGAGCCCCTTCCCAGCTCCCTCAGCCTCTCCTGGGGCTCCAGACCCTTCCCAGCTCCCTCAGGATTCTCCAGCCCCTTCCCAGCTCCCTCAGGATTCTCCAGACCCTTCCCCAGCTCCCTCAGGATTCTCCAGACCCTTCCCCAGCTCCCTCAGGATTCTCCAGATCCTTCCCCAGCTCCCTCAGCCTCTCCTGGTGCCCCAGCCCCTTCCCCAGCTCCATTGCCCATTAGCTCTGCTTTGTGGGCAGTGCAGAAGCTGGAGAGCTCCTGGTCCCAGAGCAGGGACTGCTGGAATGGCATCCCAGGGCAATATTCCCCTTTTCCTCACATGGGCAGTCTTGAGAGAGAGGCGTTTGTCTCAGGTTTGAAAAACTCTGGCCGTTGATTGCTTGAGCTGGGTCATTTCTCCTGGTGTATTTCTCAGATTTCCCATATCTGTAGTTGCTATTCCTTCTGCCTTTCTCACCTGTTGACATTTTTGGGACAGAGACAGTATTTTAGGGAACATCTATAGAGAAAAGCAAGGTTTGCAAGAGAGATTACAAGGGCTTTCATCTGGTTTGCAGAGAGCCTGAGTAGCTGCTCAGGCCCTTCAGCACCAGTGCAAGACCTGAGATCTCAGATCTCTCTTTCATTTGCTGTCTTGTTGTTACTCCAGTGGTTCAGGTGTTTCCCCTGTGCACCTTTACATTGCTTTTTTGCCTCCCTTAAAACAGTTCCTGGCCCTTTGGGAAGCACAGAGCACTGTGTGTAAACTGCTAGTGCAAACCAACAAAGCCTATTGTGACAAATAACAACAATGAATAAACAGACAGTAGGAAAATGTTTTTATTTTAGAATTGATAGGACAGGACTTGCTTGCAAAACACTGTCACAAAGCTTGCAACATGACTGGACTTTTTCCTAAAACCTCAAAGCTCTCAGGCTCATGGCTATTCATTCCTGGAGAGAAATAATGAATAACAGGATGTTGTTGAGAGCTCAAATAATCACAAACTCTGGAACATTATAGAGGAACTGTTGTCTAAAACAAAGGAGCTGCTCCAGACAGCTGGAAATGCAGTCCTGAGTTTAATTTGTTACAACGCCTGCAATTTTTCTAGCCTTGTTTTGACAATCATGACTTGCAAAATAATCATAAGGGAGGATGACTTGCATGTTCTTCCAGTGGGTCAGGATGGTTTGTGGGAGAAAAAAAACTAAGAGTGAGGAGCAGAAATGCTGAAGACCTCTCAGCTTCTTCTGAAAGCCATAATTCTGCACAGCTGCTGCTCCATACACCCAATGAGTGTCTTGTGGAGTGGTTTTATATGCAGAATTTACTAACACCACACTTCCATGCAGGAATGAGCCAAGGGGGTTTTGATTCAGGGCCAAATGTATTATTTGAGTTAAAGATTTGATGGAAAAATTTAAATTTCAATTTAAGTTTAAATTTAAATTGAAACACTTGGAGCCAGATCTTCCTGCTCAGCTTGGAGCTGGTACGGGTTTTATCCCAAGGGATAAATGCAATTACTGGCCTGGACATCATTTAACAGCCCCAATCTGGTTTTAGTAGGTGCTGAGCTGTCATTTAGGGTCTGCCAGAGGTTTTTTACCTGCAGGGCCATGTCTGACTCCCTGTGGTACCCATCTGTCTGGTGGCACATCAAATCTGGGTGTATCTTCTGGGATGTTGTTGTTGTAAAGTTGGGAAATGACGTTGTCAATAAAGTTCAGGTGATGCTGAGGGCATTGTGTTCTCAGGAACTCTCTTAGCTTATAAAATAACAGGATTTGGGAGCAGAAAACCACCGAACCCCAAACTTCTGTGTGGTTATCAATGTCCTGCTCTGTGTTCCCCTCCCAGAGAGCAGGAGTGAATCTCAGGGTGGGAGAATAGAAGTCAAAATTTCATTTTTTTCTCTGAGTCATGATCATCCTGCACCTCAGAGGGAGGCAAGGCTGGCACAAGCAGGGACAGCAGTGGCTGAGATCCTGATGCTTTGCCCTGTTTCGGGGGAAAGAGAAGGGATTATTACCATTATTATAATGATAAAAAACTCTACAATCACTGAAAACAGCCATTCCTTAACCCCTAGCCATGGCTCCCATGGGCCTGGAGGTGCCAGAGGATGAAAGGGAGAAGCAGTGACAGCAAGGCCTCAATGTCCCATGGCCTTGTTCCAGAAATTCTGCATTTAGCTGCAGTGCAGGTCAGGGCAGTTTGGATAGAATTGTGCATTTTTTTCTGTGAATTGTACAACAACAGAGCAATCCCTGTCTAGAACCCTTAATTCCCAGATACACGATGGGGAATTAACTCTGTTGGGATTGTTTAAGGACAATTCACATCATGATGCTCAGGACATTTCCTCTAAGAAACATACTCTGACACCAACAGCCTCCTTAAAATGTTATTTTCGAGCCTCCTGAAGGGTTCTCTGGATATTAAAAAAAAGAAAATCAATCGGAAGGTTAATTTTAATTTGAAGATCAAATGTACATTTTGATTGACTTGTTAGTGTGGCTAGAGAGTGAATCTTACCCTCAGAAAATGTGATTGTATGCAAAAAAAAAAAATTCAGGCTGTTTCTCTGAGAACCAGAATGATTTTTACCTCCTCATAGTCACATGTTTGACCCTCATGGTCATTTCTATGCAAAGACCCTTAATTTTAGTTTTCTCCTGTAAGATAATAAAGAAAGAGATGCCTGTTGTCAAGTACAACTCCCCTCAGTAATTTAATTTACAGTGATTAATAAGGGACAGTTATTTCATCATTTTTTGGGAAGGACAGATGTAACTCCTCCTGCCATGTATAAGCCTGGATTTAATCCTCCCTACATGTCCTGGGATGCAGGGGGTTCCTTTAAAATCATTTAAAGTCAGAGCTGATGCAACAATTGGCATTGGCAGGATAATGACAGAACATTAGGGCCTGATGGGTCAACTCCTGAAAGTTCTTTTGGCCGAGTTTATTTAAATCTATCTCTGATCCCTCTTTTCATTAAGTTTTAAAATGGGTTTTTCCATTTGCAGGTTCTTTAATTTCATGGCAAAATGCCATTTTGGACACAGCTTTAAGTGTTCAGTTGGAGTAGAAGCAATTTGGGTGTTGCAGAAATTCTGTGGGCTTTGTTGCCATTACACCAAAATTCCACAGAGGAAGAAACTCTTTTTCATACTTCTTTTCCCAACCATGCAGTGACTCCACAGTGGAAATAAAATTCTTTTCCAAGTGCTTTATGGTAATCCACAGAATCTGTGAGTTAAGATTCAGAGTCAATGTAAATTGATTTCCACTGATGGCTGTGCTGATTTATTTCAGCATAGATTTATTTTGATGATTTTAGCATAGATTATCACTGCACAGAGGCTCTCGTATTCCTGTGCCATTTTCCCTCCAGATTTTTGCAGAATATAAATTTAGACATATATATATGTTCCTTTAATGTAAAATAAGTTTTTACTGCCAAGAGCTTCCCAAGGAAGTGCTGCAGCAGCTGGACAGGAAGGGCTGCTGATGATCCTGGCCAGTATTTCCCCAAATACCTGGAGCCTGAGGATGGCTCAGGGACACTTTTGTCCTTCCCTTTATTTTCATTGATGAGGCAGTGCTCATTAATGTGACACCTTTAATTTTAGCCTGTTCAGCCCCCTGTGTGCATTCATAGAAGACAAAGTGCATCAGCATTCTCCAGAAATCCCATCACTTCCCATGATTTCCCAGCACTGGACAGAGCAGCAGGGCTGGATCCAGCCCTGACAGGATTTAAGGAGGAAATTCAATTCTCTTCTTTTAACAAATGACCCAACTCCTGCCCCTGACATTTCACAAATAGTTACTTTTCTTCGTTTAACTTGTGGGAGAATTTATGCAGAAACTAGAGATTTACCAGAGCAATTACTCAGAGGATCACAGAATGGTTTGGATTGGAAAGAACCTTAAAGCTCACCCAGTTCCAAGCCCCTGCCATGGGCAGGGACATCTTCCACTGGACCAGGCTCTATCAGAGCCAACCAAAAAGATGCACCTCAGTAATCCAGGCTGTTCCCCACTTGTTCTCATCCCAACTTTGTCCATTCGCTCTTCTCCTCCCCTCCTGATCGCCTCCCCTCACGTGAGATTATACAACAGGCAATTTCCACTCCTCACCTTTGTTTAGCAAGGCTAAATAAACCAGCTCGAAACGACAGTCATTTTAAAATTAGATATTTTGACAACCTTTTAGTTCATTGCTAAAAGCAGAGAAAATTGTGGCATATTGGTGTGGTGTAATGGAGCTAAGGGACACACTTGCAAGCTCCACTCTGCTCCTAAATCATGGAATTTTTAAAAATTTGGTGCTGCATAGATGTTGCATGTTCAACAATTGTGGTTTTCCAGCCCCTTGATCTCTGAATTTATTTCATTCTGTACTACTTAGACTTTTGCAACAAGGTGATGAGAAGGAGGAGCTAAGTGTCACCTGAAGATTGGTTATTGCTTTCTGACTCTAGTCACTGCTGGATTCCAGTTATGGACTATATGATTATGGAATACTCAACATTCAAGCACTCTTGCTCCGAATTAAGCCCATGTGCAGGAGGAAGCCTTTTTAAAATATTAATATAAATAAATAAATAAATAAATAAATAGAAATAGAAGTATTTGGGCAGCTGAGATGTGTTGGTGATCCACTGCCTAAGGCCTGGGTGCCAGCTCCCAACCTTGAGCAGTGTGTGATTCTTCTCCTGTCTGCAAAAAAAAGGGCATGGAACCATTCAGTTGTGAAACTGAGGAGAAAAATGAGCATCAAAGAGAAAAAAAAGGGACAGTTACACTGTCTAAATTGAGAGACCTGATGTAGATTCTTGCTGCCATGTTCTGAGCAAAAATATGTTAAGGTTTCAAAACTTCTTCAAGTATACATCAGAGGCTCAGGCCAACTCATTCAGGGTTGTCTATTCCAATCATTAAATCAAAATAAACCCTACAGGCTGACAAATTAAACGCTTGGCCATAATGAACCAGTTTTTCATTTGTTGCTAATTGGATATTAACTGATTACGTATCAGCTCTTTAAGAGTTGTGTGATATCCTACCTATACCCAGGAAAAAACTTCACTATTTTCCTTAGAGCTTCTCGTGAAGAAATGAACATAAAAAGTCCTGATAGGAGTCTGTCTGAACAGATGTTGCCTTTATAATGATTTATTGCTCTCCTAGACCAAAGGTTTCATTGCTCACTGGCTGTGCATGGTGTGTTTGGGTATGTAGAGATCACAATTTCGTGGCAGGCAACGATACAGTTTGTGTGCTGTGAAATCCATCGTGAGTGAGGGAAGAAGGTAAGTCCTTATCAGTAATTATCAGCTATAACCTTCAAGCAGAAGTGAATTTGTGGCACTGAGTTGTTCAAAAAAATGTATTGTACCCTACCCCAGCACAGCTGGTGTCAGAGGAACCTGCCTGGCCACGGATCCCACCTCCCTTCCCTGCACTGGGACAAGTGCGCTGTGAACAACGAGGAGATATTTATGCCATTTAACGCATTTCTTTCCTTGAAGTACCAGCTTATGGAGTTCAGGGATTGAGAAATTTGACTCCAAGTGTGACTGAAACATGGAACACGGAGTTGGCAGCACTGGAATAGTAAGGAATGGCCCGAGGGACCGGAGAGGACCCCCCCGCCCGGGTGCGTAGCTCTGAGCCCACATTTCCCTGGCACTAAAACCTCAGGTTAGTGACCACAGGAGTCCGGGGGGGGTGGGTTGGATCCGGGGTGGATTTTCTTCGGGAGAAGGCAGACCGGGAAAACAAAGGGTCGGGAGTGGCTTCAAATCTTCATTTCCCCCTCCAATTTCTTAATTGAGAGAGCCAGGAAGGATGGGGTAAGGACAAAGAAGATGGAAAGCAGCGAGTTCCCCACCGGGCATCGTCCGCCCTTGTCGTGCGGGGGCTCGGGTGAGGGGGGGTCTGCAGACCCAGGAATGGGGGATCGTTCCTGCTGCTCCTCCCGGGATGGGGTGCAGCCTCAGCGAGGGATGAATGGGGGTGTCCGAACACCCAGGAATGGGGGATCGTTCCTGCTCGTCCCGGGATGGGGTGCGGCCTCTGCGGGGGATGAATGGGGGTGTCCGAACACCCAGGAATGGGGGATCGTTCCTGCTCCTCCCGGGATGGGGTGCAGCCTCAGCGGGAGATGAATGGGGGTGTCCGAACACCCGGGAATGGGGGATCGTTCCCTCTCCTGCCGGGGGGTGCAGCCCCGGCGGAGGATGCGTGGGGCTACTCGCACCCCCAGCGATGGAGGGATCACTCCCGCTCCTCCCGGGAGATCCCGCAGCCCCGGCAGGGAATAAAGCGGGATGTTCACATCCCCGCAAGGGCTCATTTCGCAGAGCGCCGCCGCTGCCCCGCCCAGCGCTGCAGCTTCGCTAACCCGGGGCCCCCGGGAAGCGTTTCGGTGGGAGCGGGGGGCCGGCCGGGCGGCGTCTGGCCGTGTACGCCGAAATATCCCGATACATCCCGCTCTATCCCGATCCCTCCCGGTCCCGACTCCCGCGCCCCCGCCGCCGGGACCGCGCAGCCCCGCCCACCGCTCATTTGCATTCCGGCGCGTCTCCTGCTCTCTCATTGGACGGGAGCCGCCCGTGATTTGCATATCCGCGGGGGCTCAGCCAATGGCGCGGCGCG
>JAWWMU010000075.1:4394694-4404765 GCA_035048155.1 Cinnycerthia olivascens
GAATTGCACGCTTCACTCACCATTGTGCAATTCTTCCGTGGGAAGAACAAAACACCTTGAGCCCCGTGTGCGCTGAGCTGTGCCCTGCTTCATGTGGAAAAAGAAAGCTGCAGCTGGCTTAATTAGCACAGGGGTGTTTGTTACAGGCTGCTCACCTGGGTGTGTGCCTGACCTGCTCCTCCAAACCTCTCTCCCCAGGCAAATAGGGGAGAACCTGATCGTGCCAGGGGGAGTGAAAACCATCGAGGCCCACGGCAGGATGGTGATTCCTGGAGGGATCGACGTCCACACCCGCTTCCAGATGCCAGAGCAGGGGATGACATCTGCTGATGATTTCTTCCAAGGGACCAAGGCTGCGCTGGCTGGGGGCACCACCATGATCAGTAAGTGCCTGCTTTCCTCTTCCAGCAGAGCTGGGCTTTTTCTCTTTTCCCAGGTATGAAGGGAAGCTGTGGGAGTCACCTTGTTCTGGACCAGTGGGTGCCAGGATGAGATTGTGGGAATGGGGGGAGAAAAGCAGGACCCCAGGATTTCCCCATCGTGCAGTTGTCACTCATTTCGTTTGTCTTCCCTTGCTGGTGGTGTGACTTCAGCAGGTTTTTAGGGTCTGCTCTTGCTGGGACCAGTGTCACTGTGACCTCTGGCTCCAGAGTGAGGAGCAGATCCCCCACATTCCTGTGCCTTGGTCCCTTTTCTGTGAGATATCTATTGAATTTCTAGAGATATCTATTTTTATTTCTAGAGATATCTATTGAATTTCTAGAGATGTCTATTGTATTTCTAGAGATGTCTATTGTATTTCTAGAGGTGTCTATTGTATTTCTAGAGGTATCTGTTGAATTTCTAGAGGTATCTATTGAATTTCTAGAGGTATCTATTGAATTTCTAGAGATATCTATTTTTATTTCTAGAGATATCTATTGAATTTCTAGAGGTATCTATTGAATTTCTAGGGGTATCTACTGAATTTCTAGAGATGTCTATTTTTATTTCTGGAGATATCTGTTGAATTTCTGGAGATATCTGTTGTATTTCTGGAGATAGCTATTGAATTTCTGGAGAGATCTATTGTATTTCTAGAGATATCTGTTGTATTTCTCACACCCAGAAGCCTGATGTAGTGTTTGGTGAGTCTTTGAAAAATGGGCCACTTCAGGATCTGCTTTAGCCCCCAGGATTTTTGTTAACATAGCTCTGTTTGTGCTCATCTCCTCCTTTGGAAAAAGAAGAATTGCAAAATGAAAATACCTCAAAATAAAAAAGATAGATGACTGTTGTGCTGGCATCAGGATTAGGCACTCTTGGTGTTCCCTTCTGCCTCTGAAATGCCTCAGGAATTAATTCCAGGCTATCTGTCCCTGCTTATGTTGGCCCCAGGATCTTAAAACTCCACAAGCAAGTTGTTTGAGCCAGAGGGAAAAACCAAACCCCTCTGTTGCAGGGCAGCTGATCGGGTGTAAAAATCTACCAGGTTCTGTTGCTGCATGTGAGAATGAGGGATAAAGGTGTGAAGTGATCCAAAATCTGAGCATCTCCTGGATTTCCGTGTACTCTCAGGTGCTGATATTCCACAGGAGGAGAGTTCAGGTACAGAGGAATAAAAGAATCCTGCTCAAAACAGGTTGTTAGTGTCTATTGTCCAGCCCATGGGTACAAAGAGGTCTCAGGCACAGCCAGGGACCAGCTGAACTCTCCTCAGCTCAAACTCCACGTGGGCTGGAACATCCTCACCTCCCAGTCTCACTGGTTGTGAGCAGTCCTTGATCCCTGGCCTGGTGGGTGGATTTGAACTGATTGACAAGAGGCTGGAAGGAGGCCTTGGTCAGATGCTTCAAAGAAATAACCTTAAAATAACCCAGGAAATAATTTTTCATGACGTTATCACTTCAGAGTGTGAGGTTTGTGTCTGAAGAGAACCTCACCCACGCAGGGGATGTGGCTGTGGATGGTCCCTTTGTGCACACTAATACCCAGTTCTTCTTCAAATCTTTGCTGTTAATTTAAATCAATGAAATGATTTTTTATTTTCATTGACTTTATTTCATTGGTTGTTCCTTTTTTAGGAGTACACCTGGTTCACACTTGAATTATCATTTTGTTCTTCCTTCCTAAGTTGGATTAGATCAAAATAACTTTCTCTGTCATCTGCATGTGACCTTTCAGCAGTCAAATATTCCCCTCAGTGGCACTTTTTGACAGTAGAAAGTGATTTGGCAAATTTTTTTTTGGAATAGCCCTTTGCTTTGGTTGCCTAATTTTACCTCTGCAGAGCCTTCTGCTTCAGAAATCCTTTATAAAGGATTAGGATAAGGGATGTGTAAATATTTATTGCCTTTATGGCTGTAGTACCTGAATACCTCACTAAAGGTAAGATAACACTTTTCTGAGTTAGGGAGGTGGGAGGAGAATACCCCATTTTACAATTTCTCCTTTTACAGCTGTGAAAATGAGCATAATTTGGTTTATGACCATGGGCAAACCATTTAGAGGAGGCTGGTGATTAAACTTGACCATCTTGAGTATCTCAGATTAAGACACCAAACTACCAAAAAAAAAAAAAAAATCAAATCTAAGACTGCAGCAAGGACTAATTGGACTAAATTAGGCTGATGGAGAGACATTTTTGATGGGTGAGAATGAGCAGCTGGAGCAGTGGAAAGCAGGGTAAATGATCCAGAGTAGACTTCAAAGCTTCAGAGCCTCTGCCCTGTGTCAGCTCAGCTGTTTCTCTGAGCAAAATTACAGCATTTGCAAAAGTTTTCCCACAGTGAAGCCCTGGTGAGCTCTCTCTTGGTGGGTGGCCCTTGGATTTCCCCAGAGCAGGTGAGAATTGTGGTGGATGGCAGCATTTTTTTCTCTTGTGATAAACAGGACAATATTTAGTGAGCTGGGTTCATGATATCACAAATTGCAGCCTGAAAATGACACTCTTACCTCGTTGTGTATTTTAAATGCTGGGATTTTGCAAAGGAAGTCTCCTCCTCCTGTGGACACGTGTCCAGCTGTGTCTCTGCTCTTCAGTGTTTTTAGGAAAAAAACACCTCTCTTTGAATGTGAGATTTGTGGACAAAACCCACCCAGGTTCCTCATTAATGCTTTCAGCAAACTTTGTGTGATGTATTTACAAATACCTGTACTCCATCTGTTTCTCTGCTTTATGCATAACCCTCACTTTGGGTACAAAAGCAGCTTCCTCAGCTTCGTGCTTCAATTTGTTTCACATTTTTGTGCAGGAGGGCACTTTAAGGCTGTTTACTTTACAATCATTTTAGGGAAATTCTTATTTTGCCTGCAGTTTTCGGTGAAATTGAACCAAGAACCTTGGATAAGTTTCCACTGATGGCTGATTTATAAAAATTGTGGGTGAAATTCTGACTTTGGTGAGTTTTGGCATCGATCTGGCAGTGCCAGGAATTCACCTGGAGGATCTGCTTTGGTGAGCCACATTTTCAACTCAGATCAAATTCAGTGTTGCCCCTTTAATTGTGACAGCAGACACATCCAAGGTAAGCACAGGAATGTAACCTCTTTCCAAACCCTCTCCTCATTTCCTTGTTCCCCTTTAAATTCATCCCTGCAGCATCAGGGAGGGGGAATCAGATGGGTCCTGGTGCCAAATGGAAAAGTTGTGGGGTTTTTATGGTCCCAGAGTTTCCACTCCAGGGCTCCTCAGCCCATCAGGGAAAAGGAGCTGGGGGTGAGGATCTGAATTTGTCTCTCTATCCCTTGCTGTCCTGAGCCCTCCCTAGGTTGCTCCACTCAGGAGTTAGGGCTGATTTCTTTTTCTGCTGGCTCCCCCGAGGCCATCTGAGCAGGAATTCCAGCTATGATCCTTCTGTCTCTCCCCTGTGCAAGTGCCAAAAGCAAGACTCCAGCTGACTTTTTGCTAAGAAAGGAGCAGACAGAGTTGGTTTTGCCTGAAATGACGTATTGTGATATCTTTGTTTTTCTGCAGTGACAATTTGCACAGGCCTTTTCTCAATCCCCACCTTAAAACAATATTGCTGTGGGTATGTCAGTTGAACAGCCCTCCCTGTGGGTTTTAGGATAACATTGCTCCAGGAAAAAAAACTTGGGTTCTTGCCCTTTTGAAATGTCAGCATGCAGTGTTTGGGCATTGAGTTGAAAGGAGAATTCCAGAATGCTCCACAGAGAATTTTGAAGGAGAGAGGAGTATTAGATATGCTCCAATCTCTTCTGGTCACTTCCCTAAACTCCCCTGTGTTCCATGGAAAGAGAACAGTCCTCCCAGAGTTTTGGAAAAGGACTCTGTCTGAAGTTGCCCTTTGCAAGAGGCTAAAATTTTGGTGAGCTAAAAAATGGCATTTTTCATAGACTCAAAAAACCATCCTGAGCTGGAAGGGACCCCCAAGGATTATCAAAGCTGGCTCTGCACAAGACACACCTAATTTTGAGCCCCTGTTTTCCCAACCTGAGCTGGGTTAATACCCTGGGACACAACCCAGTCCCTGGAGCTGTTGGAGGAGGAAGAATTCCTGTGAGGAGCAGGGTGGCCTCTCAGAGCCTGTTGGTTGTTGCTGATTAACTGTGATGGGTGAAATCCCCCTCAAAATCAGGGAAAAAACTCCCCCTGGTTTGAGCAGGGGCAGGATTGTCTCTCTCCACTCCCAGCCCGAGCTGGGTTAATACCCTGGGACACAACCCAGTCCCTGAAGCTGTTGAAGGAGGAAGAATTCCTGTGAGGAACACAGGGAAAAAACTCCCCCTGGATTGAGCAGGATTGTCTCTGTCCACTCCCAGCCCTGCAGAAGGGATGGAGAAGTCAAGCTCTGTGTATTTACTGGCTCTCTGATCCCTGAGCCTGTTTAATGTCCCAGTGAGAGCTCCATCCATCCATCCATCCATCCAGGCCAGCTCCCACACACATCTGAGCCCCTCCTCCCATCCTCTGGTATCTGCTGTCCTTGGGTGAAGTCTCTTGCTGACATTGCCTCTCTTGACTCAGCCAGCCACTCTTATAATCACAGACAGAAATTACAGTGAGAGAAATGATAGCTTTTTCTGGCCTGGTGGCTTGGAAGCCAACAGCCTTTTGAACTTGAGCAGCAGTTATCCTAATGACATGGAGAGGGGAGCCTGTGGATCTTGGGAAGTTCAGGAGATGAAGGGGAGCTGCTGTTGGCACCCTAATTCCTGACCCTGCTATTAAAGAGTTCCCATGGGCAGCATGGCAGGGCTTTGACCACAATCTGAGCTGTCCAGCCACAATCAAAACTCAAAGTGAGGTGAGCCCAGGTCTCCCAGGTCATCCTGGAGATCACCACCTTGCTGGGAGGAGGTGTTTCCAGTCAGGAATGATTCCTCACCTCTTGGGTTTTGATCTGAGTGTGACAAGAGAATGGAGCTGCCCCTGAGGAGATGAGACTCTGTGATTGTCTCTGTGATAGCTTAAGGTGGGGTTTAAACAGGGTGAGGGTGTGGGGTGGTATTTAAACCCACCAGTGGAGATTAGATTCTATTCTACCTGACTAGAATTTGTTTTATATTATAAGGGTTAGTCCTGTGCTGGTCTAGAATCTAAACAGTGGGAGGAAGAGGAGGAGGGAAGCAAAGACAGAAGGAGGTGACAGCAGGGGTCTGAGGCAGAGACTTGTGGCCGAGCTGTAATTATAAAACCAAGTGTTTTGCATCCAAGAGCAGTGACCACAGAGCTGCAGTGTCTCCCTGGGTCCCTGGCTGTGTGTACACAGCCTTGCATTGTTCCACAGCCCCACTTCTGTTTCTTTTTGCACCCACAGAGAAAAAGGAACTATGCACTGGGACCAGCCCTGCAGACAGGCTGCCCTGGCTCTGCAGCTGGTTTCTCTTCCTGGCAGCAGTTCTTCTGCCCCAAAGAAATGTTGAATTCTCTAGAAATGTAGTGAAAATGTCCACACGTTACTGGGGGGTTGTATGAGTGGGAGTCCTTGCTCTCTGTGACTGCAATAATGGCATTGCCACACGGGGCTGCAGAGTCCCTCCTACCCTGTCCTTCCTCTCTCCAGCCCCCTTTGGTCCTTTTTTACATCCCCAAAACAAGCCTTGGCCCTGATTCACCCTAAATCTCTTTGCTTCACCAGCTTCCTGCTGCTGTGCTTGTGCCTTTCATTCAGGGCAGGTTCCAAATCCTAGCTGAGAAAGTGGGGCTGTAAGCAGAGCTGGGCAGTTCCCTGGTGTGAGCTCCTCTTCCCGAGCTTTTAAACCCCTCTAAGTCCATTAGGCCGTGCCTGCAGCAGATTGTGCAGCCTCTGTCCTCTGCTCCCAGCATCCCAGCAGGGCTGGATGGGATTCCCTGTTGTTCTGGTGGAAATTCCAGCAGGGAATCTCATGGGGATCTGCCAGGCCCTTGGTGTCCCTTTGCCAGAGAGCAGCAGAGGAAACACCTGTGCAGAGCTCACCTGTGTTTATTGCTCTGGGTGCTGAGGGGGATGGTTTTGACTCTTTGGGCTGCAGCTCCTGTTTGCCACCTCTCTGTGCTGGGAAATGGGCTCCTGTGAGGAGCACACGAGGAATTTGGGGTGGTGTGGGAGGCCTGTGGTGTGGTGAGGTGTTTAATGCTGGCTGTCACACACTCAGCTGGGCCATCATCCCCCGTCAGTGCTGAAAGGTGAAATCACGGCCCCCAGTGTTGGCCTGGAGTCCTGTGAAACCTCTGCAGTCCAGCCTGTTTTTTTGGTTTTTTTTTGAGTCAATCAGGAGATTTTTCCCTATTTTCCCATCTTTTCAGTCCTCAGGGCTGCTGGGGATGCTGCCCCTTGCTCCTCTTCCATCCTTCTGCCTCCTCTCCCATCCTGCATCTTGGAAACAGTTTATTTTAAAGAGCCAGGTGAGGGGTCCCTTTCTCTGTTTGTTTTGACCCATTCTGCTGCAGCCCCTCCCCGTGTAGGAAGGAAGGGATGGCAGCAGTTCCACACGTGCTGGAGCTTGGTTGAGTTCTGAGCACACAGTGCTGGAGTGGCAGCAGTTCTGACAGTGCAGATGTGGCTGACCTAGATTATTCCATGCATCCAAAAAGAAGGATTTCAGGAGAAATTAATCTCTATTTTCTGTTGATGCAATAGCAGTTAATGCCTCTTATTCCATTTAATTCTGGGGATCAACGATGCTGCTTTCCCACTGCATGGGCAGGATTCTTTTGTTTGCAGAGCTGCTTTGAAGTGTGTTTCTTACAGAATCACAGAATGCTTTGGGTTGGAAGGGACCTTAAAGATCATCTTGCCATGGGCAGGGCACCTCTCACTGTCCCAGGTTGCTCCAAGCCCTGTCCAGCCTGGCCTTGGACACTTCCAGGGATGGGGAACCTGAGCCAGAGCTTCACCACCGTTATAATAAAGAATTTCTTCCTTTAAACCTGCCCTCCTTCAGCTTGAGGAGTTGTCCTGTGTCTACATGCTCTTGTGAAAAGCCCCAAAAATCCCCAAGTTCTTGCTTTCTGTGTCCAGTGCTCTCACCCCCAAGTTCCAGGCCTTAGAGATGACACAGAAATGAAAGAGCCAGTGGATCTCTCTGATGTGCTGTGTCTCACCCAGCCACTTAAATCAATAGAAAATGTGCATTATGTTTTTGTGGAGGCACGTGTAAAAGTTGACTCCTCCAGGTCTGCTGCGGATGGGAAAAAAAAAAATCTTAAAAAATAAAATTAAATTATCCGCCTCTCTTCATATAACATCATTAGCTGCCTGTGATAGGTTTTTTTAAACCTTGATAAATAAAATGTCTAAATCACCTTCAATTCTTGACTTCAAGGTCTTCAAAGAAGCAGCAGGAAATGGTGCCACCAGCTCTTTTCTTGCCCTTTTTTTTCTGGGCAGGGAATGTTTTGTCTCCCCACCAGTGTTCAACCCCTTGGCTGCTTTTGCCTTCCTCGAGCTGAACTCAGCAGAAAATGCCCTGGTGAGGCAGGAGCTGTCAGCTCTGCACGTGGGAAATCAGCTCTGTGTGCCACGGGAGGGAAGCAAGTGGAGCCTGAAAGTGGCCAAGGCTGTAAGAAAATTCAGGATTCCCCACTTGGGATGGGTTTGGATGGGCTGGGATTTGATGCCTTCCATCAGCAGAGCCTTTTTTCCATCTTCCCTTCAGCCCCTGTGCCTTCAGAGTTCACAGATCCCATCTGTTTCTTAGAAACTGGATTTTTTTTTTTTTTTTTTTTAATCTTTCTGGTGAGAGAAAGAAATGTTTGAGGAATACAAATGAGCTCCTCCTGTCTGGCACACTTTATTCAGGAACTGCCAGTTGTTAGCAGCTTAGGGCTGTGCCTGCAATCTTTTCAGAGCCCTCACTCCCGTGGGAGCCCCGTGTGTTTGCAAGGAATGTGGAGATGGATATTTAGGAGTTGCAGCTTCTAGGAAAACTCTTTTTTTCTTCCCTTGGTGAAGTTGGTGCTGGGACCCCCTCTGTGACAATGAGAATGTATTTCCATTTTTCCATGCTGGTTCCTGGCTGTCTATAATGGAAGGTTGGCTTTGTTGCTGAGGGGTTGTGGTTTTAATTCA
Source organism: Cinnycerthia olivascens (assembly GCA_035048155.1). Taxonomy (NCBI): domain Eukaryota; kingdom Metazoa; phylum Chordata; class Aves; order Passeriformes; family Certhiidae; genus Cinnycerthia; species Cinnycerthia olivascens. The sequence goes on from JAWWMU010000075.1 coordinate 4,403,187, forward strand.
AATTAATTAAGCTTGCCTAGAGCCTCATAGCATAAGTAAAAATTGATTATTTTTTGTGAGAACACAAAGTTTGTCTCTAACTGCACTTAAGGTGCAGAGACCCGGGCAAGAAACTCAGAGACCTTAGAACAGAGCCCAAAATACCTGTGGTTTAGATTTTAGCCCATAGAAACAATTACCAACCTTAAAAGAAGAATTACAAGTCACAAGAGTGTAAATAAAATAATAATAAATTTATCACAAAATATAGAAGTAAATTTTAAATTTCAATACCAAAAAGTGTGTAAAAAAACCTCGTAGTTTTTAAAGTTTCTTAATTTCTACTGTAATTGTAACACAGGTAATTAGTTTAAAATAAAAACCAGCTATCTAACATAAATAATAAGTATTAAAAAGTAATTATAAATAATGTAAACATAATTTCATAGTATCAGTGTCCCAAGAGAAGAGTTTGGCTGCTGATGGGCTGCACAGGACTTTTCAGCCTGATGGACAGAGACTCTTTTTCCACTGAATGGAAATGAACGGAAAAAATGGAAGTGAATGGAAAAAAGTTTTGGAAAGTCTCTCTGTAGGGCAGCTGAGTAAAATGTGGATGTGCAGGATGTTCTTAGAAGCAGAATTGGGCCCCGGAGCCAGGAGCAGAGTCCAGGACTCTGAACCAGTCAGTCCTTGTGCAATGCAAACAAATCTGTGATAAAGGGGAAGGTGGCAGCTGCGTGGAGCAGCTCCCCCTGAGCCAATCCTGCCCAGATCCAGGGGCGATTCCAGCTGTTCATGGAATCCCAGAATGGTTTGGGGTGCAAGGGACCTTGAAATCTGTCCAGTGCCACCCCCTGCCATGGGCAGAGACAGCTCCCACTATCCCAGCCTTGGACAGGGATGGGGCAGCCACAGCTTCTCCACTCTTACAGTAAAGAATTTCCTTCGTGTGATACAGGAAATTAAAACCTGAGGTGTAGGAAGCAACAGTTGCCCCTAAACACTTGGTGCGTGTTAAAAAACCAAAGTTAGATCTTGCGTGTGGTGGTTTGAGCCAGGCTGGGTGTCTCTCTTTGGGCGGGCAGCTCTTTGTGGTGGTGCTTTGTGCCCCAAAAATTGGATTCTTCACCCGTCTAGGAAGACACCAGGCAGCTTGTGAGGCTCAGTGGGGTGACTCAGAGCTGGAGGAGGAAGTTCAGGAGTCTGTGTTTAAAGTGGGGATAATCTAGTTAGGACCTCCTAGAGGTTAATGATTTCAGGAAGCACAAGAGCTGATTTGCAGGCAGTGTCAGAGTGGGGAGAGCAGCAGCAGGTGGGCAGGGGGGGTCAGGAAATGGCTCCTTGGTCCTTCCTTTGGTGGAAAACAGGTTCTGCTGCACCTCCATGGCACATCCTGGGACACACACGGACACACACGGACACTCTTTGATGAGACGGGTGAAAACTATTTGTTAAAACATCTGACTCCACATTTATAGTATTTCTACAAAGACCAGGGATTGGAGAAGAAGGCTGACACTTCTCCCATCCCGTTGGTCAAGACAACTGCCCATCAGTTGTTTTTTATTTCAAGAGAAAGTGTGGAAACAACTTCATC
>JAWWMU010000075.1:4419919-4430343 GCA_035048155.1 Cinnycerthia olivascens
GAGCAGGCAGTGCTCACTCACTGCAGAGACACTTTATAAACTGACTTTACTCCTAGAGAAAACTCAATCTTTAAAATATTTTAAATATTTTTAAATTTCTACACCACACATCTAACTATCCCCTCTATATGAGTGCAAAAAGAAAGGAAAAAACCCAATACTATAATATGTATTTATAACAACCTTCTATGTGCAGTACTCACTTTAATATTTGCGAAAAGCCAACTTTATAATCTGTGTTTAGAACACCTGGAAGCTCTGCCCTGTCTGAGTCCTCCCCTTGTCTCTCAGAAGGGACAACTGGGCTTTTCTTGCCTTTTTCTTTCAACCCTTGTGAGTGCTGCTGGCTGTGACACTGCAACAAAACCTTCCCTCACAGCCTTTTCCATTTGCCTGGGGCAGCTGGGCCAGAAAATACCCCCTTGTGAGCATCCCCTGCCTCTGGGCCCCAGAGAACACCCTGGTGACTCTGCAGGGGCTGGTTTGCTCTGAAAACTCCTGGCTGTTGTTTTCCTGGAGCGTTCTGGCTGCAAACAGGGCATGAGTGCAAGTGGTGGCTTTGCTGGCATGAGCAGAGCTGTTCAGGACACTTGGACATCAGCCTGGCCACAATTCCCTGAGCTGGAGGTTCTTTTCCTCCAAGCACAGTGCTGAGAGCCAGCAGTCATGGAATCCCAGAGTGGTTTGGGTTGGAAGAGACCTCAAAGGCCACTCAGTGCCACTCCTGCCATGGGCAGGGACACCTTCCACTATCCCAGGGTACTCCAAGCCCCATCCAGCCTGGCCCTGGACTCTTCCAGGGATGAGGCACAACTTGTCTGGGCAGTGTGTTCTGGGACAGGTGATGATGATTTGCGGTGCTTGGGCTGTGATCAGTCACTGCAGAGCAGATTTTTCACAAGTGCTGAGTGTGTGCCAACCTCAGCAGAATCCATGGGAGAGGTGCTGAGAGCTTTGGGGAATCTAGCAGGGGATTGTTCTGGGTTTGTTTCCTCTGTCTGTTTGCTTGGAAGATGTCTGTGGCATTGCTGGCAGCAGTGAGCATCATCCCTCTGCTCCATCTGTTGTGTGGATCTCTTGGTTGGGATGTGTGATCCATAAAATCAGAGTGATGCCCATCATCCTGAGGCTGCAGTTCCAACGTGGCCCTTGCTTTGGCTGAGGTGAATTCTCTGTACACGTGCAAAGAAAAGCAGTTGATTTAAAAAAGCAGATCCCAAGCCAGAGGTTGTAGTGGAGAGTGCAATTTGGGAGGCTTGTTTGCAAACAAGAGCATGTGGTGCAGCATCTCCCTTCTGCATGGGCTGGAGGAGGAGCAGTTTTGTTGAGCCAATATTTAGTTGCTTATTTTTGTCTAGGTTAAAGAAGGGGCTTAATCATTCTGAGCCTGAGCACCTGGAGTGTTGTTTTAGTTGAGGCAGAGAGGCTCTGAAGCAGCCTGGGAGAAAAGGTTGAAATGAGAGGAGACTGCAGCTCGATGTCATTTAATTGCTGTGATTACACTGTGCCTTTTCAGACTCAGAGGTGGGAAATGCCTCATCACTCCCTGTTTTTTTGGTCTGTGGTTTCTGAGGGTGGCTGGGGTGCTGTTGGCTGTTCCTGACCTGCTGCTGCCTCTGTTCCTCAGGTGGAGGCAGAGGCTGTGAACCGAGCAATAACCATTGCCAACCAGACCAACTGTCCCCTGTACATCACCAAGGTGATGAGCAAAAGTGCTGCTGATGTCATTGCCCAAGCCAGGAAAAAGGGTAAGTTATTTCCTCCTTAGCTCATGCACTTCAGCTCCTGCCAACATCAGCTTCATCCCTACAGGAAAGGTTTTATTTTTTCCTAGTGTTATTGTCCAGGCTTTTTTTTCAAAAGGTCCCAAGCAGCTCCTTCTGCCTCATCTCCCACAGACAAGGATTCAGTGGTTGTGTCAGAGCCAGGAGCTGCTTGTTCTGCTCAGTGCTGAATTTGTTTATTTGCACTTATCCTCCCCCATGGAGCCAGGTGCCTTTGTGATATCCCAGAGTCATTCCCTGCTCTGTCCATGCAGAGAATCCCCCTGGACACTGCAGCTGGCTCCTCCTTGCAGCTCTGTGCTTTTCCCTGGGTGCTTTCTGCTGAGCTTCCTGGGCTCACCAGTGATCCCTGACAGAGTTCTTGACTCACAAGCCCTGTTGTGTTTAGCTGGAGTAGCCAGAGAGGCCCAGCAGTTCCAGCTGTGCTTCCTGCTGGTGGATTAAATGCTCTCTGTGTGATGTAACTCAGCCTGACACCTGTGCAGGGATTGGAATCAGGCTGGTTAAGTTTGGGAATTGTGATTTTAAATGTACAAAATCTATTTCTGAGCTGAACAGACGAATGTGTACAATTTAGCATCAGCCCAGAACACTCTGCTTGGGGATGCTGCAAGAAGCAAGACTCAGACCTGCTGTGGGTGCTGCTGCCTGTGTTTCTCCTCCCTGAACTGCTCTGAGGGATGCAGGAGCTTCCCCCAAGCCCTGCTGCTGCTGTTTAGCTCTCCAAGGATTGTTAGGGTTGCCCACAGAGTGAGTCTGTCTGCTGCTTTATCCTGTAACTAAACCCTTCACTTCTATTGAAGGCTGCTCAGGTTGAGTGAGTAACCAGGAGGGATGATTTACCCCCTTCTTTCCTCACAAGGCTTGGATTTAATTTTCTGCCTTCTCAATAAGCCTGGATAGGTGTACAAATGACACCACTTTCCATCTGGGTATTTGGTGCAAGAAGAGCTGATTTCCAGCAAACACATTGGTGTTTGTGCATTGCCTCAAGAGTATTTTGGTCTCATGGTTCCTGTTAAAGGAGTTGGTGAGGAGGACTGATTTTCAAGGTTGTTCCTGGAAGCAGCTCAGCCATTTGGAATAAATCTTTCTCTCCCAGCTTCATCAGAGGGGATCATCCTGAAGGAAGATGCATTGACCTAGCAATGTGACTGCATCCCCCCAGAAAAGAGCTTGATGTTGTTATGCAGCTGTATCCTGAGATCCAGGGAAGCCTCTCTTCCCTTTTCCAGATAAAATATTGAAGGCATGTGCCCCACAAAGGTGGAGCATCAACAGAAACACCTTCTTGCTACCCTCAGTGTCCTGAGACTGCCAGCTGCAAGTGGAGAGGGGCTTTGGGATGAGGGACCACACACTTGGATCACTGAAAGCCATAAAACACAACTTGGCTTGGATGGATGTTCCCCTGCCTGCAAAAGGTGCTGGGGTTGTCCCAGATGAATGATCCACAGGGCTCACTTCACTCAGCCTCCTGAGTGAACCAGAACACACAGTTTTCATTCAAAATGCATTTTCTCCTTATAAGGAGAATTTGGGGTATAATTGGTGCCCCATCCGCTGTTCCTTTATTCAGCTAACTCGAATTAAATGCTGTGCAGTAACTGAGGAGGGCCACACACATTGGTCTTGCCCTCCCAAACAACAGAGGAAACATAACCCAAGACTATCCAAGGCAAAATTAAACCAGGATTGATTTGCTAAATGGAAGAGAACGGACTTTATTTAAAGCCAGATGTTCCCAGTGGCTTCTGCACAGAGGAGATTCTGTGCAGACTTTGTCACTGGCAGATGTGGGACCCGAAATCATCACTCCCTGCAGAACAGCACCCACAACGTGCTGGACCACAAGAGGCCTCCCATTAACAGCCAGCATGTGTTTGGCCTTGTTTAGATTTCAGAGCCCTGTTTGTGGCCAGTGATAGCAGAGAGAGCCTCCTCCTCTGCTCCTGGAAACTCTCTGGCAAAGGCTGTTCCTGCACCTCCAGTGTCAGCAGGGTCTGGGAGCAGCATGGAACCAGTTCATCATCATCCTGCCTCAGCCAGGGGGCTCTTTCCCAGCTGTCTTGAGACTCCCAGAGACATAAAAGTAGCTCTGGCAATATAGTGAAGGAAATATTCTGTCTTTTCCCTCTGCATGGTGAGGTGTAAGACCCTGCTGACCAGCTCTGCTTGTCCCTCTGCCCATCTTTCCTGATGGGAATATTCAGGCTTGGCATCTCAGCTGCCCACATCTTTGGCAGGCAGATCCAAACCCGTGGAGTGCCCGGGCTGGGGAGGCAGCTGGGTGGGCACAGAGCAGATTTTGGCAAGGTTGCATTTGGTGAGCAGATCCCTGGGGCTGCCAGCTCGTGCTGCTTTTGAAGTTGCAGCATCTGCTTTGGTGTGCAGATGGTGCTGGTGCATTCCAGCCTGCAGAGTGTCTTGGCCTTGAGGGTCTGCTGTTCCTTCATGTGGTTCCAAAAATGTTAATGAGGAGGAAGGATGCCCTGGTGGTGAGTGCACTGGACAGAGTCAGGAGATGCAGTTCCATTTCCTAGCTCTGCCATGGATTTGCTGTGTGCCTTGGGGGGAATCACAGAGTTCCCCTGAGCTGCGTTTGTGAACCAGAAACTCGAATATTTCCCCTGTGATGGGTTTTTTTTGTATGCAGAAAAACTTTCCTGGTAGGAGTTTCCTCCCACTTGGCCTTACTCCAAGAAACCTGGCCTTGTTAGAAAGTCTTTAATTCATACTAATTTACAAAAACTCTTTGTTCTTTTTCTTGCACATCTCTTCTAGATCAGACTGAATCTCCTCATGCCCTTAGGGTTGCCCCCAGCCTCTTCCACAAAGTTCTTGACCCATGATAAATAAATAATAAAATTAGTATAAGCAATAAAATTAATCTTTACAGTAACCACTTCAGTGTCAATCTCTGCAGCTGTGTAAAGGATTGTGCACATTTTGCTGCTCCCAGCTCTGGTGAATGGCAATATCTTTATTTAATGCATCAGAGGAAGTACCAGGCAGCCCTTTGGCAGGAAGTGCCCATTCCTTGGTGTTCACAGAGGGTTTGTGTGTGTCCCTGTCCCACAGGCACTGTGGTGTATGGAGAGCCCATTACAGCCAGCCTGGGCACTGATGGATCCCATTACTGGAGCAAGAACTGGGCAAAGGCAGCAGCTTTTGTTACATCCCCACCACTGAGTCCTGACCCGACCACTCCTGATTTTCTCAACTCCCTACTGTCCTGGTGAGTAGAGCTCTCCATATTCAAACATGAGAAAATGGGTGATAAAATAAGGTTTGCTTGCTGCCAGCAAGCCAAAAGCTGTTTTACCTTCAGGAGCATAGCTGTGACAATAAAATACCTTAAATACTTTCTGTTTTTCTCCCAGTGGAGACCTCCAGGTGACTGGCAGTGCCCACTGCACCTTCAACACTGCTCAGAAAGCTGTTGGGAAGGACAACTTCACCCTGATTCCTGAAGGAACCAATGGCACTGAGGAGAGGATGTCCATCATCTGGGATAAGGCTGTGGTAGGTCACACCTGTCACAGGTTGACATTCAGAGGGGAAGGAGCTGCAGGAATGTGTTATTTCCTTGTGCTCCTTCTCCTTGGTGTTTTTACCCCTGTGGGAGATCCTTGGGAATCTGCTCTTTGCTGGCTCATGCAGTGACTCCTGTGGTGCCCCCCCAGGTGACTGGCAAGATGGATGAGAACCAGTTTGTGGCTGTGACCAGCACAAATGCAGCCAAAATCTTCAACCTGTACCCGCGGAAGGGCCGCATCGCCGTGGGCTCCGATGCTGACCTGGTGATCTGGGACCCTGACAGCGTCAAGACAATCTCTGCCAAGACTCACAACATAGTAAGGATGTTCCCTTCCATTCCCTGCTTCCTTTCCCCCCTCTCTTCCAGGCTCTGCTGCCAGCATGGGAGCTGGTGACAGCTCAGGGCTCATTTTCCCTGTGCCTGAAGCTCTCTCTGCTCTCACTCTGTGAGCAGGATTAGTCCATCCAAAATCATGTGGATTCCCCCAGAGCACCGAGTGTGTCTGCTCTTCCTGAAGCTCTCTCTGCTCTCACTTTGAGCAGGATGAGTCCATCCAAAATCATGTGCATTCCCCCAGAGCAGCGAGTGTGTCTGCTCTTCCTGAGTGTTGGATCTGAGCACACAGAAGGCTCTTTAAATCCTCTACAATTAGAGGGCAATGTGTTGTTTATGACATTCAGGCCTGCCAGTGGTGGGAGTGGGAGCTGCCCCTTTTCACTGAAGTGTGATCAGCTCGTGGACACTTTTTCTGCAAATCTGAGTGGATTTACACCAACTACTGATCCCTCACATGTGCGTGGAGTCAGAATTTTCCTGGTTGCCATCCCCACATCAGCTGGCAAAGGGCAGCACCCAAACCAACCAGACCTTCCCCATAACTCCTCTGCAGCTTTGAACCCTGTCTCAGAGAAAGCAGCCACTGTTTTTGCATTTGTTGACTGCTTGTTTTGCTGCTGGCCATGAACTTATGAAATCTTTCCCTGGAAAAAAAGCTGCTTGTTCTTTTTTTTCCTGTGAATGCTTTCATTCACTCTGGAGCTGAAGGAGCAAAATTTTCTTCCACACTTGGATTCCTGGACACATTCACAAAGAAAGTTCCTTTTTTTAGAAGGTTTGGTTCACTTCCCTGGCTTAACTCTTTGTCTGAATTGGTCACAGATGGCCTGACTTCATCCTGCCTCTGCTCAGGCTTCTGACAGAGGAATTCCAGGAGTCTGGTCACTTCTATCACCTTAGAGGTGAGGTGCTTCCAGACTCCTTCCAGTCTGGAGAGGAATGACTTAAGAAGAGGGAACCCAGGGACTCATTGCTTTTAGGTGTCAGATTTCGTGGTCTGAACCTGGCCTTGTGCTTACGAATAGCTCAGAAAGCTGGAAGCAGTTTGGGTGGAGTGCTCGAAAGTCATTGCTATTTAGTGGCTGTTGTCTTTGGGAAATGAACTGGCTCCTTTCAATTCCCTGACACAGAACTCAGAGACCTTTCCTTTTGTGGATATGCCCCAGTGCAGTCAGGATTGGCTCTGTGATTTTGCCATGGGTTTGGGCAAGGCAGAGGAGAACCATTCAGAAGGATTTTTGTCTGCTGAGATCTGCAGATCCCCTGAAACCCTGACACTGTAAGAGGCCTTAGCACTCAGCTGTGGCCAAAGCTGCATCCTTCAGCTGTGCCAAGAGCATGGAGGATGAAGGGCTCTCATTCCCAAGAGTTTGAAAAGCTGAGCAATCACAGCTTGTTTGCTTAAAAACACCTCTGACCTCCTCCCTTGCCATTGCTTTTGCCTGTTGTACCTGGTGTCACACCTGAAGCTACATCAGGAATTTCTCCATGGAAAGGGTGATCTGACACTGGAAGGGGCTGCCCAGGCAGGTTTGGAGTCCTCATCCCTGCAGGTGTCCAGGAAAGGTGGCCTGGACATGGCACTCAGTGCTCTGGGTTGGGGACAAGGTGGGAATCAGGCACAGTGTGGACCACGTGACCTTGGAGCTCTATCCCAACTTTAATGATTCTGAAATAATGTATTTTTTTTTGGGGTCTCACACTGCACAGTGCCTTATGTTAGAGGAGAAAACTGATACAAGTGATGCCCTTGGAGTCCAGGCATCCTGGTTTGGCCAAGCAGAAACCAAAAGGCCCCTGGACAGTCAGGCACAGGGACACCCTCTGATTATGTGGCCTTGGATGATTGTTACTTTTTTAAATGTTCAAGCAACTTACGGATATTTTCCAAGAATTCACACTGCTCTTGCTGCTCTCTGGCAAGGAAACATCAGGAGCTGGAGAGGGATGTGATGTTGTTCTTGGAAGCAGCCTAATCCTGACCCAGCCTCCTCCTTTGCCACCACAGTTTTTTTTCAGGCTGGACCCAGTTCAGACTCAGTTTAACCACTGGTCTGGCTAATTGCAAAGCTGCATTCAGGCCTGCCCATACTTATAACACACTTCAAGGGCAAACTCCATCATTAACTCAGTAAAAAAAACCCTGCATTTGACTCAGAGATGGTCACTGGAGTAACAGTCCCCAAATAACACGGTTGCAGTGCATCTCATTCCAGTTTCACATTTGCAGTGATTTCTTTCAAACTTGCCTTTTTTCCATGGTGTGATCTTTCCAATCCTGTTAATTGAGGATGAGCAATCCCATTAGAATAAAATAAGAATGTCCTCGTCTCTGATCCATCAAGCACTGGTTTGAAATACAGATTTTTTCAGAATTATTATTTTAAGTAGGAAACTCACATAAAGCTTTCTGTGGCTCCTAAATCTGGCCCCAGCTCAGCAGAGATAGGTTCCTAAATATATTTAAATGGGGAGGCTCTGATATATTCTCATTCTCTGTTTTTTCTCTTGCTCAGAGAAGCTGTGGCTGCTCCATCCCTGGAAATGTCCAAGGCCAGATTGGACAGAGCTTGGAGGCACTGGCTCTAGTGGAAAATGTCCCAGCCCATGGCAGGGGTTGGATTGGGATGATCTTTAAGGTCCCTTACAGCCCAAACCATTCTGGGATTCTTTTTCAACCTTATTTCAATGGAAATTTTGCATTGATAAACCTCTAAACTTAGACTGATAATTAAGAGCAGCCTTTATTAAACCCCAGCAAATACAGCTCAGGTAAACACTGTTGAGTTTGCCTCCATCTGTCCTTACAATTTTGGCAATTAGCTTGGCCTGTGATTGCTAATTAAAGCCCAGCAGGCTCTGCTGGGTGAATATATTTGCCTTACGTGCTGTTTTTTGGGTTTTTTTGCTCCTTGCAGTCTCTGGAGTACAACATCTTCGAGGGCATGGAGTGCCGTGGGTCTCCCCTGGTGGTGATCAGCCAGGGCAAGATCGTGCTGGAGGATGGGAACCTCCACGTCACTGAGGGCTCGGGGAGGTACATCCCCAGAAAACCCTTCCCTGACTTCGTGTACAAGCGCATCAAAGCCAGGAGCAGGGTGAGTTCAAGGCTTGGCTGCACATTTCTTCCCTCCCTCTGACAACCCCGAGTTAAAGAGGCTGGAAAACAGATGCTGTTCCTCTGGATGGGAGCCGTATTTGGCAGATTCCTCTTTCATTTTTGCTGTTCACTCAAACAGGAACATGCTTTGAGTTGAGCTTGGGTTTTCTGCAGTTTTTAATTTTTGGGTCTTTTGTTTTTCTCTATCTGAGGACAGCTGTACAGAAAATGTGTCCAGGAACGCTCCAGTTTGGCCATGAGTCTAGCTAACTAGCTAACTTACTAACTAGTCTAACTAACCCAGAATCCACCAGGTTTCTCCTGTCACAGAGGTCCCAGGAGAAGTTATCATCAGCATTTATATGTCAGAGCTCTGAGCAGCAATTTAGAATTGTAATTTCTTGTTACAGATATGTTATGCTGCTTTCCCTTCTGCCAGATAGGATCAGATGCTTTTGTCTGGTGACTGATGAGTCACAGGCACAGCCTACAGGCTGCTTAAAAGGGACAATGTTCTATTTTTAAGAGGCTAAAATAGTTGGAAAGTGATTCTGTAAAATACACCCGTTCAAAACTGGATCTGTCTTTTGATATGCCTGAATTTGCCTGATAGGAGAGATGACACTGAACTCAGTTGCTGAGAATTCAAGGAGTTTATTTATAGATGAAATAATTTCTGAGGAGAAATTATTTTGCTGTTTGAAGTTGCCCTCTCCTGGACAACTCTTGAGCTGTGTTGGTTCTTCTGGCCACAAGTGATCCTGCTCCTTCCAAATCATCTTTCTTTGATTGTTTTTTTTTTTTTTTTTGAAGAAATTGCAACTTATCAAAATTACAACCTGGCATAATTTAGCCCCATGGTGAACAAATCCCTGGTTTTTGCTGTGTCCTCCCACAGAAGTATATGTCTGACCTATAAATCCAATTGGGCAGCATCTCAACTGGAATAAATTGCATTTATCCCAATGTGCAGCTCCAGGGCTGGCAATTGGAGCCAGCCTGGCTCCTCTGGGCTGCCCTGCCAGTCTCAGCACTGCTTGGCTTTTTGGGGATGAGTAATAAAGTGCATTTGAGACCTGTCAGGAGCCTTTAATCCCATGGCAGGTAGGTTGGGGTCATTAAAGGACAGCACCTTTGGGGCAGGGGACAGACTGGCTGGAGCCACAGCACATTCTGTGTCACTCACTAATTAACAGGCATCTTGTCCTGCACAAAAATCCAGAGCCAAAATAGGAATGTGCCCTGCTCCCAGCACCCCCCAGCAAGGGTGATCCAGCAGTGGGGATTTTGGGAGGGCAGAGCAGCAGCCCCTATTGCCCAGGAGATTTGGGGCTCAGACCCCCCCCCTCAGCTGTCCATGGTGGGAGGTGTTGGGCTGCACAAACACCGGGTTTAACTGGCAGGAAAATAGTGCAGATTTACCTTGTTTGCTGCAAAACTGGTTGGACAGAGACAGAGATGTTTTATAGAAATATGGATATAAAATAGAAATAGATGTAGATATATCTACATCTATATATGTATCATATATATCTATATATATGTAGAGACACAGACATGTTTTATAGAGATATGGATATAAAATAGAAATAGATGTAGATATATCTGTGTTGTGGCTGTGTTTTCAGTCAGAGCTGTGGCTGTGTTTTCAGGCTGTATTTTC
>JAWWMU010000075.1:4439280-4454646 GCA_035048155.1 Cinnycerthia olivascens
AAAATTCTCTCTGTGCCCATCAGATCAATCTGGGGCACACAACTCAGGTTCCTCTAATTCACCCCCACAGCTCAATTTAAGCCACTCCTGAACCACTCAGTGCCTTGCCCTGGGGCATTTTTACATTTTCTTCCAAGTTTCCTTCCACTGGTTTGTATTTTCCTTAGATATCCTCTGAGGAAATTGTGTGAACTGAGGACAAACAGTTCAGAACCTTCCAAGCCCAACTTGCTTTCAAGTCCTTGCCTTCAAACCAAAGTGTGAATTGCAGCTTCCCAGCTCTCAAAGAATAATTTCGCACAGCAGAACGGCCATATGAGAAAAAAAGTCATAATAATAAAAAAGCTGTTGATTTACACGGCCTACATTTAAGGACTATGTTGTTCCTCATTCTGAGAGTTTCATTTGATATAGGAAACCTGATGAGGAGCTTCCATGGTTGATGGGGAAATGTTCCCCACACAAGAGGAAACACAATCCTGCTCCAGCTCAGCACGGTTCACATTAATCCACCCAAATCCCTCCATCCTCTGCTCTTCTCAGAGGTCCCTCTGCTTTTAATCCTGAAAAAGCCTCCTAAACCCAGAGTTTCCGAGGAAGTTTCCCTAATTAAGATTTCATTAGCAGCTTGCACACAGACCCAGAGCACCCTCAGCAGCTTCGCCGTCAGAGGAACGAGACGCGCCATCGCCCCAGCTCGGATCACGGGCTACAAGGAGAGAGGGGGGAAATGTAATGACAAAAACAAAGAAGGGTCAAATTTCATCCAAAAAAAAAAATAAATTCCAGCCCCCCCTTTTTTCCCCATGCTCAGCTGCAGCAAGGTGAAAGGCTAAATGTGGACAGAACGGGAATACGTAAGTGGTTTCTGAGCTTCCTGGGGGGAATATTTAACAGCAGAAATATGTTTCCCCTGGAGACCTTCCCCACCATTTGGTCCAATTTCTTCCTCCAAGAACTGAACCAGCTCATGATGTAATGCTCCAGGGAGAACATTCCACTCGAAAAAGAGTATCTTCCTAGGGAGAAGCTTGAGGAAAACATCTTTATATTGTTTAAACAGCTTTTGGCACAGGCACGCCAGTTGTGCTGCGCTCAAGGCTGAAAGCAAGGCAGGCTAAAAAGATGGAAATGGAAAGTTTAAGGATTTCGTTTTAGGCTTCTCCTTGACTACCAGCCCGAGTTCCCAGTCCTCAAGGAATGAGGAAAAAAAAAAAGACATTTTCAGAAGCTGATATTTGCCTTGCTAATAAAAGAGGAGCAATTTAAGGCTCGGGCTATTCCGTGTGTCAGGAGGAAACCACTGGTTTAATTCTGCCTAAAACCTGATCATTTTCTTAACTCTCACACAAAGGGGCAATTCCAAGGGAATGAGGCTTTCTGTGGTTCCAAGGATCAGGAAAAGTTCCTGCCAGCCACCCTTCCATTGCTCAGCTTTTGTGAAAAACATCTTCCCTGTGCCCCTGACTGCTGGGTGCCCTCTCTGGACAAATTTGTCACTTTTGTGACTGCAAGAGCTGGACATTGGTGTCAAACAAGGGCAGGAAGCACTGGGGACAAAGAAATTCAAGAGAGGCAGAGCAGGAAGGCAGAAAACCTGAGGCAAGGGGTGCAGGAAAACCCAGGACAGCAGAGCTCTGTGAGGAGCGAGCAGGGGGAGAGCTGGGAAAAACAAATGTAAAATGAACATTTAGGGATTCTGTTCCTCAGCTGGGATTATGTCATGCTCAGCACTGATATAAGCTCCATGTACACATTATCTGCTCCTTACAAAAACCTTCCAGAGCTTTCCTTGCAAAACTCACTCTGGGTACTTTAGGGTTGTTGTTTTTTTTTTTCTTGAGGAAAGAGCAAAATGACCCTTTTATTCCTCATTAATATTTGTACCCACGCAATTACTTTTTCCTCAATGGCACACCCGAGGCCACTCAACAGCTCCAAATCCCAGTTCAAATATGAAATCCTTAGAACCTTAATAGATTTGCATTAGTGAATATTATTTACTGCCAGAACCCAGCGTTTCTGACCTGCTGAACGTGGGGCTGAAGGCATTTGTTTGTCCAAACATTCGGGTGCCACAGGCAGGTTATTTATGGCAGGGTGAAGTTTCTGTCCCCAGCATAACCCAGGTGATTTAAGGGATGGGGATATGGGATCCCTGCTTTCCACCCTGATGTTCCTGTGCTGGCAAGACAAAGAGCAAGGAAAAGGAGCAACAACTCAATTCAAGAAGAGCACGAGCCCAAACCAGAGCACAGAGGGGATAAAACTCCCAATTTCCCAATTCCTCCCTTGTTTAGTTTAGTGCATCCTCAGGGCTTTGGAGGAACCATTTGTGCTGCAGCTTCTCCTCAGACTTTGAGGCACTTGATAACTTTTAATAATTTCATCATCGGGATTTAAAAACTCATTATTTATCTACTTTAAAACACTAAATTTTGCATTTTATCTGCTCCAAGGGGTTTTGCTTGCAGAGAGGGATGGTGAGGAATAAAAAGCTTTGTAGGCTGGGGAGGTGGCTGGTTTGATAATTCCATTTCACTCCTTCACTGTTCAAACCCTCAAGAGACCTCTGGGTACAGTGACTGAATTAAAAGGTGGTGGTATTATTATTATTATCATTATTATTATCATTATCAATAAATAGGATTGTTCAAGCCATAAAACATGCATGGAATATCTCAACTACAGGGCTTCACTACACTGCTTGGCAATGTTAAAACCCAGCAGTCAAAGCTCCATAAAGAATTTAAACCCAGCTCAGTGGAGTTGAAGGCCAGTCCTTTGCAGGTTTGTGTCGAGAGCTTTTACTGCTCCTTTGCTGGGGATTGTGGCTGCAGATTTTTCAGGTTCTTGATAGACCCTAAACTCTTAAAGCCTCGAATCACAACGATTTATCACCCATCAGGGAGCTCCATAAAATGTATTTTCATTCAGAGTGACTATTCTCATAAAAAAACTAATTTAAAAAGAAAAAAAAAAGACAATTAAGAATGTTTTTTAAAAACTTCCACTACAGCCCAACTTTACAGAGATCCTTAAACCTAAAAAGCCTGACCCTCAAAAAAATTAATGCCACCTGCAAGCTGTAAATATACATATTATTTAATTTTTTTTCCTCAAGTATTTTCTTTGGCTGTTACATTCAGCCGAACAAGGCCTAAAAATTGTCAAACCAAATTCTTATTTAAGAGTAGAGCTCTAACTGCTGCCAGTTTGAGTGAAGCACGCAGCCAGGTTTAGGGAATACGTTTTATTTATCTTGGCCGCCACGCGGGGTGGAACGTTTTCCATCTCATCCGAATTCAGTCAAAAAGGGGTTGAAATATTGCACAATAAAAGCCATTCATTCTATCTGTCTCCTTTGCCTTCCAAAAAACAGAGCTGCCTGACCAGCCCCGAATCCGGGCAGGGGGCAGGAAGATGGGAGTCAAGGGGTCACTGGAAATAACCCAAAACCAACACCAGCGTTTTTCAGGCCTGGCTTGGGGAATCTGTTCCATGCCCTCACTCCCAGAGCTTTTCCTGCTTCCCCCCCCTCTCTCCCAAGCCCTGGCTAAAGTAGTTAATTGCTCTGTTATGCACAATTTACAGGAGTTAATTACTAAACTAATAGATTAGGCTGCTTGTCTCCCAATTGCGGGCCCAGCTCCAGCTCCTCTGCTGGGACACGGGGAAATTGGAGCTGATTCCAACTTCAAATATTTAAAAACTTTAAAACCATGTTGAAGGAATACCCCACTATTTTTTTTTTTTAAATTTATTTCCAGTGCTCAGCTACCTATTGGCAGCTTGGAAATGCAATTTCTTCCCCCACCTGTCAGTGCTGAAGCCACCCCTGCTGTTCTCCAGGAGAATTTCCCTCTTTCTCCATCTCCCTGTCCACATTTCTAACAATCGTTTGCTTTTTGCTTCCCTGTTCATCACCAAAGCCTCTCCAGGTCTAAGGGTGAGAGGATTCACAGGAAAAAGTCGAGTATAAACTTTCTATAAACTTTTCTGTGGCCCAGATGAAGCCACAACAACGACATTTCCCGGCAGCACTCAGGGGTTTCAGCATCTCCTATTGCTCATTAGTCAGGAGAAAATAGAGAAAAATCAGCTGAAAACCAGAATTATTTACAATTATTTTAAAGTGAAATAAAGAAAAAAGGTATATACAATTCTTGTTATTTTTTCCCCTACTTATCAGGTCAGCACGAGAAAATCTTTACTTCTTCAACTTTTATTAACTCATATGGGAGAAATTTGCTCATCTCATCCCCACTTTTATAACTTATGTGCATCTTAATTAAGGTAAAATATTGGCATAAAATAATTCCTAGGAAACATTAACAATTTCACTTGAAAACCTCCTGGAGAATTCAGGGGTAAGGATTGTTCTTTGTACCTTGAGCAAAGCGAAGCAGAGACTTTTCCAACTGTGAAACAGCTGCCAAATATCCAGCTCTGAAAATCTGTCACTTCACAAAAGTGATGTGTAATTACTCTTACTTATTAGCAACATCATAATTACAGAGCAGCAAAACCATCAGCTTTTCCAGAGCCCAGTTCTCGTCCTCCCTGCCAGTCAGAGCAGTAATTAATTACACGCAGAGCTGCTAAATGCAATTATTCACCAATCCACACCCACCCAGGCTTGTACCTGCTTGATGTTATTTAAAGTCCACACCAATTAAAATAGGGAAGTATTTTCAAACACAAATTCATCTTTATAAAAGCCCTCCAAAGGGAGAAGAGCCTCACCCTAGAAGAGGAATGGCAAGGCCATGGATTTATTTAGTTGCTGTTATAACATATGGTCTGAGCTGGAGCTCAGCACATTAAAATGGGATAAAACCACTGGAATCTCCTTCAGAGCTGGAAACCAGAACCACAAACTGATAGTCCTGACACCTCTGTGCTGTCTTGAATTAAAGAAATAAGAACACTGATCTGATATCAGTGTCCATCTATTAATGGACAAAGGCTCTCTGACAGTTTGGGGTTACAAAGTGAATGTTTATTGCAGGGCAGTGTGTGGGATCTCTCCCTAATGCTCACTGCAAAGTTTCACAGGTGATTACAAAGCTTTTATGGACAAAAATGTTGAATATACAAAATACAAATGCATATTCACACCTTTGTCATTTCCCCTTCTCTGCTTCCTATGCTAATTGGCAAGGAGGTCATTAAGCAGGTGTGGTTTGTTTCCTGAAATGAGTCGGGGTCTTTTTTATGAGGAATTAATTAAAATGATGAAGTAAACTAAGTCTTCTTCACTCTGACCTTTTTACCTTTTTTGGGTATTTGTGACAAACAAATCTTTGGTAGAGTCTGCAGCTTCCTGTGTTCAATCTGTTTCTTACTATAGGAAAGTTGGCTATTGTCCATAAAATTGACAAGCAATGAGTTACTAAATCTAAGCTATTTTATTTAGATCTGGCTTCTGTTGGGTCTTTTTAGCTAACACAGCATCTACTCGAATTGTAATCTTAACTTTTCTAAAATCCTTAATACCTCACAGTTAACGTCTCATGGGTGTGCACACAAATGATGCTGAGTTGACTTAGCTCTATCTTCTTTACCACTGAAATTGTTTCCTGACTGCTGGTAATTGTTATTTTTTTGAGATTGTGTTTGTGTTAATCAGGCGTTCTCCAGCTTCATGGTGATGAGCCAGAGGTAATTCTGTGGCAAAACTGTCCTGGGTCTCCTTGTGACTGACTACTCAATATGGGTAAGGAATGCTGGATCTGCTTCAATATGTATTTTTAATTGGGTTGAGAGGAAACAGAATCAGCCCTCCATTCTCTTGGTTATGGGAGGCATTAATTTTTTTTTTTTTTCCTTTCTCTTTTTTGCCAAAATACGTCAGGAACAAAATGCAAAAGGAAAAGAAAACATGCCCAGAAAGCTTCTATCCATCATGCACTGTGTTCTCCTGAAAACATAACAGAGCACTTATAAAACTGCAAAAGCTAAAAGATGTAGTGTGCAAGTGTATTTGGGAAAGATCCTCAGCTGAAATCCAATCCCACTCTATTTTCACAATTTCAATTAAACTCTTAAAAACGTTTATGTGAAATTTCTTACTCATCTCCCTGATGCAAACTGTGCAGATTCTCCTTGCTTTGGGAGATGGATTATTAGATTAAAGGATTTCTAAACCTACCTGGGATTCTGTCCCCAGTGGAGCTGATCATTGCAGTGAGCAAAGAAATCAGCAGTGCCACATCACTGCTGGCCTGCCCATGAAGTTGCTCTAAAACCGTTTCTTTTTTCATTCAAAAGATCAGCTGCATTCCCAGGCCAAAATAATTTTATTCATACAAAAGATCAGCTGCATTCCCAGGCCAAAATTGGGGAATCTTGGTGTTGATATGGTGTTAGTGTTGATATCAGGGATAAAAAAACCATTTTTCCACAGTTATCCTGACAATTCTACAGCTCCTGATAAAAATCAAGATCTGGTACTTGTCTGGTAATTCATTACATGAACTGGTGGATTTGAACAAATCCGGTTTGAACAGAAATTTACTGTAAAAACCTCAACAGCATTAGGCCAATAAGCAGCTGAATGAGAAACTGGATGTTTTCTTCCCCTGTAATCTCCAGCCCAGTGTCATTTGTGTTGTCAGAAGTGTTTGAACCTCAGTAAAGCTCCCGACTTGCTCTGACCTTTGCCTGCAGCTCGATTAGCAAAACAAAAGATAAGATTTTTATCCTGCAGAGGCCGTGATTAAAACTGTCATAATATTCCTCTGGAGGTCTGAATCTCCATGAAAAAGCCCTCAAAAGTCCAACAGTCCTGAAAGAAGAATCAGTCTGGGAAGTGAAGCAGTGCCACGATCACCAGCTGCCCGTGGATGGACAAAGAATCAAAGAAATGTGAGGAACCAGAAAGGGGTAAATTAATGCCAAAAAAACCACAAGCAGAAATTGATGAATTCATGTCGTGAAATTAAAGCAAATGCACCAACGTAGTTTATTTTTTACCTGTCATATGTCAGTTTTTCAAAATCATTGATGATGTTTTCTGGGGATTCACACCCATTGGCACAGAGGGGGAGTTTGGACACGGTGAAAAAGCGAATTTTGCTTAAAGCAAAAAATTCACCGCTCTGTTAGGAAAAGAGAATCCTTATCCAAAATGCCAGAAAAGGTGACTCCTTCCTCTCCTCACCTGTCAGCAAGGGAGGGCGACCTGTAATACAAGGGAGAACCAAGAGAGATGATGAAGATGATGATGATGTGTAATCTCAGTCGAACTGGATTTAAATTACAAAGCCGAGCAAAAATGCGCATTTTTATTTAAAACAACTTCTTTTTATCTGACAGCAAATCTGGTGCTCACAAGGGCATTCTGGCATTCCAAATTTTTCCTTAGAGTTGTAACAGGTTTTGTGGCCATCTGTAAGGTCAGGAGGGAATTTTTTAGAGCAAAGTCTGTGTCCATTAAAGAACAAATCCTGGTCCTTCACTGAAGCTCCCAGACTCTACTGCAGCACAGATTTATTCAGGATAAATTCACATTTTAATCCAGAAGGAGAACAGACCTGTGGGAGAAGCAGGAGGGCAACTGAATTTTAATTTTATTGGGTTGTTTTTTTTTTCATTTAAAGTTTTTTTCCAGAGTTTCCCTGGATGAAATTTCCCAGGGTTTCACTAAAGGCAGCCACAGCCAGGGCTTTCCAGGTTCCTAGTGCATCAGCTGTTTTGGAAATCTATCTTTTATTCCCTTTGTCTCCGTTGTCCCTTTATAAATCAGGAAATAATAACTCAGCACTTGTCTTTCCCATTTACATTCTCGGGTGGACGAGGATTGTTCTCCTGGTTTTTGTTTATAAGGAATGCAGCAAAATGGGCTGGATTTCATCTGGGACCTGATGTTTTACTGTAAGCAAACTGAAGGAGCAGAGTGAGGACCTGGGACCCAAATGAAATGGTTTGAAGTTTTTTTAAGAACCTTTAACTTTTTACAGTAGAAATGTAAGTTTAATACCTTTATTCACTTTGTTCCTACTAAACCCCACCAAGATCAGAAGTATTGGGAAAAATCTCTACCTGATACTCTGCCTGAAGTGTTTGTTGAAAGGGAGAAGAAAAATCTGTATGAATAATTTGGAGGAAAAAAACTGACCAAGCAGACTTGCAGCTCACATATCTCAAAGTACACATTTCCCCCAATAATTTATTTGTTCACCTTAGCAAGATTTCACATACATTTGGTATTTTGTTCAGGGAAATGACCAGCATGGACTGTTCAAACATGATAAAGCTGGAAAACAGCATGTAGAAAATTCAATGACACAGGAATAACATATTCGGAAAATGCAGTGCCTGTTTCAAGAGAAATCTTTGAAAACCAGCCAAACTTGTACAACATGAAGGCAGAAGAAAAAGAAAAAAACAACAACAACAACAACAACAAAAAAACAACCCAACATTTTTTTGCAACCAAAGACTACCAAAGCAAAAAAACCCAAAAACCCAAACCAGCTTGTATACAATTCCCAAAGTCGTACTGTCAGGAAGAATATTGAGTGAAATTCAGGGAGGTTTTCTATCATGGAAAGATTTCCACTTGCTTTGAAAGTGGAAATCTGCTGAAATGCTGGGCAGGTTTGTGTTTTCCTACTTCAGAAAATGGTTTACGAGGACTGAGTTTTGGCATCTGATAAAAGAAATTTGGATTAATGCAAGAAAGTCTCATTTTTGGATGAGATGGTGAGCACCGTAAAATCATGTTTATTTTTCAGGATTAACACGTGGAGGTTTTTGACTCTGAAAAAGATCTTGATGTTACCATGCTGATAAAGGAGAGGCTGTTTCTCATCCTGGGTTTGAGCTCTTTGTTCCACTGAGGCAGAAATGTGCATTAAGGAGAGCTTTGAGCCCATTGTGGGACTGACAGGTTATTATTTCTTGCATGATGGTTGCCGTCCATAGCTCTCCTCCTCAGCAATTCATTTCCCCTTAGATCATATTTGCTATTTTCTCTTTTTCTGTCAACATGAGAAATATGCAGCGTACTCTGCAGAGAAGGAATGACATTTCACTCCAACCCCTGAGACAAATGCTCTCCCTCCTCCCAGAAAATCAGAGATTCAATTGCATCTCTCAAGCTGGGAGGAAGATCTGTATTTTAATGCACCACAAGCTATCTCTGCAGTGTCTTGTGGTTTTTGTAACGCTGTCATTTATGACATACCTTCCCAAATATTTGAGTGTGTGAGGGGTGCAGGCAGAGAGCAGGTGCTGCTGTGAGAGCAGCTCTCTCGTGACCTGTTGGAGTTTTTTTTCCTGGGTGCAGGTCCCAGATTTGCCCAGAGCTAAGCACAGCACCTTGAAGAGCAACTGGATTTTCTCTTTGGCTCTGCTGATCAGGAGATCATCCAGGAATAATTGGTGTCAACAGCCTGTCCCCTGGAGTTAATTTTCAACATTGTCTTGCTCATCCAAACCATAGTAAGACAGGAAAGAGGATCAAGGTATCTCTGGGTAGGATGTGGAGTTAATTATCTAGCATGGATTGAGCCTGGGACAGCTGAAACCTTGGATGAATCACTGAGCTGCTCTGTGCCTCAGTAACTTTATTTTAAAATTAAGTTATTAATAAAACCCCACTGAGACACGAGCAGCAGAAGCTCAAGGCCAACAGGCACACCAAGAACTTGCACTTCAGCAAAGCAATGAGACCTTTTTTAACTGGCTTCAATCAGTATAAGGTGCTGCAGCCTGTGAGTGTTGCCTTTCAGAAAACTGAGTCAAATTGAGGGAAATTTTGTAAAGAAGATTTGTGAAATCCGTTTTCTCACTCCAAGCAGAGAAGCAAGAAACATTCCTGGCATAATCTTTCTTCTTTTCAGTGCTCTGGATTTTCAGGACATTAAGGCCTGGCAAAGGGGAATATTCTTTTACACAAATTTATCCTTGGAGTTGGCAGAGCAAAATAAAGAATATAAAAATGAGAAGACGTTTATTTGGATAGCGGGCAGAACTTAAATATTTGGGATTTGAACAATCTTGCAAAGTACACGAAGCCTCAAAAACATCGGATTGTAGATCTGAAGCGACTGTGGAAAGTGGACTACTGAACTTTCCCTGCCCTGGGGTGAAGAGGGGATGGGGATCTGCTCCACCTCAGGCTGTGCAAACTCAGAGTCATCTCTGTGATGCCCCAGCTCTCAACATTTTGCAGGGCAGACTGTGCTCCACCCAACATGGAAATCTTGGCTGCCAGTCCCAGCAGAAAACCCTGACCCCAGAGGGTGGTGGGGTGTCAGAGCCATCCCTTGGAGGTTTCGGGCAGGACACATCCACTGCCAGGTCAGTGTGGGTCACTGGACGTGGCTCTGAGGGGGACTCCTGGCACTCCACTCTTCTCACTTCCCATCTGGCCACTCTCTGATCTCTGCTTTGTGCTCCTGCCAGGTTCCACATGACAGAATCCTGATGCTGGGGAGGTTTTACAAGTGATGATTGATGTCCAGCCTCTGGGAAAACCTCTTGTCCTGTTCGTGCTTTTAGACAGACAAATACGTTCAACCTCTCTGGCTGCAGCTCTTCCACCAGTGCCAAACTCACTTTAAATAACAGAAAAAAATGGGCTGCTTAAATCTGCACTCTTTTTTTTTTCCTGTTCCCTAGAGCTCCTTCTATAGTTTTTGAGACTTTTCAGTCCAGATATCCACCGAGATGACAAGTGCCAATGACCCCTCTTGCAACGAGGGAACAGGGCAGTTTTTGCTGCAGAAATTCTCAGAGGGAGCCAGAGAAATGATGTGTTTGTTTTTGCTGGCAAACCTGGCAGCAGCAGATGTGTGGCTGGGACCAGGCTCACCCGATGCTGAGGGCTGGGAGCTTTTCAGAGTCACTGGACACAGAGAGGTCCTTCATCCTAAAAAAGAAGGATGAAGATGAGACCAAGACTTCATTATTCCAATCTCTGCCTCTGCCAAGCAGGAGAACTGTGCTACATCCACGTCCATCCTGACACTTCCTGCAGCAGGTTGATTTATTTATCTTCACCTTACAGGGTCAGGTTATATTGCTGCACCAGGGTGGCTCTGGAGTTAAATTAATTGAGTTGTGGAAGCCTCCACATGTTGCTCCACAACAATTCCTTGCCTGACACCACGAAACCTCAATAAATCAGAAATTACTGCGGCAACCCTGTGTAAATCTCCCAGCTCCAAAGGACAGATGGCAAAAAGGACCTTACTGGTTATAAAACAGCCACTGGTTTTGGAATAAGACAGGGTTGAGCACCAAGGGTGTGCAGTGAAGGCTTTAAATCTTGCCAGTCTTGCTCGATTTAAGGGGTGTTTTTGAAAAATGTTTCAAATTTCAGATTTTATCGAAATACACGTCCCATGTATCTGAACCCTGTGTGACTAGAAACCTTGGCCATGAGTCTCACGTGACTTTCTTATGAGATTTCCAGCTATTCTCCTTTTGCTCTTGGCTTGAAGCACCATGAGAATATTTTCTCACATGGTATTTCCACACTTTTAACTTCAAATTCTAGGCCTGAAGAACCTTAAGAGTGAGGTGGATTTCTTATTTAAGCTAAAACTGGGATCGTGCTACAGCTTTGTGTTCTGTAAGTGCATAAGTAAAAGGCACAGGAGACAAATCCTGACATTGGGGACTTAATACTGAGTGAGAGATAAATAAACAATGATTTCCCATCAACACCACCAACGTGTTGTTTCAAGGCCCTGTCTTGTGATAATGACCCTTTATCTCGAGCCTTTTCCCTTTCCAAGGCAGTGGATCTTGGGCACAGGAGCTGACACAGACAAGAGCAGGGGCCTGAATGTCGTTTCAAGGAGCTGAATTCTTACTTGGCAGGCTCAGGAGGAGTTATGTCAAGAGCTACTTATTTCTAGTATTGGACAGAGAATTCCTCCCACTATTTCTTCCAGATGCTGGCCATCTCATTTATTTATTTATTTGGATTAGCTGTATTAAAATATAACATGCTTCTAAATGCTCTGCTCCCAAATTCCCAAGGGATGGCCCTTTCCCATGGGGATAGATGTCCTTAAGCCTTTTAACATGCTTAACTCCCCCTGCTCAGAACAAGGGGAAAGTTCCTGACTCCAGATTGCCCAGGATCTCACAGAAAGCTTTGAACACTTGGTATTGAAGGAGTCAGGAAAAGGAATTTAGCAAAATACTGCGCAGGGAGATAGGAAAAATCTGCAGCTTTTCCAGTGACTCTGGTACTGATCTGGCTATCAAGCACCTGAGCAAGGAACTACTGAGCCTTTCAGCAGGTTCCTGATGGGCTCAGAAGAAGAAAAACAAAAGGATGAATGCAAGTGAGCCCTTTTGAGCCTTGTTTGATGAGGACTTACCTAGTTTTGAGCTTTATTAGACCCACATCAAGGCGCAGGGATTGTCTGAACAAACCAGGGGCGCATGCAAATTTTCATTTGGTTTGGTGTGGAGACTGGGGAGGCTGATTGTACAAAGAGGAAAAGTTCTCCTTGGTCTCTGAAGCTCTGTGGAGAGAAGTCACTTGGATCGAGTTTTCCTTGGCAATGGAGTCGACTGAAATCCACAGCTGAGGTTTGGCTTTATGGGGAAGGGGTGGAATCACAAAATGGCTCTGAAGGTGGAACTGTCCGAGCGTGTCAAGGCTGAAATCAGCACAGGGTCTTTGTGGTTCTCTCTTTCTCCCCACTCCCCCTAAATTAGAGCAGTGGGAACTTTGAAAGAGGAGAATAAAGCCTTTAAATGCCAAGGAAATGTCTGGCAGGTGCTGGACCCTCAGAGCACCATCCACTGAAGCCATGCACTGTCTCTGAGGGGCTCCATCCGTGCTGCCAGCACTCACAGACATCCTTCCTTGAAAGACTTGGCCCTGTTTCACCTGTTCACACCTGGATCCTTCCAACTATCACCACACCTACTCCTACTCCCCCACAAAAAGAGCTGCATCCCATGAGCTGCCAGCTCTTTATACATTCTCCCCACTCTCACCCAGGGAGATCGAGTGGATTTTCACGGTTGGCACTTTGCAGTTCTCGTGGGCGAGGCTCCCCGAGGGATCTGCACAGCAGCATTCCTGCAGGAACCCTTTGCTCTTGGCTTTGGCAGCCGTGCAGTCCCTGGAGACGGCGTTTTTGGCGGGCATGGCCTGCATGGTGGAGAAGATCTTCCACTCGCAGACTCCGTCCGACTTGGAAATTTTGTAGAAGGTTTCTCCCGATCCCACGGGGATCCGGACCACGGCTTTGCCACCCTCCGTGCTCTGACCAACAGGATGGTTGAGGTTGAAGCTGGGGGCCTGCTTCTTCCCTGGCTGCTTCCTCAGGAGGCACTGAGCTCTCAGGACGTTCTGGAACGCTTTCTTGAACTCTTGACTTGAGCATGGATAGATGATGGGGTTGATGCAGCTGTTTAAATATCCCAGCCAAAATGTTATTTTAAAAAGTGTGTCCGGGGGTTTGATTGCAGGAAAGAAAGAACCTAAAATGGAAAATACACAGAGTGTTAGGGCAAGAGGCAGTGAGGAATTGCAGGTAACCAAAGAAACTAAAACACTGGAAAAAAAAATAAAGAGGATTCTCTTCCGTCTTGAAAAAATTATGACTGGAAACACAATTCCTGCAGGGACAAGTGTTTCAGGATCTATAGTGTCACACAATTACATGGATGTTCCATCAGAAATCCATTCAAGAGAGCTATTTTCTACTTACAAGCATTATATTCCCATTTACAGCTAGAAAGGCCAGATTCCAGGGATAGAGAAAAATTCCTTCCTCAGGGACTCCTAATTCAAGATTAATTATGCAAATGACAGCAATATCTTAGAGGTCATCATGAAGGGCTTCAGCTGGCAAGAAAATCACATCATTTCAGAAGAGTTAGAGAAAAGAGGGATCAGAGTTGACTGTGTTACAGCTAAAAGTCTTTGAAATTGTGAAGTATTGGGTACTGATATTCCCTGAAACTTTCAGAAAAATCTAACTATCCACATTCCGCCTCATGGAATGCAGCTGAAATTGAGGGAAGTTAAAGGAAAGGTTCCTTCTCATATCAAGGAACACTGGGGAGAGTCTCACAGGCAGCCACGAGATATTTAAATTTCTATTTATTATCTTTATCTTTATCTTTACCTTTACCTTTACCTTTACCTTTACCTTTACCTTTACATTTATCTTTATCTTTATCTTTATCTTTATGTTTATCTTTATCTTTATCTTTATCTTTATCTTTATCTTTATCTTTATCTTTATCTTTATATTTATCTTCATCTTCATCTTTATCTTTATCTTTATCTTCATCTTCATCTTTATCTTTATCTTTATCTTCATCTTTATCTTTATCTTATCTTTATCTTTATCTTGCTCTTTCTTTACATTTACATTTATATTTATATTTTTTAATTTATTTATATACTCACATTCTGATATATACTTGCAATATTACCTTTCAAAGATAATTCAAGGAGCAAGAACTTCAGTGGCTCATTAGTAAGGAAAGTACTTTGGCATTTCTTTTTCTATAGAATTATGAGTCATCTGCTGATTTAAAATCTTGGGAATGTTTCTCCTGATGCCAAACTTTTCATTTTATTTAAAAAAAAAATAAATCTCCAAACCCAAAATTGATTTGTTTTGGAATTTACACTCGGATTTATAACAAACAGGACTTTTAGCACTGACAAATGCTTTTCTTCCTGCTCCCCCTGGAAAAACTAAGCACATGGAAAGAAGCACTGTGGAAGGTTTAGGCATCAATGTATTTGCCATCCTCTGCAGTTTAACCACGTCTGGGAGCAGCTCCTAAGCTTTACAGAGATTGATCTGCTCCTGGGATCTCTCCTGGCCGAGGAAAAGCTGATAACGCCCTCCGAGGATGTTCCGATTGAAATCCGAGAGCTGCTCCACTGCTCGAACCTTTTTCCTCAGTCTTTGTCCATCAAATGCTTTTGAGCGGCCAAAGCAATCCTTAGGGTGGTTTTGCCTGGGTGGGAATGCATCAAAATCCTGCCTGGACCAGAGATATTCCCCGTGCAGGGTGATTAATTCCTGATGAACCCGAGATCCGCTGGGAAATGTGGAGTGATCTCTGCACCCTGAGCAGAGCCCGTGGCCCAGGGACAGCTCTGCCAGGGAGGGGACAGGACATGGGGCAGGGTGAGAAGCCTTGCAGAGGTCTCTGACCTGGGACTGGGAGGTTTGTGTGTGCTACAGCAGCAGAGAGGTGACACCGGGTCAGGATCATCACAGGATGGTTTGGGTTGGAAAGGACCTTAAGGGATTTTAATTCAGTGCCACCCTCTTAGCCAGCACTGGAACACCAGCTGAGAAATCAAATCTTCCACATCCCACACCCACAGCTGGTCTCAGCTGGCAAAGCTCTCCT
>JAWWMU010000075.1:4454733-4467003 GCA_035048155.1 Cinnycerthia olivascens
CTCTCCCATCCCGTTGGTCAAGACAACTGCCCATCAGTTGTTCCTCACACCAAGAGAAAGTGTGGAAACAACTTCATTGTATTAAAAACATTCTTCTGATAACAACACCCGTGTGTGAGAAAGAACTAAGAACTATGAAAAATATCGAGTTAGAAAGTGCCTCAGAAAACTTGAGAAATGAGGGTGACATGGAACCTCTGATTCCAGCCTGGGGCACCAAGCGTGGGTCTCTCTGCCTCCGCAGTAACTTCCAGTTGCCCAGGTAAAGCAGTTTCATTATTACTCTCAATATCAACCAGATTTTAACACCAAAATAGTTCTGCTAAAGAAAACAAACCCTGCTTTGCTGTGAAGCGCAAGCAAGCACGCATATCCACAACCCAAAATTTTCCTCAGCAAATTAATGCTTCTCTCCTTTAGTGAATAACAACTAAATAACATTCTCAAAGAACTTTCTGGCTGAAATCATTGGCAGATGAAAAATAACCAAAGGCTTCTGAATGCCCAAAACATGCTCAATTTTTTGATTTGTTTCCTCATTTAAATGAAGTGTTTCTGCTGCTTTCCCGTTCTGTGGTGAGACAAAAGGTGAACCAAATCCCGGTTTAGGGAATCAGCTGAGAGAAGCCAAGTGTAAAAATGGGTAAACAATAACAATTCCTGTTTGCTGCAACTCCTGGCTCTCTCCAGATGGAATGCAAGGGCTGTGCCAAAGCCTGATAAAAATAGAAAACAGCCAGT
Source organism: Cinnycerthia olivascens (assembly GCA_035048155.1). Classification (NCBI taxonomy): domain Eukaryota; kingdom Metazoa; phylum Chordata; class Aves; order Passeriformes; family Certhiidae; genus Cinnycerthia; species Cinnycerthia olivascens. The sequence continues at coordinate 4,455,475 of JAWWMU010000075.1, forward strand.
GTCAGAGTCTGTCCCTTGCTCTTTTTTTGGGGTGGGATCTGCATGTTAATTTATTAATGTAACCTTTTTTGGTCCATCAGTGGAGAGACTCGTTGTTGCTTTGGAGTAACACACAGTGAAAGAAAATGAAGGAGCTTTAACAGCACAGAGACTTTGCTATCTATAGACACCACTACACTCCGGCTTTCAGAGAATCATGGAATGGTCTGGGTTGGGAGAGAAATAAAAAAATCATCCAATTCCAGCCCTCTGCCATGGGCAGGGGCATCTTCCAGTCTCAGGGTATTCCAACCTGGCCTTGGACACTTCCAGGGATGCAGCAGCCACAGCTTCTGTGGGAAATCCATCTGAGCCCCTCTCCACCCTCACAGGGAGGAATTTCTTCCCAATATCTCCTCCTTCACCTCAGAGCCGTTCTCCCTTGTGTTACCAGTGCATGCCCTGGTAAAAAAACTCCCTCTCCAGGCAGTCAGAGATCACAGAAATCTCTGTCCTGCTATTGCAGCCACACAGTTACCTCTGTAGCTCAGAAATATTCCCTAATCTTTCCTGCTGGCTACCTGAGTATCTAGGAAAAGGAAAAAAAAAAATCTTATTTTCCAAATCCTTGAGGAATGATGTTCCTCCCCACAGAATCCTAAGAATGTGTCCCATTCTTCCAAACCTTTAATTTTCAGGGGTGCTGTTGTGATCAGTCTCAGTGGCTGATGGATCTGGCAATCAGCAGGAGGCATTTTCAAACCTGGTGACAAAGTGCTGAGCCCTCAGAATAGACAGCTCAGGTCAGACTAACTCAAAGCAGAAATAAAACAAAGATTTTGTGATTTTTTTTTTTTTTTTTAAACCATGACCATAATGATTCGTGAGATTCAACAAGAGTGGTAAATTATCTCATTTTAGGGTGTATGGTACACATTCCCTACAGAGCAGTGGGTGATGGTGGAGCTGGAATGAGCATTTCCATGGAATCCTTGACCATTTGGTGACTGCCAGTTTGTGTCAGTTCACGTATGGACATTTGGACACCATCAGCCAGGGCTGAGAAAACAGAATTATTGCACCTAATTCTCAAATTATTCCAATCCTCTCATTCCAGACCAGGTGGAATCACAGGTGCCATCCAGGTGTCCCCCAGCAGAGCTGGTGGATGAACAGCAGATATTAAATTTTCACCTCTGTGCTATTCACTGGCCTTAAGATCTTCCTTTGCACACTGCCAGGAATTAAGTGGTCAGTAGTGGCAAACCTGATTCAAGTTTAAAGATTTCACCTTACGCTGTGTCCCTGCAGTCTGTGCTGGAAGACCAGTAAAGAAAACTTCAGGAGGTCTTTTAATGCATTTTGAATCGTGGATTGAGCAAATGACACTGGAATTCCTGCTTTGTTTGCAAGAGGTTGAGGACACTCAAGTGCCAATAGCACAATTCAATTGCTTCTTGTAAAATTGAATAAAATAAAATGTACTATGAGCCTCCCGAGATCTTTTGCCATTATCTATTTCATCACTCATCCCTGGAAATGTCAGGATTGCATTTTCTTCCTTCATCATTTATTTTCTTGTTTGTCAGCTGGAATTTTCTTCAGCTCTGGGAGGTAAATTTGCCACCTCCCTCCTTTTGAGTAAACACCAATTCACTCTCGAAGGTGCAATCTGACTTTGTCATTTGTCACAAGAGCTGTCTGATTATGGGTTGTTTAAAAACCAACCCCAATATTGTGCATTGTTGCACTGATGGACAGCAGAGTGAGTTTTGGAACCTGTCAGATTGTAAAAGCTTGTGTTGTTTGCTCCATCATTGCTATCAGCATCATGGGAATCAGATCCCATATATTCGTATATTTATTTTTTTATATTTATATATTTATATAAATATTTATATATTGATATAACGCCATGAACCCTTTGTGGTGTTAGAAACCCTCTCAGCCACGAACCCATCTTTGCTACAAATCCATCTCAGCTCCAAACCTGTCTCTTCTACAAATCCATTTCTACCACTGAAACTTGCAGCTCTGTTTAGATTTTTTTGCCTTTTCCCCCTCTTTTTGTTTTGTGTAACTTAAATGTGGTGGCTGAGGCAGAGCACGGAGGTCGGGCGGGGGTGATGCTGCTTCAGTGTGTGCAGGAGATCAGGGCTGTGTCCATAAAAAATCCCAGATTGGGTTGGGTTGGAAAGGACCTTAAATCCCATCCAGTACCACCCCCTGCCATGAGCAGGGACACCTTCCACTGTCCCAGGGTGCTCCAAAACCTGTCCAACCTGGCCTTGGGCACTGCCAGGGATCTGAGGCAGCCACAGCTCCTCTGGGAATTCCATCCCAGCCCCTCCCCACCCTCCCAGGGAACAATTCCTTCCCAGTGCCCCATCGAACTCTGCCCTCTGGCAGGGAAGCCATTCCCCCTGGTTCTATAATTCCCTTGTCCCAAATCCCACTCCAGCTCTTGGAGGCCCTTCAGGCTGGGAACAGGAAGAGCTCTGTGGTTACAGGGGAGCAAATCTCAAAACTCAGGCCCCGGGATCTGCCTTGATGAGGTCAATCCAGAGGGTCGCAGGTCTTCCAGAGCCATAAAGACACGGAGGATGAAGCACAGAGGAGCACTGATATCCCAAAGGGAATTAACTGTGTACCAGGGCCTCCCTACATCTCTCATGGCTCTAAAAATATTGATCAGTATGCTACATTTTGTGTTCCAAATCCTGGTATTTGCTCTGAACTTTATTCCCTAAGACAAATGTTCTATACTGCATCTCAGGTCATGACACCGTCCACCCTCTGGAAAATGTATTTATGCTTTCCCTGGTCCCTTATGGGAAGTATTTTTATGGAATAAAAAATGGTATCAAGGAACTCTTGGACAGCAGGAAATTCTCTTGGACTCTGTACAATCCAATTAACACAACGAGGGCAGAAAAAGCGGTGATGTGAGAAAGTCTTGCACTTTCCCTGTGCTCCCCCAGGGCCTGGAATATTGTGACTATTTCAGGGGGAAAGTGAGAGGGACTTTGAGCTTGGCTATCCCTGATCCATAATAAACAGACATAGAAGAAGGAGCAAGTTTGTTTTCCCTCCCAAACCCCTGAATTCAGCTCTCTGTGGGACCAGGAGGGTGTCTGGGCACAGGTGAGAGGTGAAAAGGTCAGGCAGCAGGAATGGGTGAGTCTGGGAACACTGCTGTGATGATTTGGATTATTTCAGAACTAATTTATGCTCTGTTTCATATTGTACCCACTTAGGATGGATGATATTTCTGGCAAATGTCTCAGCAAGCAACTATTTCCAGATTCGCTGTGGCAGCTGCAGATTTAGAAAGCTGATAAAAAACCATGGGAAGGTAAACTGAGGTTTTGTTCCCCGTGTAAACCCGAATAATCACATTGTTTCACAAATCAATGTCATTGTCACTCCAGTCCCAGATCCCAAGTTGTTACTGCAGTGGAATGGGTCTGGATCCCATTGCTGACATTTTGGAGATATTTGCCCTGAAGCCCTCCCTCTTGAAGCCATTCACTTACAATAAAGTAATAATTTTCCTGCTAAAATTTAAAGAAAACCAACCAGAGAATACTTTTAGAAGCTGGGTCTGTCTCAGACTGTCACATGAGTTTGTTGTCTGTCATGATTTTGGAATCCATGGAGTTGGAAACAAGGAATTATCTCCTTCAGCAAGAGCCAAGTGTCTCTCCCGTTATCCAACTGCAGACAAATCCTGACATTTGCACTCACCACGGCCTTTCCATCACTCCCCAGCCCTGAAAAATGACAATCCTGCTTCCTTTCCTTTGGGGACTTGAGAGTGGTGGCTGCATGACAAGGGACATTCTGAGACCAGGACGAGGCTCCTGTGACAGGTGACTCACACAGGAGTGGCTCCCGAAGCAGAGCACAGCTAATCCTCCTTCCCTCCCTTGTTTTTAGCATAAATGGTTTCTAACCTTGATTCCTCCCCTCCTTTGCTGTGCTTTGAGTCACTGGGACCCATTTCAGGATTTGGGAACGGTGGAGAAATGTTGGCCCAAGGATGTCCATGGGATCTTTGTCATTCTCTGAGTTGTCAACCCAGACCAACAGTGCCTTTCCAGTCTGTGATTATGAAAAACACCCCTGTCATCAGCAAAAAGCTTAAAAAACCCTTGCCATGGAAATGTCTTGGCTGTTTATCTTCATGGCTGAAGCTCCCCCCATTCAATGTTTTAACTCACACACACACACACACACTTGTGCTCCGTGACTCAAAGAGTGCAAACATCCTTCTTCTCCTTGAGCTGATCTCGACAGAAAGAGCTGGGCCTTTATTCTGGGAGCTTTTTTTCTACTTTAATATCTTTTTTTCCTCTCTTTCTCACTGAGAGAACACTGAACTATTAATGTGGGGAGTCTGTGTTGGTTTGTGTTGCTACTCTGAGCCTTGTGACCCTCTTGGAGGTCATGTTGTGTCAACAGCAGAGATGGAAAAATGCCCTTTAGTTTTCTGGTTTGTGTCTAATGAAAGTAGAGTGGTTCTCTTTGACTCTACTTAAAAAAATTACCACAAAATAGTAAATAGATACCAGCTGCAGACAGGATTAGAGAATTCCCTTGGCAATTTTTGTGTCAGTTCTCCAGACTAATTTACTCCTCAACCACAAACACAAACACCCTCCAGCAGATTCTCTCTTTTGCTTTCTTAATCACAAGAATGATTGACAAACACTAAAACCCTTCCTCTCCCTTGCCCAGTTTAGGATATTTTTCCCCTGTGGCCTCCTGGCTCAGACTTTCCCTTTTTATTTCTTCCAGCTTCAGAAAGCAACACCTGCACCCAGAGCTGAGGCACAGAAAACAGACCACAAGCAAAGCTCTGGGAACTTGTTCTCTTCTGATGGTTTGCTAAGATCAGTCATCAGTCCCAGGTCAGGATAATTTTTGCAACACCCCTAACCCCTTTTTCCATCAGTTTTGTGCATGTTTCACCTCAAAACAACCTCCAAGCACAGTCTTTTATGTTGCTGAAAAGAAACTTTTTTAAGATTTCTCAGAACAACACATAAATATCTTCCAGTTATGGGACAAGGTCTGTTCTGTCAGTTGTAACATGAAAATTTCATCACTGGGGGCTTTCACTGATTTTTGGGCTCTTTCACCTCTGAGTCTTTCTATATCTCTATATCTATCTACACATATCCCTTTCCAGGAATCGCAAGAGGAGAACAAAAAGCCCAAAATGCAGGTTGTGATGGGGAATTCCAGAGCCCAACAAATCCTGAATGCCCAGATGAAGCTGCATCTGAACCTCTCCCCACAAAGCCCCTGCCCCTTGGCCTAGGAGCTGCAGATCAGCTCAGACTCTTCTCCTTAGCCCTGAGAGATGCAGACAGGCTCAAAGTTGCTCTTTCCTGGCTTTGTTTTGTTATTTTGTGTTTGCCTGGTGGTTACTGAGTTGTCAGCTGAAGCTGTCACTGATGCCAGTTCTGCTCGGTTCTGCTCACAGGAATGGAAACCAAAGTTCTGACAACCTTGTGTGTTACAGAAGTTTTGTGAACAGTGAGTTCACACTCCAGCATGCAGAGGAAGAGCAAATATTAGCCTCACTTATTTTCCTGGTTTTTTCCCACAAACATCAAGTGAGAAGATGTGTTGGGGTATTGGGCTGAAGGATTTTACACAGAACCTTTGGAATGAAACTTAATCCAAGATGGTAACAAAAAAAAAAAAAAATTCCTTTACACAGGCTGCAACTGGTACCTTTACACCCCAGTTTCAATTCAGATAGTTCCATATGGCTCTCCAGTTGTTTCTCCAGTTATTTTCAGCAGCATCAGCCAACATGAATATTGTGCCTTTTTCAATATCCTTCTATCCCTCTTGCCCTTCCCATACCTATACCTCAAAGGTTTATTATACCTACTTTATTACACCCTTCAGTAAACCCAGTGTTTCTTGCTTGGATGCAGTTCTTGGCTGGTAGAGTGGATGTTAATGGATGTGGGAATCTCGAAGGTGCTGTAAATCACAGTGAAACGAGCCTAGGAAGGTTTAGGGAAGCTGTGCTGCACGGAATGATGTGCACAGTTGTCTGAAGAGGTTTGTGCAGCAGTTCAAGAGTGCCTGGCTTGTGGGTCTGCATTGGGAATGCTCTGGCTGATGGAATCATGGAATTACGGGCATTTAGGTTGGAAAAGATCTCTCAGATTGCTGAGTCCAACCATCCAAGTTCATCTATAAAAGATGTTCCTGCATGGCACCTCCACATCTGTCAAATCCCTCCAGAATTGGTTGACAGGACCGTGTTTTAGTCTGTCCCATGGCCACAAGGCCACAGAGCTGGTCCAAGTTCTGCTCGCCCAGCCACGTGTGCTGTGAGCTCCACCAGGCTTTCAACAAGGAGGATTTTACACACCTGGAAAGTCAAATCCCTGCCACAGGATCCTGTCAGGATCACTTCCCTTCCCCATCCCAACTGGGCCTGGCTGCATGGCAGATCTGAAAGTCTTTTGGAAAGTGCTCTGCATCAAGATGTGAGTCCTTAGCTTTTTCGAGGACTTTTTTACTGCCACTTGTCTGTTTAATCAGAGTTTTTTGTCCTTAAACAAAAGCAGCAAATAGGTTTTGAGAGCCCTATAACATATGCTTTAAAAATAACCCAAAAACAGAGAAAAAAACCTCCAGAGTTTCCTCACAAGGGATCAATGGAAGATGCAAAGCCATTCTGGAGTCTGGAAGATTTCTTAAATCCAAAGCAAATTAATTAACAACAGCTCTGTGTGGGCAACCACATTTGCAGATGAAGTGTGTTTAATGCATTCTCCCAAACCCTTTTGGACTGTGTCTCAGTCATCTTGGCAAGCAGCATTCCAACGTGCTGACATCCTGGCCAGCACGAGCCAGCCCCTCAGCGCCTCCTCCTCAGGAGGAGGAAATCCAGCATTTCCCAGTATTGGCCAAGAGGAAAAATTCTGAATTTTTGGGTTTTTCACCCTAGCAACAGGTTTTTGTGTGTCTTGATAAATCTTGGTAAAACGGTAGAGGTTAATTGAACAAGAACAGTTATTTATAAGTTTGAAAAAACAGAATTAATAAAAAAAGAAAAAAAGAAAAAAAAAACCCACATTTTTCTTTTCATGTTTAGGTAAGGCTGTTTTTCTTTTTCTTAATTGTTCATATTGTTGTCTCACCAACTAAAGCTTCCATAAAATTTTATTTTATTTTTCCTGTACAGCATAAGCCCTTTCCATAAGAAGAGCCCTGAAATTGAACAAGTCACAGATTTCGGTTTCTGTTTTTGAAAATTTTTAGTGGCAGAGCCCAACTCAGTGTGATGAACTACATCCCTCACCCTCAGCTATAGGTAGGAAGTTAGTATTCTGCTTTTACATCCTGCAACTGCATCAAAGGTAATGAGCAAGGTTTAATTAAAATTCTAATTACTTCTCTATAATCCAGCAAAGCAGAACAAATCCCCAGCTTTATTCCTCTTTACAGTGACAACTGGATAAAAAAATATTAATCTCTGGCATGGTGGCTGAGCCAGTGTTTGGCCAGTGGGCTCAACTGGTTCCCAGAAAAGATGCAAACCAGAGCAGTATAAAATTAGCTAGAAGGACCCTCACTGCTGTCTCCTGACTGGTCATATGAAAAATTGAATTAAAAGATTGACCTTGTTTGGAGTTATGATATCTCACAGGATGAACTTCCTGATAGGAAGATGATATTTTTTTCCTTAGAGTGGGAATCATCAGTGATGAGCACCCCAGGAGATCTGTGAACAGGTGACCTTTTACGCATTTAAGTCACCTGGCTGCAAATATAAACACACAAACCCCTAAAGATCCTGTTCGTATAGCAGAGATGGTGACAAATATCTGCTCTCACTCACAAAGAGGATTTTCTGTGTGGAAAAAACACAAGATTGTTTCCCTGGTTTTCAGAATTTTGTTTCTCAGCACCAGAGACATTTGGTCTCATTTGGGACTCGCGTTTCTTTCACGCTCCCTGCTTTGTGGTGGTGAGTGTTTTATTTTTTGACAGCTTTGCAGGATGAAATTCTTCCCTCAGAGCTTTTCTAATCAGCGTTACCACACCCAGCCACCAGCACAGCCCTCCCTGCCCAGAAGGCGCTGGAAAGACGCACAGGGGTTGGCTCTACTTACCAAGAGGCATTACTACAAAAAACGGGAGCCAGCAGAGAACGAAGCATCCCACAACAATCCCCAGGGTCTTGGCAGCTTTCTTTTCCCTGGAGAACTTGAGCAGGCGCACAGAGAAGTGGTGCTTGCTCTTGGGGTTGGGCACAGAGCCGCTCGCACCGGGCGCGTTTTTGCGGTGGATGCGGAGGGTCACCTCCTCAGAATGGGATTTCTCTGTCTTCAGCCCAGAGGTCAGCCCTCTGTTTTCCCTCTTGGCCACCACGTAGACCCGGCAGTACATCACCAGGATGATGATCAGGGGGAGGTAGAAGGAGCCCAGCGCCGAGAACAAGACGTAGCCAGGCTCCTCCGTGATCTGGCAGACGGTCTCGTCCTCCGGGGCTGGCTCCTTCCAGCCAAAAAGAGGCCCGATGGAGATGACCAGGGACAGTGCCCAGACACACAGCAGGGCCAGGAGGCCCCTCCTCTCTGTCACGATGCTGGGGTACCTCAGCGGGTAGCTCACCCCGATGTACCGGTCGATGGAGATGATGCAGAGGCTCATGATGGAAGCGGTGCAGCAAAGCACGTCAACGGCTGCCCAGACGTTGCAGAAGATCCTCCCAAAGACCCAGTAGCCCAAAATCTCCATGGTGGCTGAGAAGGGCAGGACGGTAGAAGTCAGGAGGAGGTCAGCTACAGCCAGGTTGATGATGTAATAGTGGGTGACGCTCTGGAGGTGTCTGTGGCAGGCTACGGACAGGATGACCAGGATATTACCCAAAACCCCAAAAACAATCAGCCCCCCTAGAATAACACCCAGTAAGATGGCCTTGGAAATGTTCACAGGCTCCACAGAGTGGGTGCAGTTGGAGCACTCGGAGGAGTTTCCAGGGAGGAAAGCCATGGCTGGTAATGTCCATGTGAGGCTGCTGAGCTTCACCACCTTTCCAGGCAGGAGCAGCGACGAGATCGGTTCTCGGAAGGTCCTGTTGGCAACATTTGCCTGGCCTTGCTGGGGAAAAAAATTTTGAAGAATGTCTTAGAACTGCAGCACCAGCAGCAATGAGAAAGATCCAGAAACTTATTAGAAAATCTACCTTTGCTCCTAAGCTGTCACCAGAATAGCACGGTTGATACTCAACGGTTCCAAGTCAAATTTAACTCTTTCTGCATTTTCCTTGGGGTGCACAAGTGGGGCTACACAAACCCAAGGGTGTTTATCCCACTTTCCAGGGTTATATGATGAGAAATACTGCAGCTTCAGGTTAAAATAATTTCTGTCTTTCGGGGAAGGTATCTGCATTTAAGGAAAGTAAATATTCCAAAGGGTCTCCAATTTGGTTTCTCCTGAGAGGAAATCACTGATACTTTTAGTTGCCTGGTGTTAGTCCTGATTCTGCCTTAAAATTGGCTTAGAAACCTGGTTGGGTGGAGGTTTCTGCTGTGTCTGCTCAGCAATTTTGTTTGAGATGCCCATCACTCCCCATCCTCAGGGTCTAGGCTGTCAGTCAGAGCTTTCCATAGGTGGAGCACTCATCAGTCGAGGTCCTGGGCTGCGAATTAAAGCTCATTTACATCAGCTCCTGGCTTGCTCTGAGGGGAAGAGCGGAGTTTGCTGCATGCACGGGGCCGTGCTCTTGTGCTTTCTGCAGATCCTCACCCCCCCTGGAGAAGCCAAAAACACCAACAATGTGATTCCCAGAAGCCACACTCGCTGCTAGGGCTCCCATATAAGAATAGAGCAGGAGGCTATTTTAGGGTGCTTTCCTCAGGCTGGCTCCAGCCAGTGGAACCAACATTTTCCAGCCCAGCATTGTTTAACAGCAACTGAGACATCCAAGTGAGTTCTCCTGCCTGAATTTTCCCTTCTTTATGGGGATAGGAATCAATCCTAATGATGAGCTCATCTGCAGAGACCAGAACTCTCTTCTAGGAGAGACAGAAGCCTGCAGGACATAATTCAGGACTCTGCAAACTGTGCAGCAGATTTAGAAGCCCAGAATTTAATCTCAGGCTTCTTTGTTAAGCGAGACCTTTCCCCACTGAATTGTTAGTCCAGCTGAGCTGCCCATTTTGAAAATCTGTCAGGAAAAAGCAACTCCAAAGCCAAGCAGAAGACATGGCAAAGAGCAAAGCCTCCTGGTGAGTGACACAACATTTCAGAGCTCATTTTGGAAGCCAAGCTCAGCCTTTGCTGACTAAATATGGAGAAAAGGTACCTCCAATGGAAAAGTGAGGATTAGCCTGGGAACAGAGACCTGGTGGGCACGGAGAGGAGAGCTGCAAAACCTTTCCCAACACCTCCATGCTGATATAGAATTGTTACCCCAAATATTAATCAGATGTGAAAGCCACCACTAAGACTGTGGCTGCAAAACCCCAGATGAGGAACGACTCTCTAAGAGTCCTTTGGGATGAGTGTCTCAGATTGCACTTTAAGCAGCAACAACTGTCCCATTTCCAAACCTCCACACTGACCTACCCTGCAGGCAAAAGCATTTTAAACTCTGAAGCCCCGAAATTCCCAGTTCACGGGCAGGGAGGAGTGGAGAAGGGAGAGATGGACACTGTGGGAATTCGATTTCTGTGCACTAAAATGAAATTGGATCTTTCATTTTCTTTCTCACCAGATGGAACAAGTTGAGGGATAATCTCAAGGAAGAAAAGGACAGATTATCTAAGCACATGCATGAAATGTGAGTGTTGCATCGAGCATCTCTGAGCATTATAATTGTGGTCATCATAGGGTACAAAATGAGGTCATTGTAGGGCTGAGAGAAAATTAAGAAATTATTAATTTCATTTTTAAGCGCATGAAGAAAAACTTCCCAGCAAGTCAAGGAAATGCAGCAGAAAGGACTGACAGAGATTTCCATGCTCAAAAAACAAATAATGCTCAGCCTGTGGAAATAGCTGGTGCTAGCAGGGAAGAACAGACCCCAGGCTCCTGCGCCTGCCCCACACTCACCTCTTCAGTCTCTAGAAGGCAGCACAGCTCCTCTGAGCATCTGGGAAGGAGATTCTCAGCACAGCAGGCTCCCCTTTCATGCAGGGATAGGGCTCCATTCCTGGAAATCCTCTGCTTTCCTCCCTCTATTTCCCCGCGGGTATTTCAGCAGCTGGCTCTGGGGCTGGTTCCCTGTGTCCTGCGGCTTTGAGGGGCTGGCTCCAGGCTCCCTGGAGGGATCCGTGCCCCGTCCAGAGCTCAGCTCCACACTGGGAAGGAGCAGCAGGAACTTTGCTGCTCTGCTGATGTAGCAGAGCAGTATCTTACCATTACCGTAATTCACTGCCACTCCCGTATTGCCCAGAAAGAACGAGCACTCTCAAGTGTGGTTTTAAATATTCTTTTCTTTTCTTTTCTTTTCTTTTCTTTTCTTTTCTTTTCTTTTCTTTTCTTTTCTTTTCTTTTCTTTTCTTT
>JAWWMU010000075.1:4474561-4489560 GCA_035048155.1 Cinnycerthia olivascens
ACACACTGCCCTGCAATAAACATTCACTTTGTAACCCCAAACTGTCAGAGAGCCTTTGTCCATTAATAGATGGACATCGACATCAGATCTATGTTCATATTTCTTTAGTTCAGCTCTGCAGCAGCAATGCTCCCAAATCCCAGTCTTCCACAAATCCCAGGAACTGCTGCCTAGCTCTGCCTCCAGTCAGACCCTCCAGGCTGCACCAAGGCAAGGAGCAGAGCCTTGTTTTGGGAGAAAACCTGGAAATACAGACAGCCTTGAAAATCCTGGGGGGAGAGGATCAAGCTCCACTTCAAAGGAAGGAGCAATTCGCAGAAAATAACAATGAATTTCTACAGCAACACTGCTGAATTCTCTTGTTCAAATCCATGGGTTTAAGAGCTGCTGCCAAGGGAAAGGGAGCTGTGAAAACCTAAAGCTTTTTGGGTGCAGCAAATTTATCCAGAGGATAGATGTATTACACCCATGGTTTCTTCCTTCAGATAATTTGTTGGCAAAGCAAGTTGCAGCTTCAGCAACACTTTTGTTCTCAGTAAAATAACTTGGCTGGTCGATCAGCCTTTGACTGTAAGTGTTCCTGTCATCTCACAAAATATTTGAGAAATAAAAAGTGTGCCTGGACTGTGCTTTTGGAGTTGGGCTCAACAGCCAGCTCCAGAGCTGAGCAGTGTCTGAGCTCTCAAGGGAAGGCCTGGCTCGGTCACAGCTCAGCTCTTTAAATCTTTCTGGGGCTGATTTGGTTTTTCCCTCGTTGTTCCTTGTGCCAATGCCAGCCAGGGAATGGCATTTCTGTGAATAGTGATGTGCTTTTGGTTGTAGACTCCAGTTCAGGGGTGTTTTTACTCCAACAAAACCTTTTCCCATTGTGAGTTTTCCCAGGGAAAGGGAAATCTTCTTGAGCTCCAGATTAGGGAAATGACCAGTCAATAACACAAAAAAAGCCTAAAAAAGTGAAACCACACTGTGTTAACACGAATTGACAGCATTTTTAAGAGAAGGATGGGAAAGAGTTATCTGTTTTGATGAAGAAATTATAAAAATACTCGATAAAAGAGAGGAAGTGTTTAATTTTATGTGTATGTATGCAAATGTGCACGTGATACCAGAAACCAGGTGAAGGAGAAACTGTACTCATAGGAATCGTGCTTTTGTAATTTCCCTGATCCACCTGAAAAGAGACTGGGCTTGGAGGGGCACAGGAGAGAACAACTCTAAACCCACTAAACACCCACTGAATACCCACTGAAGTTCTGTGTCACTGATTTCTGACTGGGTCTGCAATGTATCAATTGATCCACCACACTCTGATTTGGAAAAAGACTCGACAATTTGACAACTAAACCCAGTCATTTTGAATTTTGCTTAATAATTGGACTTCTGGAATGGGCAGCCTTGAGAGGGGCAGGATTAGGGACCTGCTCCCGTGTAACTAAGCTGTAAAAAAATCACTTTTGTCAGGACTGAAGGGATGTTCCTTCCAAACCAACCTGCACTGAGATCCCCTACAGCCCATCCCTCCCTGTCCCATCCTGTTGGGATCTGATCCCACATCCCCATTTGCTGCTGGGGCAAATCTTTACATCCTAATTGTTATGCTGTCAAACTATTTTATTAATTAGTGCTCCTCATCCTCCTATCCCATGTGCCTGGCAGATTTCCAATGATATTTTCATTGTGTAGTGAAGTAAAAAATGCAGCTCTGAGACAGAACAAGTCCTGTTGTGCATAGATTATATTTGCTGTGGATTTTTCTTTCCCAAAAAGAAAAATCTTTCAGACATCCACAAACTGTTCATATTCAGGTTTTAATGAGCAGTTCATCTCAGCTCTAAAAATGGCTGTGTGATGATTTCAACCAACCCATTTAAGGTGGGATCTCCCTTTAAAATTGGCCAAAGATTCTAATAATTTCTAAGAGCAACTTCCTTTCTGTAAGCAAAGAGAACTATATTTCTTCCAAACTCTTTCCATTAGTAGATATTGATCACTTAACCAAGCCAGCCTTTCAGCTGTGAAAGGCCTTTGATTAAAATTTCCCTTGGCAGTGCCTCGGATTAGATATTTTATCATCATTATGAATACTAAACCCACATAATGTAAAAAAAGAAAATGAAATGAGGAGCAGTAATCTGACAGAAGAAGTGGAAAGCTGTGTATTAAATGCCAGACACACTCTTGGATGCTTCTGGCCCACTTTACATATCATACAGTCAGTTAAAAGAAAATCTCAGGGCTAAAAAAATTCCATTTAATTTAAGCATTCTGAGCAGCGCATGTAAGTCTTACTGGGTTTGCTAAGAGGCTGCAGATTTTCTGCTGTGTTCTTGTGGTAATTGGAATTCTCTCTCTGCCTCAAAAAACCGAGAGTGTTTGAATAGCAAACAACCTGTCCATCACAAAATCTGCTCCGATACAGCTGAAGTGTCAGCTTTCTCCTTGTTTTTACCAGAAAACTCCCCACCACATGGGTAGAGAGCTGATTTTCTGGATAAATGCCACTGCAGATGAGTCAGCTGCAGAGGAGGGGAGCCCTGCTCAAGTATCTTTTTGTAGAAAGGAAAAAAAAGTCTCTTTTGAGATTCAACAAAAAAAGGCAGAAGGCATCACTTCATTTATCAGGGAGGCAGCAGTGATGATCAGACCTGATATTTAGTGGTGAGGTGGCAGTGATGATGAGACATGACAAAGGAATGGATTTTTTTGTGTTATAACCAGGAAAAAAAATGTTTTCTATTACAAGTGATCTATTCTGTCCCTGATAAAGTCTATCAGTGGCTGGTTTAACCCTTTCTTATGTTGTCCTTTAATTTGTTTCAGCAAGGAGCTCTTTGGAGGACAATCCCACTAATGCCACGGTGGGTTTGATTGTGTGTTTCTCCAAAACAACACCCATTTTTAAGTTAATGATGCAGAGTTGTAGCCACAGTCATTCAGAGAAAATGAAAGAGGAAGAGCAGCAGTGTTAAGCCCAGGTGGTTTCAAACACACAAGATTTAATGTTTATTTATAGGGTCCCCCTGGGCGGCAATAAGAAGCCAACAGTTGACTCAGAGTTTCTTGTTAAGCAGGATTTGAATGCTTAATTCTCATATCTGTGGATCAAACTTTGCTGTAAAAGAAGAGGTCAAGGGAATCAGGAGCCAGAATTTTCTATTTAATTCCATTGTAAGGTGAGCTTTAATTAGGATTGTGTCTGCAGAATGGCTGTGGCTAAGGGCAGGGTGTTTTTGAATCCCACTCCAAGCAAAATTACTCTCAGTGGGTTTTCAAGACAGATGGGTGGAGAGCTGTGCTGGCAGAATTACACCCTTGAAAGGTTAAACCTGTCAGAATGCAACCTGAAGCACAGAGCATTAACTCTGCCATTTATTGAGGCAAATATTTACTGGCCCCTGCAACAGCAACCGGCCCAGGGGGCTCCCAAATTCCTGCAGATGTGGAAGCAGCAACAACTGCAGGAGCAGAAGCTGCCCAGACTTTCATTGGTTCCTCTCCCCATTTCATCTCCCAGCTTAGAACGTCTTGATGATAGCCCAGCCCAAACAAGCTGGCTGTTCATCCAGCGTGAAATGATTTTTTGAATTTGTATCCATTATCTGAGGCAGAAAAAAACCCTCACTCCTGGTGTTTACTGTGCCAGCAAAGAGCTTCCAGCAACACCGAGATGATTGGAAAGGAAAGTTGGGTCTGGCTTTGTTCTGCTTGCTCTGTGGAGCTGCTCTGAGGCTCCTTCAGGATGTTTGTTGGCTTCATTTTCTTTCAGGTAATTACTTGGGTATCACAGCCTTGCCTAAAGCATCAAATAAAAGAGTTTAGGACTTGTTAACAACTGCCATTCAGCTGGATTGTGATTCCTTAGCAAGAAAACCAGAGATGCTGTAGGGAAGAGCCAGTGGGGTTTTTTCCATGCCTTCCAGACTTCAATATGCTTTGAGGCAGCAGAAGATGCAATTCCTGCAGCCACATTCCAGCTGGAGACACAACTGGCAGGTGCTTCCATGTTTTCCCAAGTTTATCCCTGAGTGGATGAGGTTGGAGGGGACCACTGGTGGTTGGTAGTGCAACCCTCTGCTCCAGACCACATTTCTCAGGTTTGTCACTGGACTTTGGCACAGGACAAAGCCCAGGTAATGATGTCACACTGGTCATGTCCACCTCAGATAAAAGAAGTCTTTAGAGAAGGAATTGTTTTAAAAAATTCTTCCATTCTATTCTCTTCCATTTAATTGCTGCGTGCACACAGGTGAACTTCAGGTTACTTCTTAATTCAGATGATGGCCGTTGAATTGTTGTACAATTGTGTATGTGAGGGGATTTGTCCTTTGAGGTTAAAGCATATCAGTGAGGGAACTATAACTAGTTCTGTTTAGTGGTTATTTTCAATTATAAATGTAAAAACCTTTTATTGATAATTTACTTAATGGCAAGCCATAGGCAAACCATTAATATATAATGTAAATTAAAAGAGCTCTTTGCTTTCCTTTGTTGGTCTAAACATAACATTTTAATCTTATTTAGAACTATGGATGCCTTGATAATGAAGTTCCTCTTACAACCTCATAATCCATCAGTATTGACTTGCTATAGACTGGGAAACACTGCAAAATGCCTGATGTTTGTGAAGCTGCCAAAATCAGAAGGGACTATCAGCCTTTAATGACAGAAATCAGGAAATCCCAGAAGTAAATCAAGGCATCAGCAATGAAACTGAAAAAAATAAACGCTGGCATCTAAGTCCACTTCAGCCAGGGGTTGTGCAAACATTCTCACGAAAGGCAAAGCATGAAGGGAACAAGGAAAATAAACTCTTTAGCAGTTGTCCCAGCAGCTTCAGGCACTGGGTTCTGGGTTCCCTGAACGATAGAGAGCTGAGAATATTTACCAATTTTATTCAGCTGTGATTTAAAGAGAACACACTGGCATGTCATTTCTCACGGAGAGAAAAAATCCACTCTTTATGTCACCAGCAGGTATTTTATTTGACTTCCATGAGCTCCATGCCAGCAGCGTGGAGGCATTTCTGATGCACAGAAATTCCCAGGGGGAGTTAGTGACACAAACAGCGGGAGCCCGGGCAGCAGCAGGAGCAGGGGGGCAGCGTGCTCTTCCCACGTTCCACTGGTGCCTCTGGTGACAAGTCTTTGGCATCCTGGGACACTCACTGGAGCCAAGAGACCACGGGCAAACTTCACCATTTCTATTTCTGTGATCTGTAGTTTTTGGGGGTTTTTTTTTTTTTTTTTTTTTTTAAAAAAAAAAAGCAATTTCATGCTCCTTTTTCTGATGGAGCAGAACTTTGTTCTTTTGTAGTCAGACTTTCCTTGTCAGTTTTCTGGAACCTGACATGGCTCAGGCAGATCCAAATTTTTACAATGTGAGCTCCATTATTTACCATAAAACAAGAGGAAAAGCACACGTGACACCCTCATTCCCATGGCTGTTCTGGTATCAAGGGAAGCACAGAATAATTATCAGCCCTCCTGACAGTAAATTCTTCAAGAACTACCTTCTCCAATAAATTATTAAAATGTGAAATTTGTTTGCTATAAAATCTCAGAATGCTTTGACATTGCAGTACAAAATTCAATGGGGTTTGGAACCACCTTGGGGTAGAGGAGGGAGACCCTACCCTGGAGATGGAACTGGATGGGCCTAAAGTTCCCTCCAACTCAAACCATTCCCTGATTTGATGGTGGATGTACAAAATCTGCAGTGATCCTGCTGTGGGGAAAAGCATTTTCTCTCCCGGGGGAAGGGATGACAGGCAGGAGACATTAGGTGGAAGCAAGATCTCCATCCCAAGCAGGAGCAAAAACAACACAGGGGGGACAACCAGGTACCTAAATCTGGTTTATGTTTAGGCACTTCAGTGGCAACAAAGAGATGAAGACTTTTAAAGATAAAGAGCAGTGATTTGGAAGAGCAGTTTTGTGTAAAAGGTGCCAAATTCCTGTACCAAGGTATCAAACCATTCTAATAACACTTCTCTTTTTCATCCCCAGGTTCCAAATATATCCCCTGTGCTATTCACCTGATTAGTTTGAGTGATTTTAATGATTTTTTTTTCCCCCCGTGTGGTTCCCACCACCTCTGTCTCATACCGTGTGCTGCTTTTAAAAGGTTTGCAGTGTGTGCCCCATGAATGCTGAAGAAAACAAATCCATTAATATTAATCCATTATGAACAGCTGACAGAACAAAATTCCAGTGTGCTGGATGGAGCTGGAAGCAGCTTTGGTTTGCTTTCCAAACATCTTTGCAGAGAAGTGTTTTGCCAAAGAAAGACAGCGAAAAGGGAAGAAAAGAGGGTGTTAAATATAGACCATTTCTACGTTGTGTTGATATCGTTGAGGTCATCCAGGCAACAGGAACAACGCAGGAGCTGAAATATGAGACGGGAATAGCAAATCTTTAAAGGAATGGCACCGTAAATAGGCTGTGAACAGCCGATGGTCAGGGATGGCTTCTTCAAGGATGGGCTCTGAAATTCAGAAATTCAAAGTAGGTGCAGTCTTAAAAATCCAAGCCAGTACTGAATGATTTGAGAAGAGCTGAGGGAGCTGCACACACCCACAAGCAGCTCACTCAGTGCTCCAGGAGCTCAACCTTTTCCACATTATGCAGCTGGGCAGAGGAAGAACGTGAAGGTTGAAGGATTTTTTTGTGTTTTGTCAGCAGAGGTCTGAGAGAAGCACACCAAGAACAAGTGAAAGCGGCATGTCCATCTCCCTAGGCAGAATTGTTTCCCTGTGACAGATTTCCCTATTCATTTCCAGGTAATTTGAGCAATAAGACTCCTGAATCCCTTGGGAATTGTGAATACAGGGAACCTGACAGCCAATTTATTTATTTATGATGGAAGAGTTCTGGTATTCCTTTAATGGGTGTACAAATTTCCTTGTCTCTGTGCAGCAGATTTTTTTTGTAGCAAGGCTTTAATGTTGGACCTTTTAATATGAAGAACAAGGTTTTATGTCTACAATAAAGACATTTTACAGCATCTCAAAGATTTCAGTCACTAGAGGGTAACAGAATCATGTAAGGGAACCACAGACTACCTGACTCACCCCTGGTCCTAACCTGGCTTAGCATTAGTGGAAAATGTTCCCATCTTTATATTACCAGAGCAATTCCAGTGATTGAGCCAATCTGTTCAGCCCTGACAGTGAGAAATCTCTCCTCTGCCTCCAAGGGCAATTAGGGTAATTATACACACGTCAATTAAATGGGAGAAAGAATAAATCAGTGTCAGTACCCTAAACCACGGCCCATTTCTTCCATCGTCATGAAGTAACTTTTTGTACCAACATCCTTTGCATTTATTGATATCTTTTAGTCCTCAAATCTCCTGCTTTGACCATAGAGGGTTCAAATTCTTGTTTTTGAAAGAAAGCACCCTGGTTTTCTGTCAAGAGCTGGGAGAGCTTGCTCATGGCCTGCCCAGGTGCCAGAAAACACATTTTCTAGGATCCTCTTAAAAACTGCATCCTAAACTGGGGGTTAGGATAAATAAATCCTCAATTTTCTCGTGTATCTCTCTTTCTGTTTGTACTGTTCTCGTAGGTGTCAGGAAGTGCTGGCAGAGTTTGGAGGCTGCAAAGGCTCCGAGTGCCTGAGAACGAGGCACAGTGTGGAATTCACAGGTCTTAAATAAAACTCTGAGAAAAAAATTTCACCAAACGAGTCAGTCACAGCTCAGAGACCTCCAAGGAGCCAAACATTGGTATTTACACCTCCAAATCTATGCAAAACAGGAAGGGATTATTTTTTCTTTATTATTACTTCTTTTACTGAGTGTGTGACATATCCCACTCTTTAATGTCTGTGTGTCTCAAGTTCAAAAGGATTGAAGAACCTCTTTTCTGGATGATGCGTTGTGGAAACCCCTTTGGATGTGGCACACAAACCTGATTCTTACTGGGCTGAGCCTCAGACTGAGAGGATCTCATGAAATTTGCTAAAATAAATCCAGAATCTTGAGAATTGCTGGAAAAACAACCTTGCTTAAGAAAACAAAAGAAATGCAAAGTTTAGTAGAAAAAAAAAAAAAAGGTCAAATTCTAATGAACCTGGATTTATTGAAATGTATACAATCAGTTTCAGTGGGAGCAGGAGTTGGCTCGGAATAGACCTGATTAATTAACAATAATGATGTTTTGGCAGACTCCTCCAAAGTCCCAGAGGAGCAATCCATGCAATTACCAGTGCAAAATCCTCGTAAATATGTGGCTGCATTTGCTCAAATTAATAAAAAGGCTGGAGAGAGCCAATGGATTGGTGGAGCCCTTTATGCAGAAGGGGGCTCATGATTAATCACCAGAGTGCCATGGACAAGGAACGTCAGCTTGACAGAAGCCCGTGGCAAAATTCCATCCATTTCTGCAGGGTGAGGTTTTATTTTTGATGGTCAGTGAAGGTGGGAACTTTTGCCCAGCGACAGCTTTGTGCCAGCAAAGGAAACACATCTGGGTCAGGAGACACATCTGGATCGGGAGGCACATCTGGACCGGGAGACACATCTGGACCGGGAGACACATCTGGACCAGGAGACACATCTGTTCCAGCTTGTGCAGGCCTTTAGCTGGAAGCACCTGCTGCCTTGTGAACTGAATTCTCAAATCCCTCCCGCCCTGGGCTCTGATTGAAATTCTGTGAGTGCTTTAACTTGCAGCCTGGAGAAAGAACAAAACAAAAGGGAAAACAAATCCTGAGTAATGGAATTGAAGGGATGGAAGAGGGGAAAACTTCTGGCTATTTTAAGGAAGTTTTTGGTTTTTGTTTTTTTTTTTTTTCAACAGGCTGCAAAGGATTAGTCATTGGCCTTACTAACCGCAGGTGGAAAACATAAATTATTACCAGAGGTTTTAATAATATAAACCATTTCTAGGTTTGGAAGTGTATTTAGGAGTAGCTGATTAAGCATGTATCTTGTGATCTGTGCTCCCTAAAATGAACACACTGCTGTTGCTTCATTTACCTTTTTATCCTGGATAAATCAGAGCATCTCACCTCTGTGCCTCACCTCAGCCCGAGTCCTCCTGAGAGAATGAGATCCAAACCACCCTGGACATCGCGACAGAGGAATGGCCAGGAATTCCTTTGCCTGCTCTTTTTCCAAATCCAGGTTTCCTCCCCTGCCAGGCTCCTGCTCCAGGCTGTGACCATTCAGTGTCTGGGCCATTTTTGCAGCAATAATTTGGGATGGATGATGCTGTTGCTCTGCATTACTCAGATAAAGCCTCATTTATTTCCCATCTCATTGGCTCTGAGGGATAATTGGAACAGAGTCCTACAGTTTGACTCTTTATAAATACCAGAAAGAGTGGAGAATTTGTCATTTGAATTATATTTTATTGAACGTGTTTTGATACCCTCCCAGTGTGTTGTAACTGCACCAGCAGGGAGCTGCCAACTCTGTTGTCTGATGATAGACATTTGATTTTCTACTGTGGGATAAGAGCAGGGAAAAAATCAGAGAGCCCAAGATATCCAAGATTAACACTTTCTAAAAGTTCCTGGCATTCCTTTTAGGTAACCACAAATATCCTTACTGATATTTCAACTGACTTTCAGGAACAGTGCAATGCTAATTCATATTTTGCTTAAAGAGTTTGGAACATTTGATGCCAAGACTTGTTCACCTCTGGATCATGGCAGAGTAAGGAAGAGGATCTTGTGACAGGACAAAATTTCTCATCCTCTCGGGGGGAAAGCACAAAACAGGGGGTAAGAAATCAAAGAAATTTAGAGGCTGCTAATGAAGAAAATCACAGACCCTCTTTGGAGGCTATAAAGAACTATAAATCAAGGCAGGATATTGGTGTGGAGATCATTGAAATCATTTTCTGTCTGCATTTTGAGACAGTGGTGCCTGGCTCGTGGTCTTGTTGTTGTGCCATGTAATAAAATCTCCATTTCATGCTCCAGCACAGGTCACTGTCCAGCACAAATTATACCCAAAACACGCTGAGACAGGCAGCAGAGAAGAGAAATGCAAGCAGAGTGATACCGTAAAAAAAGCTGTTTGTTAAAAGTGGTATCGATCCTCTCCCTCTGAATTCCTGCACATAACTTGCTCAGACTCCCTCTGCAAATGTTTATCCCATTAATACATTTGCCTGGAACATTTACTGCCAGTTTGTGACAGTCCAAGGCAGTGAGAGCCGTGAGCAATGTGGTGTGGCCCCAGACTTTACAACAAACTAATCACTTGTGACTGCGAGGCAAGCGAGGGCGTTAATTACCCTCAGGATTAATTTTTGACCTCTGTTATGGGGAAGATTGCAATAAACCCTGCTCTGACCTTGCTGTCTTTGAAGAGAAAGGGCTTTTAGAGGCTGATTCTTCAGCCTCTAAAGCTTCTTTCTGCTGCAAAACTTTCTGAGTGCTTCATGCATCAGCACATCCTCTCTGGTATCCACCAGGATAAAGGATATTGATTAATTAATTGAATCTTGCTAATAATGCTCTGAGACTTCACAAAAACCCATATTGACGAGGAGAACTTCATCAAGATAATCTTGGGTGCTGCATTTGATCTGTTCTATCCGCCCAGGATGATGAGGATTTGATATTTGGCATTTCCACAGCTCAGCCATCTCTCAGCATTTACCCTGGCGTGTTTGTGCTCGTCATGGTGACCTGTCCTGCTCATGGAGTCTAAAATGAGCAAGGTCCTATTAGCAGTGGGAACTGAGCAAGACTGGGGAGAGAACTGGAGGTGTTCCAGTCATTCTAATAATACCATTTGCTTGGAGATAATAACAGCCCAGTTATGTTAATTTTTTGCTTGGCACATCCAGCGTGCCACTGACAACGATGGCCCATAAGCATTTTTACAAGGGCTTAATGCACCCTCTGGGGTCCTGCAGAGCAATTGTCAGAGTTAAATGCAGGACAAATCAGATGCTTCATCAGCATGTGAATGCACGAGGAGCCACAGTCTGCAGAGCAGGCACTGCTATTTTTAAACCCCTGGGGAGCTCTGCCACCAGATGGGCTTTTTTTTTTTTATGAGTTATGAGTACTCAGAACAGTTTGGTTTGAGCCTTACACAACCTTTAGTAACTTTGTGAATACCCCTCTGCAACTGCTCGGCCTGGCTCCTCATTTTTTTAGGTAGGGATCAATCAACACTGAGAAAGTCAAGGCAAATCCCACAAGTTTGCCAGGTTGGATGGAGCTTGGTCCTGATGGGGATATTTGGCCTTGTTTTACCTGTCCTGACCCTTGGGATACATTAAAAATAATTCAGAAAGGGATATCCCAGCCCTGGAAGTGTCCAAGGCCAGGCTGAACGGGGCTTGGAGCAACCTGGGGTAGTGGAAGGTGTCCCTGCCCATGGAATGAGATGATCCTCAAGCTTCCTTCTAACCCAAACTATTTCATGGTTCTAAGTGTTTAAAGATGCAAACTCATTGGTTTTGGTGAGATGTGAATGCAGTTTCTGCACCCCTTTATGAGCCTGGATTTTTAAGCTCCAGTTAATTCCTGGAAGTAAATAAACCACTTCACAGCTTGAGGTTATTCGAAAGCTGCTAAGTGGGATTCTGTCATATTTAACTTAAACTCGACCAAAATGGATACAGACATCAAAAGATAGGATGTTAGAGGGAAGTTGAAGGTGAAAATATCTGTGATTCAGTAATTTTTCTTCCAGTGTCTCTAACGTGTTCATTTTTCTCCCTGCTCCTAAATGAATAGGGGAGGCAATTTCCATTAAAAGTGGATGAACTGGAGGAGTGAGTGGAGGGTTTTCTACTTTGAAATCTAAAATCTTTAGTTGTCAAAATCACTGCCCAAGTACTCAATTGTCTCATGTTCCACCTCCATGACCACGTTATGTGCTAAAACATCTGCAATGGTTTTATTAATAGGCAATGTCATCATTTTCCTCTAGCAAAATTCCCCAGGGCTCCATCTCTACTCTGAGCAAGACAATAATATTTACTCACACTAAAAAAAAAAATCTTGTCAAGAATTTTGACATTTCTTCTGACCATTAATTAAGCTTGGAAAACACTTGCCAAGGCTACTATTAGCACTTCATGCCTGGCTAAACCTACACAGGAAAAAGTGAAGAGAGCAATTTGATATATTGTGAAATAAATGTGCAGCGAGGAGAAGATGATACAGAAACATGAATGCAACCAACAGAAAACTTATTTTTCTACTTTGATCAAGAACTAGAGGCATCTGGTAAATACTCAGAATATATTTTGCTATACAATTTTTTATATACTCAAAATGCACCAGAGCATCCTTCCAGTTATTCCTTTTTCCATTGGAATAATTACTGGAACAGGACTTCAGCATCTCATGTAAACATCATTAGCACTTATGTTTCTTTTGGGGATACTCAGGGATTCCTCCCCTCTTTTCTTTGTTTTCTCAGTTTCCCCTTTCTCCCAGGAATACCATTTCTCTTTGATGTGCTGTGTTTGTTCCCACAAAGAGTTTAGGTTCTGGGAATTTGACATTTTCCAACAGAAACCCATTCCATGAGAAAATCTCCAAGCCAGTCGTTTCTCTAACTACAACCAGTTTGCCTCCCACGGGCCCAGATCCAGCAGCAATCACACAAATATCAACAAAACTTCACAAGCTCTTCCAGCCCAGCCCACTCCTGTAGCCATCATGGTTTATATAAAATTTAATATAGAGAAAACATTTCTGCCTTCTTCTGGAGTGCAACAGTTCTGTCCCTCTGTGGCCACCAATGACTGCCTGATAGGTTCAAATCTAAAATTTGATTTAAAAAGAAATTTCTAATGAAATTTAAAATTTAATTTCAAACCAAATTTCAAATTTAATCTAAAATTGCATTTATTATAAACCTCTCTCCCAGTGGATGCAGGTATGAAGAAATCCCCCTACAAACACCACATGGAAAATGTGTTATTTTTTTTACTGAGGGTTCCTTGTCCACTTTCTCCTCCTGGTCCCAGTTTTAAGCTCATTTGATGTCTTTGAGGAAAGATAAGGATTTAAGGACTGTGTGTGTCTTTGGCTCACTCTAAATGACAAAAAGGACAGAAGGAAGAGAATGTTTGGCAGTAAAAAAATCGTTATGAAGGAAATATTTGAAATAAGTGGGTTGAATTTTAGGTGGATTCTTGTAACTACTGACTTTACTGGAAGCAGTTTGTTTTATAGCTTGCATTGATTCTTGAGTGTGCTGAGACATTCTTTGCTTTCCCATTGTCAGTGTGCACTGTAGCAAAACCACACTGCAGTTTGCTTTTCCCCAGCAGACATCCCCACTGCAGGGAAAAAACAGAAGGAAAAGGCAGCAATTCCCATCAGCTCAGAGCAAATGCTCTGTGTTTGCAAAACAAAAGCATTGTCTCTAAATTTTCACTACGATGTTCTGGGAATGAAAAATGATGTATTATGCATACAAAAGTCTGCCAAAGTGACAGCAGCTCTTGTTAAATTTCTTTTGTCAGGGAGAAAAATTTATCTAAATGGCCTCACTATTTTATTAGGAAATGAAAAACAAATATCAAAGTGGCATTTCTTTTAGAGTTGTATTGTAAATGGGGTTAACTACATTGAAAAGGCAAACATGGTCTGATTGATGTGTATTACATCTCCCTATTTCTCTATATTTCCCTATCCCCATCACGTTTTGTTCTGATTTTGACCTGGATTCTTTTCTTAATGCTCAGTATTTCTGTAGGGAAAAGACACCCTCCTTCCCAAGCTGTCATCTGCAAATCCAAAAGGAAAACTGCCTCCTTCTGATCAACCTGATGATCACCACAGTCCTTTCCATCTGGGCTGCAGTTCTGGCAAATATCCAGGTGTGAAGTAGACCTGAAACATTTGAAATTCTCAGACAAAAAGAAGCTCAAGTAATTTGCTAGACAAAGCCAGCTTAGGTAGAGGCAGAATTTTAGCAAAGACCGGGGTGACCACATACTCCTGGACTAAAAATAGAAATACTTCTCCTTCAAACCTTTATTTAGTTTTCCTAGAGCAGAAATGGAGCAGGAAAGGAGTCGTGTTATCAATCAGTTCTGGGGCTCTCACCCGCCTGGAACAGGACATGTCGTGCACTGTATAATTTATATTTACCCATTTCAAAAGGCTGTAGAGTCATTTTTTTTTTTTCCCCTGACATGAGAAATGCTGGTGGAAGCATGGAAGGATTAGAGAGTGGCTGTGATTTGCCTGCTAAAATAAACATGAGCCAATGCTGTAACCAGATCACATTCTTGTGGTGGGGTGAAGAGACTCTTTAATTCTGGGCCACACTGAGAAGTAAAAAGTGCACCAGGGAAATAGGCTGAGCTTTCTTTAGTGTGGGAATGAAAATGTGGGACAAATGGGGATACTTGGCCTCATTTTACCTTCCTCGATCCTTGGGATGCATCGAGAATAGCTCAGGATGAGATGCCCCAAGACTGGAATTGTCCAGGTTGGATGGGGCTTGAAGCAAGCTGGGAAGGTGAGGCAGGGGTTGTGACCAGATGGGCTTTAAGGTCCTTCCTGCCCAAACCATTCAGGATTAGAAGGATTCTGCAGACAAGAAATAAAATTGATGTCTCCATTTTAGAGAGAGCAGCGCTGTCCTGCCTGAGCAATCCCTCCACTGAGTGTGTGTGGTGGCACTTCCAGGCAGGACTGGAGCCCAAGCAGTGAGCAAAAGAACCCTCCCACTCCAAAAAAACTTCACCAAGGCAAGTTCAGGGAGGGAGGAGAACAACCCTATGGGTTCCCCTGTGCTGGCTGAGGTGTGAGGAGCAGAAATGTCACAGCCCTGAGCTCATCCAGGCAGCTTTCAGCAGACACATCCCTGGAGTCCAACCATTGTCGCCCTCGTTTTTCAGGTTTTCTGAGGCACTTTCTAACTCGATGTTTTTACAGTTCTTAGTTCTTACACACAGGTGTTGTTATCAGTTGTTTTTGATACAACGAAGTTGTTTCCACACTTTCTCTTGGTGTGAAGAACAACTGATGGGCAGTTGTGTTGACCAACGGGATGGGAGAGGT
>JAWWMU010000080.1:2645-17248 GCA_035048155.1 Cinnycerthia olivascens
AACCCCATCCCTAGCCCTAGCCCTAGCCCTAGCCCTAGCCCTAGCCCTAGCCCTAGCCCTAGCCCTAGCCCTAGCCCCAGCCCTAGGCTATCACTAGCCCTAGCCCTTGCCCTAGCCCAAGCCTAAGCACGACTAGCCCTAGCCATAGCCCTAGCCCTTGTTCTAGTCCTAGCCCAAGCCTTAGCCCTTTCTCTAGCTCAACCAGCCCTTGCTGTAGCCCTAGCCCTAACTCTAGCCCTAGCCCTAGCTCTAGCGGTAGACGGAGCCCTAATGGTAGCCATAGCGCTAGCCGTAGCCTAACTAGTCCTAGACCTAGCCTTAGCCCTAGCCGTAGGTCAGGCCCTAACTCTAGCCAGACTAGTCCTAGACCAAGATTTTGCCCTAAGCCTAGCCCGAGTCCTAGCCCTAGACTTATCACAAGACCTGGCCCTAGCCCTAGCCCTAGCCCTAGCCCTAGCCCTAGCCCTAGCCCTAGCCCTAGCCCTAGTCCTAACCCTAACCCAACTTTTTGTCCCAGACTTACAACCAGCGTTAGCCCTAGCCCTAACCCAAAAAGCTCTAGTCCTAGCCCTAGCCCTGCCCCTTCCCCTAGCCCTAGCCCTCGCCTTAGCCCTAGCCCGACTAGCCTGGCTCTAGTTCTAGCCCTAGTGCTGGCCATAGCCCCAGTTCTAGCCATAGCTCTAACCCGACTTACACTAGTCCTAGCTATTACCCAAGCCCTCGCCCTAGCCCTAGCCAAAGCCCAAGCCCTAGATCTCGCCCTAGCCCGAGCCAAAGCCCGAGCCCTAGATCACGCCCTAGCCCTAGACCTAGCCCTAGCCATCGATGTAACCCTAGCCCTAGCTCGACTTGCCCTAGCCCTAACCCTAGCTTTAGCCCTAGCCTTAGCCCTAACCCTAGCATGAGCCCCAGCCCTAGCCCTAAAAGGAGCCCTAGCCCTACCCCTAGCCCTAGCAATAGCCCGAACCCTAGCCTGACATGCCCAAGCTTTTGCCTGACTAGCCCTAGCCCAAGCCTTAGACCTAGACCTAATCCTAGCCCTAGCCCTAACCTTACCCATAGCCATAGACCTAGCCCTAGCCTTACCCATAGCCATAGCCATAGCCCTAGCCCTAGCCCTTGCCCTGCCCTGAGCAATAGACTTACCCCTAGCCTTAGCCCTAACCTTAGCCCTAGCCCCAGCTCTAGCCTGACTAGCCCAAGCCATACCTCGAGTACCCTAGACCCAGCCCTAGCCCTAGACATAGACCTTGCCCCTGCCCTAGTCCTAGCCCTTGCCATCGCTGTAACCCTAGCCTTAGCCCGACTTGACCTAGCTCTAACCCAAATTTAGCCCTAGCCTTACCCCTAGCCCTAGCAGTAGCCTTAGCCCAAGCCCTAGCCTTTACTCCAGCCTTAGCCCTAGCCCTAGTCCTAGCACTAACCCTAGCCCTAGACCTAGCCCTAGCCTTAGCCCTAGCTCTAGCCATTTAACTAGCCTGACAAGCTCTAGCCTAACTGTAGAAGTAGCCCGACTAGTCCCATCCCGATCCCTTGCCCTAGCCCTTGCCCGACTAGACTTAGCCCTTGCCCTAGCCCTAGCCCTAGCCCTAGCCCTAGCCCTAGCCCTAGCCCTAGCCCTAGCCCTAGCCCTAGCCATAGACGTTACCCTAGCTAAAGCCCTACTTTTAAACCTAGTCTTACCACTAGTCAGAGCCCTACCCCAACCAGCCCTATCCCTGACCCTAGCCCTAGCCCTAGCCCTAGTCAGAGCCCTAGCCCTAGCCCTAGCCCTAGCTCTAGCCCAACTAGCCCAAGGCCTAGCCCTAGTCTGAGCCCTAACCCTAGCACTAACCCTAGCCCTAGCTCTAGCCCTAGCCGAAGCCATAGCCTTAACCCTAGCCCGACTAGCCGTAGTCGTATCCCTAGCACTAGCCCTTTCCCTTCCCCAAGCAATAGACCTACCCCTAGCCTTAGTCTTAGCCCTAGCTTTAGCCCTAACCCTAGCCCCAGCTCTAGCCCGACTAGCCCGAGCCATACCTTGAGTAGCCCTAGCCCCAGCCGTAGCCCTAGCCATAGACCTAGCCCTAGCTGTAGCCCTAGCAGTAGCCCTAGCCATAGACCTAGCCCTAGCTGTAGCCCTTGCCATAGCTGCATAGCCTAGCCCTAGCCTGACTTGACCTAGCCCTAACCCTACTTTAGCCCTGCCTTAGCCCTAGCCCTAGCACAAGCCCTAGCCCTAGTTCTAAAAGGAAACCTAGCCCTAGCCCGACTAGGTCTAGCCCTAGCCCTACCAATAGCAATAGCCCTACCCTTACTAGACCTAGCCCTATCCCTTGCCCTAGCCCTAACACTAGCTCTAGCACTAGCCCAAGTCATAGCCTTAGACTTACGAGACCTAGCCCTAGTCATCATCCTAGCCAGACAAGCCCTAGCCTTACCCTGAGTAGACCTCAACCTTGCCCTAGCCAGAGCCCTAGACCAAACCCTAGTCCTAGCCTTACCCCTAGCCCTAGCCCTAGCCCAACTAGCCCGAGTCCTAGCCCGACTAGACCTAGCCCTAGCTCTAACCCTAGCTGAAAACCTGGCCTTAACCATAGCCCAAGTCCTAGCTTGACTAGCCCTAGCCCTAGCTCTAGAACAACCTCTAACCCTAGCCCTAGCCTGAGTAGCCCTAGACCTAGCCTTAGCCCTAGCCCTAGCCATAACCCTAGCCCTAGTCCTACCTCTAGCACTAAATTGAGTCCCAGACCTAGCCCTAGCCCTAGCCCTTTCCCTAGACCTAGGCCTAGCCCTAGCCCTAGCCTTAGCCCTAATTCCATCCCTAGCCCTAGACATAAATCCAGCTCAAGATGTTGCCCTAGCCCTAGCCATAATCCTAGACATAGCCCTAGCCCTAGCCATAGCCCTAGCTCTACCCCGACTAACCGTCCTAGCCCTAGCCCTAGCTATACCCCGACTAACCCTAATCCTAGCCCTAACCCTAAGCCCGCACTAGCTCTAGCCCGAGTCCTAGCCCTAGCACTGGCCCTAGCCTTATGCCACACCCTAGCCCTAGCCCTAGCCCTAGCCCTAGCCCTAGCCCTAGCCCTAGCCTGAGCCCTAGCCTTAGCCCTAGCCCTAGACTTAGCCCTAGACTGAGGCCTGAATCTAGTCCTTTCCCTAGCCCTATCCCTAGCTCTAGCCCAACTAGCCCTAGGCCGACTAGCCCTAGCCAGACTAGCCCTAGCCCTAGCCTTAGCCTTAGCCCTAGCTCTAGCCCAAGCCCTAAACCTAGCCCTAACCCGAGTAGCCCTAGACCTAGCCTTAGCCCTAGCCATAACCCCAGCCCTAGTCCTACCCCTAGCACTAAACCGAGCCCGAGACCTAGCCCTAGCCCTTGCCCTAGCCCTAGCCCTAGCCCTAGCCCTAGCCCTAGCCCTAGCCCTAGCCCTAGCCCTAGCCCTAGGCCCAGCCCTAGCCCTAGGCCCAGCCCTAGCCCTAGACCTAAATCCAGCTCAAGACATTGCCCTAGCCCTAGCCTTATCCCTAGCCCTAGCCTTAGCTCTAGCCTGAATAGCCCTAGCCCAAGCCCTAGCCCTAGTCCTAGCCCCCGGCCTAGCCCCAGCCTTAGCCCTAGACCTCACCCTAAATATAGCCTAAGACTTAGCATTAGCCTGCGCGCTAGCCTTAGCCCTAGGCCTAGCCCTAGGCCGAGCCCTAGCCCTACGCCTAGCCCTAGACTTAGCCCTAGCCCTAACCCTAGCCATATCCCTAGCCCTAGCCCAACTAGACGTAGCCCTATCTCTAGCCCTAGCCCTTGCCTTAGCCATAACCCTAGTCCTAACCCTAGCCCTAGCCCTAGCCCTTGCCCCAGCCCTAGCCCGACTAGTCCTAGCCCTAGCCATAGCCCTAGCCGTAGCCCTAGCCATAAAACTAGCCCTAGCCCTAGCCCTGACATCAGGAAACAAGGGGAGTGACTTTTGTTTCCCATGGGAAAGGGCTGCTGTTCGTGACACGTGGCCTGTGGCTGAGAGCAGACTTCTGCCTGCTAAAATACTGAGCCATGCAAAATTCCTCCCAGAGTGAACCTGCCACCAACTAGTACCCTGGCTTCCTATTTGGTGCCCGATGCCTTCTCCAAACTGACTTTAGGAAACTGGGGAAATAAGTTTTGTTTCCCACGGAATAGGGCCACCGTTCATATCCAGTTGTCTGTGGATGGAAGCTGGCTTCTGCTACTAAAATTCTGAGCCATACAGAATTTCTGCCAGACCCAAGCTGCTACCACCTAGAACTCTGTCTCTCTTCCAAGTGCCAAATGTCCCCTACAAACTGACATCAGGAAACTGGGGGAGTGAGTTTGGTTTCCAATGGAAAAGGACAACTGTTCGTGTCCTGGGGCCTGTGGATGGGAGCTGGCTTCTCCCTCCTAAAATTCTGAGCCATGCGAGATTTCACCCAGAGCAAACCTGCCACCACCTAGAACCCTGGCTGACTTTGGAATGCCAAAAACCTCCTCCAAACTGACATCAGGAAACTGGGATGGTGACATTTGTTTCCCATGGAAAAGGGCCACCATTCCTGACCAGGGGCCTGTGGTTGGGAGTGGGCTTCTACCTATAAAATTCTGATTTCTCCAAAACCCAAGCTGCCACCACCTAGAACCCTGGCTGCCCTTGTGGTGCCAAATACCTCCTCCACATTGACATCAGGAAACTGGGGTGGGTGAGCTTTCTTTCACATGGAAAAGAGCCACCATTCGTGAAGAGGGGCCTGTGGCTGGGAGCAGGCTTCAGAATGCTAGAATTTTGAACAGCGCAGGACATCTTCCAGACACAAGCAGCCATCACAGAAAACCCTGGCTGCCTTTGGAGTGCCAAATGCCTCCTCCAAACTGACATCAGAAAACTGAGGGGGGGGGGAGCTTTGTTTCCCTTGGACAAGGGCCACCATTCATGTCCAGGTTCCTGTGCCATGGAATGTGCTTCTGCCTGCTGAAATTTCAAATAGTGTAGGATTTCACCCAGAACTAAGCTGCCACCACATAGGAACCTTTGGCTGCCTTTGGAGTGACAAATGGCTCCTCTAAACTGACATCAAGAAACTGGGGGAGTGAGTATTGTTTCCATGATAAAGTGATACCGTTCGTGTTGAGGGGCCTCAGCCTTGGACTGCGCTTCTGATTTCTAAAATTTAGAACAGCACACGATTTCTCCCAGACCCAAGCTGCCACCCCCTAGAACACTAGCTGCCTTTGGAGTGCCAAAAGCCTCCTCCAAACTGACATCAGGAAACTGTGATGGTGACTTTTTTTTCCCATGGAAAAGGGCCACTGTTCATGACCAGGGGCATATGTCCAGGAGTGGGTTTGTGCCAGCAAAAATTCTGATCAGCACAGGATTTCTCCAAAACCCAAGACGCCACCACCTAGAACTCTGTCGTCCTTTGAATTCCCAAATGCCTCCTCCAAACAGACTTCAGGAAACCAGGATGTGAGGTTGGTTTCCCATGGTAAGGGACCACCATTCATGTCCAGTGGCCTCTGGTCTGAAGTGAGTTTCTGAATGTTAAAATTCCAAACAGAGCAGGATTTCTCCCAGATGCAAGCTGACACCACCTAGAACCCTGGCTCCCTTTGGGAGAACCTAATACCTCCTGCAAACTGACATCAGGAAACTTAGGGGGTGAGTTTTGTTCCCAGCACTGCTATTAGGTTTTTTTCAATCTTGGCCAAAATTAGGCATCATGTTTCTTTCCAGAGTGAGGTGATTTTCTCTTAATTGTTGGGATTACACACTAGGGGTCTAAGGGTTGTGTTTCTTTTTCTCCTGAATGGAAGAGTAAGGGAAAATGGATACTCCCAACTGTCGAAGACAATCAAAATATGAACAAGTCCTCATGAAATTCAGCTCTCCAACACTTGAATCATGCTAAAAAAGATGGGAATTCTCTTGGCAGAAAAGCACCTGTGAGGCAAAGCAGGCTTAAAATGCCTGTAAGCAGGAAATCCAGGAGAAATGGCTGCTGGCTCCTGGTGTCCTGGGCTTGCCAGGCAGGTTTTGTACTGGATTGCAGTTTTCTTACCTCCGGGGAGTGGCACCTACATTTCAGTGGAAAGGGAAAATGTGGAGAGAGCTGCATTTGAGAAGACAGTTGCTGATGTGTGTCCTTGGATTGCATGTCCTCCCGGTGGGTCTGCACTGCTGGAAGTACAAAGGAGATCAGTCCTGGGGTACCTGTTTGATTCATCTGTGGGGCTTGGAAGAGATACTGGACATAAAACTACAGAGATGTTCCCCTTGCTAGAGTGAGAAGCAGTGGAAGCCATTTGCTGTCTGTTTCTTCATTCCCTTCACCTCGGTCCCCTGGGGCTCCAGGTAATCTCACCTCACCTTTGCTTTTCCAGAGGTCTCTAATTTAAATTAAAAATTAAATGCCATTTTGAGTGCTTCATTTCCTCCCTGGGCAGCTGCAGTACGTGGTACTTATCACCAGGCGGCAGCAGCGATTTCAGTTCCAGCCAAGGTCTCAGACTGTTACACTGAGACAGAAAAATCTCCGAATAGTCAGAGCTATTTCTATTGCCATCATACAGATATTTTCTTCCATTGTCAACTCCTTTATTGTTTAATTTATATGTACAAAAGTTTTATTTGCATTTTTAAACTTATGTATCTATATTTGGAATTTCTTAAACTCCAAGTTCCTGTATATAATAGATACAGGGTTGTATTCTGAAATGAACTTTAACAAAAATTATTATTTACATATATATATATAAAGATAAGAAACGCTAGGTCTTTGTATTTTTTGCACAAACACACCTCCTAAACTTCCAAGCATTTCTGGGCTGTAACCTCCCTTTTCTGGGAGCACCCCACCCAACCCCTCTTATAACTTACTCACCTTCTCCTCCACTGCATCTTCACTTTCCCAGTGACATTAGGCCACCTCAAATGACACAATCTTTGCATCACCTCCTACCCAGGGCTCCCTCATATAGCCCCTTCCCCAGTGCAAAGGGAGGGGAATGGCAGCCAGTAAGGGTTTATTCCACCATACACTAACCAAGTTCCTTCAGCAAGTCTGTTGTCACTGCCTGGCCATGCCCCCAGGACAATGGCCATTGTTTCCAGAGCAAGGTCTGTCAGACTGGTCAGTTGGAGCTATGGCCCTGGAGCAATGGGCTGCTGGACAGAGGTGGAGTCCCCCAAAAATGAGCAGCAGGGTCCATGATGAGAGATGAGGAAGGGGCAGGGATCTTTATTATTTTCTTGACAATGAGTAGTTTTCATAGAGGTGATTTGGGCTGTGAGGTGTCTGCCTTTCCCACACCTGGAAGGAGCTGGATCATCCCCAACTTACCCATGACATGGGAAGGAATCCTGGGAGCAAGGCGAGGTGAGCACTGCCCCTCACACCTGGAGCCAAGCCACACTAGGGAGCCACAACAACCCCAAATGGCTTGGAACAGCCCCAGGATTGACCAGAGGATACCAAGGTGAGAGTGGAGAAATTACCTCTCCATTTGTTATTTTCAGGTATTTTTCCAGTAGTTAGAATCCAAGGAGTTGACATCATGGGGAAGGGAGCAGGAGACAACAGTGATGTTCAACAGGATCTCACATTTATTATTGAGAAGTGATTAATGGTGAAAAGAAAGGCAACGCCCATTCCTCACTGGCTTAACAAGAAACTGAAACATAGTCACTACACATTTTACAGTATTTCTTCCTTGGTTTGTTTTGGGCTTTTTATTGTCCAAAATTAATTTTCCTGTAAACAAGCAAAGTTTTTACCACTCTTCTCAGCTTTCAAAAAATCAAATCCATCCAGACCTAATCTTTAAATCCATATAATATACAAGAACAGAACATTTCTTAGGACTCCTAGTACTTGACTTTTGAGTAACAAAGGGTCAGAGAAAAATGAACCACCTTTAAGACATAACCTTGTGGACAATTTTCTGTTCAATTCTTCTTAGGCCAAAATCCCAACTTCCTCATAGAATTCCTCCTCTTCCAGTACAGGGAAAGAAAGAAAAATAAAGTTACTCCACTTTGCATGGTGGATGTTACAATTCAGTGTTCCAAGTGCAAATGTCAAAACCAGGGAAGGAGGCGCAACAGGGTGGAAGGAGGGGGAACAGTGGGATTTAAAAACTAGAGGAAAAAAAAAGGCATATGCCATTTATGGACTTGAAAATCCAAAAACCATAGTAAAAAGACAAAAAACAAAGCGTATGCTCTGAAATCACAACCAAAGCCAAAAGAAAGGGGACAAATTTTACATCTACTCTACCTAGAAGGGATTTTTTTGTTGTCGTTTCCGTTTTTTTAGTCTTATATCTTGTGATATTCCAATTTTTTTTTTTTTTTTAACTGGAAGTTTGTAAAAGTCTTTTTGAAGTCAAAGGAATTAAGAAAAAAAGTCCTAATTCTCTCTGGGGTACTCTTGCTCCTCTCTCTCTATGAAAGACAGCTGGGATGCAATCTCTACTGCAATCTGTGGTGGAGGAATGGCCTTTTACTTGACACGGCCTTGGCGCTCCTGCAAAAGAAATAACAGAGATCATATTAGCTGAGAGCAGTTTTATTCACCACTGTTACACATCAGCATTCCAAGACACGGCTCTCCCATGGAGCCTGTCCCACAGCTAGCAAAGGCAGGAAAAAGAGCATTATTCTTGTCAAAGAAGTGCTGCTACTGCAAGCAGTCATTGCAGAGATGTGACACTGCTGAGGTCAAACAGCTCCTCATTCTCCTTTTTGTCTCATCTCAGGTGATTCACCACCTGCAGAGCTTCGTCCAGCTCTGCGCATTTCAACATCAGAGGGATGTGGAGCTGCTGGAGCAAGTCCAGAGGAGGGCACGGGAAATGCTCTGAGGATTAGAGCAGGCTGGGAGAACTGGAGATATTCATCCAGAGAGGCCCTTTCCAATGCCTAAAGGGGCTCCAAGAGAGCTGGAGAGGGACTTTGGACAAGGGCCTGAAGGGACAGGACAAAGAGGAATGGCTTCCCACTCTCAGAGAGCAGGGTTAGGTGGGATCTTGGGAAGAAACTCTTCCCTGTGAGGGTGGGGAGGCCCTGGCACAGGGTGTTCAGAGAAGTTGCAGCTGCCTCATCCTTTTAAGTGTCCAAAGTCAGGTTGGATGGGGTTTGGAGCAGTCTGGGACAGTGGAAGGTGTGTCTGCATTAGAATGAGATGGTCTTTAAGGTCCCTTCCAACTCAAACCATTCTATGATTCTATGAAAAATCTCCACCTGAACACTCCTATAGGCATCAAAGCAGACTGGAGTTCAAACCGAGGGAGCACCGACATCAGCCTTAGTTGCAGGAACCAAAACAGTCCCGGATCCCAGCAGAAAACCTCCCTGATACCCCTGACACTACTCAACGGCATCTCACTCAAAAAACAAGAACTTCACAGGAATTCCCCACTCACTGCTGCTATCACCCCTGGGTATTACTCCAGCACTGCAGAAACACCCTGTCCAAACACTTGCACGAGAACGAAGAGGCAGCGCAGCACCAAATACCTCCAGACACCAAAGGCTGCCACCCCCTCTGCTGTTCTCAGGACCCCATGCCCATCTCCTCTGGGTTCTCCTTGGGTTTAACAGAGGAGCTCTCAAAGAAGCAGGTCCCAGGCTTCCCCAAAGGGTTATGAGGTATTTGAAGTGTCATCCCCAGATCGTAAGACACACCACCTCAGAAATTAAACCTGTCAGCAGCCAGATGGCCCTAAGCTGATGCTCCTCCCCAGCTCTGCCTCTTGCTTGAGGACAGCCAGGTCTCTGTGGTCTGGGTACAACATGAACTGTGGGGCTCCAGCTCCTGCCGGAGCGAGTCCATCACCACGCAGCCAGTCTGAGAGGTGTCAAGTCGATCTCACTTTCACAGTAAAGCCATACCTGTAGCAAGCACCCACAGGTACAGTAGGTTTTCCCTCTTCATTCAGAGATGAGATGCTGTCAGGGCTCTGAACTTGGTGCTTTGGTTCAACTTAGGTTGTTTCCCTGTATGTCAGCTGCTCTACCTGGAGTTGTATCCCCTGAAATAAGGGCAGCAAGAGTCCCCTGCCTGCTTCCCACAGTCCCATGCTAACCTGGTGATGGGAGGCACCCACCCATCTTGGCAGCTCACGCAACCTCTGCCACAAGCACACAGGCTGCTACAGGAAACCCCATCTTTTGCAACTGCTAAATCCAGGGAGAGCCCATCCCCAAACAGCTTCAATCCTGGGACAACAGCATGTGCAGCCATCTATCCTTAGGAACTTTCCCAAAAAGGGAGGCTTGGCCTCCAGCTCAGAACAACACCACTGGCTTTGGCCTCTCAGCCACACACCCAAGGAGGTTTCACCTCCAATTCCTCTGTAGGATGCAAGGCAAGGCCATCTTCTGGGGATGGGGATCAGACCAAAGCACATGCTTTGTCTGTTCTCATCAAGAAAAATTACCCAACATAAGTCAACTTAATTCCCCTCTTTTCCTGTAAGTCTGCCCAAGTCAGTTGCAGGTGCTTTCACTGCCAAAAAAAACCACACCGCACCACAGCAAAATCCAACTGCCAGGGTGGGAAGCAGAGCCAGGCCTGAACACAGAGCACAACAAGCACTGCAGGGAGAGCCACAAATCCAAAGGAAGGTGCCTGTTCCTGGCTCAGCATGTTATGTTACACAGGGAGAGATGGCAATGTCATGCATCCCCCTGGGAAGTAACTGCAACTCCCTGAGCTAATGCCACCACTTCCCAAATGCAGACATGGGATAAGCTAGCTGCCATGTTCAATCACCCCTTGTGCATCTCCAGGGCCATTGTCCTGGGCTGGGCCAGTGGCCAAGGGTTCTGCTGCATGCATCACCCTGTTAGCTGAGCAGCTGGACCCCAGTCAATCCCATCTTCCCACTGAGAAGGGGATGCTGCTCCCAAAGCCTGCCTGCAGCTAATACGGAGCCAACCCCAGGGAAAATCCCCCCTTAAATAACAATGTGTCAGAACAGAGGCTAGAGCAGATGTCCCCCATGTCACCAAGCTAGAGAGGGGACCAAAGCATACGTCTTCACTTCAGACCTGTTGTAAA
Organism: Cinnycerthia olivascens; assembly: GCA_035048155.1. Classification (NCBI taxonomy): domain Eukaryota; kingdom Metazoa; phylum Chordata; class Aves; order Passeriformes; family Certhiidae; genus Cinnycerthia; species Cinnycerthia olivascens. The sequence goes on from JAWWMU010000080.1 coordinate 13,695, forward strand.
CTAGGACTGGGGAAGGAGGCCCCCAGGAGGTCCCCATCCCATTCAGTAAAGGGGCTGCCTCAAGGAGCAAGCCAGAGGGGAATGGAGGGAAGATAGCTGGATATGGAAGGAGGTGGATCCCTGATTCAAAATCACAGAATCCAACTGGTTTGGGTTGGAGGAGAGCTGAAATCTCATCTTGCCATAGGCAGTGAAACTTGCCACTACACCAGGTTTCTCCAGGCTCTGTCCAACACTTCCAGGGATGGCACAGCCACATTTTCTCTGGGCACCCTGTGCCAGAGCCTCACCACCCTCCCAGGGAATAATTCCTCCCCAATATACCATCTAACCCTGCCCTCTGGCAGTGAGAAGCCATTCCCTGTGTCCTGTCCCTCCAACCCTTGTCCAAAGTCCCTCTTCAGCTCTCTTGGAGTCCCTTTAGACTTTAGAAGGGTCTCTGAAGTTCCCCTGGAGCCTTCTCTTCTCCAGGTGAACACCCTCAGCTGTCCCAGCCAGCTCCAGTCCTCAGAGCATCTCTGTGGTGTCCTCTAGACTTGCTCCAGCAGCTCCATATCCCTCTGATGCTGGAATCCCCAGAGCTGGATGCAGCACTGCATGTAAGGTCTCATCTGAGTAGAACAGAGGGATCCACGACATCTTGGTCCTTGGGATATTACAGTGAACATTCAACCACAAGCCAGATCTACCAGAACACACAACAAGGCTCAACCACATTGCAAACATTTGTCCTTCCTGGCTCATACTCATCCAAATCCACAGGCTGCGGAACAGTGTAAGTCATAGCCCACCCAGCTACACCACAGCCCTGGAAGGCAGAGCAGTCTCTGTACACACACACTGGGCTCTGCTCTGGGATACAATCCCTGGAGAGCAAAGGGATTCCATCAGGAAGTGTTTTATGCCCTTTGGCTGCACTTTCATTAAACTTGGCTGCATCTTATCAATCCATATGGGAAGAGTAAGAAAGACGCCGGCCCAGACTCATGCTCATCCATCAAACCCCTCAGGAATGTGAAGGACAAGAGCAGCATGTCATGGGGATGGCTGATATGTGCCACAGCTCAAATCCTGTGTTGACACCAAGCTCATACAGGGCAAGTATGTACACAGGAGCCCCCTCTGATCATACCACTCAAAGCAGTTTCAGTCCTGTCACTGCTGTCCCCAGGGGTTGCAGCCATGTCACAAGCCAGGTCCCGATAACAGCAATTAAACGAGAGATCACCTTAGATATTCACACTGCAGGGGAGCCAACAACAAAAGGCTCAAGTGTTTGAACCTGACAAGATGACAATGAGAGACAACGATGTCCATTTGTTCAGAGGCTCTTACCTCAGTTGACAACCAAGGTTCAGCATCAACACTCCCAGCAAAGGTAAGGATTTTATTGCCACACCACAGATAGGGAAATAGCAGACTAAGCCAAAGGAGCACCTGGAGAAGAAGCCAGCGCATGGCTCCCAGCTGTGCAGCACACAAACCCTAGTTTGTTGGGACCTGCCTGAGCTGCAGCACTGCCCAAAGCCCTTGGGCAGGCCAGGCCAGGCACAGTCTCAGTTCAGCCTGAGAAGGTCCTCCAAGCAAAAGGCCCAGTGCCTGCCCAGCAGGAGATTCCTTCATTGGAACATTGGAACTCCCAGTATCATTCCCCAAAAGGCTGAGAAATCCAATCAGAAAATCCTGAGTTGGACCCAGAAGAATCATCAAGTCCAGCTCTTGGCCCTGTACAGGACACCACAACAATCCCCCACCCCATGTCAGAGAGCATTGTCTAAATGCTTCTGGAGCTCTGGCAGCCTTCGGGCCCATGACATTGCCTGGACAGCCTGGAATCAAACCTTGGCCTTAGTATATGCACACACACACACTTTCACTGATCAAGCACCTCAACAGCCCCATTCAGCCTGTGGTGTTGCACTTTGCTGTTTGATGCAATCCCAGCCAAGCAACCCAGCAGGATTGCCAAGTGCCCGTATCTCCAAGGCAGACATCTTAGATCACTGCCTTAGAAATCAGGAGATACTGCAGCCCATGGTCATCCCAGCAGGATCTGCTCAAGGAACAGACACAGCACAAATGATGGATGATGCACTACTTGTATATTATGCTCCACAAGCAGTCTCAAGTCCCAGTATTTTACAAACCAAACACGACTTTTCCTATTGTCAGCATTAGAAAGCCATCAGAGTTACAAAAAAAAGCTACATCCTAGTCTAGAAAAGAGGGTAAATCAGGTAGTGATCTGGTTATGGCCTGTCACCTTCATCCTACGTCCCAATCACTTAATGGGGCTCAGCACCAAGGAAGACAGGAGATAACGCAAATAAAGTAATTTGTCATCATAGCAGGACAGGCCTTTTGTTCTACAGATCAAAATCTAACAGAGCAAATCAGAACATCCACAGAACTCTAAACAGGGCAAACTCACATCACTGAACAAGCAGGAGCCAAGAAGAGACACATGGCCTTGGAGAACATGTCAGAGAAACCAGTCTGGGACAAGAAGGGCATGAAGACAGCCAAGGCTTTTCCTCTACAGGAGAGTTTACACAAGGTGGTCCAAGCTATCGGCTATCCTGAGGCACACTGCTGATCCCCAGAATCTTTCCAGGCACCTTTTAAAACCAATGCAATCAATTGCAAAGAACAAACCTCTTCTTGCTTAAATATCACATTTAATTGCCTGAATAAAGCAGCCCAATTCCCATTAACATTTATAATTAGTCTCACATAGGGACTCTTGTCTCAGACCAGGAAACAGAATGGTGAAAAGCTGAGAAACATGCACGAATATTTAGAGCAAAGGAGACAGAGCAAGCTGGGAGGATTCCCAGTGGCATTCCATGGGAGGACAGCTGGGCTCACAACACAGCCTGGAACTGGACTGGCTGACTTTGGAACACTAGCAAAAACAACCCAAGTCCTTTCCAGTCATTAGGAAGGAAGAAAATTCTCCTCATCTTCAATAACCAGGGATTTTCTTATTCTTCCCCATCACTACAAGGGAAATGCATTTCATTACTTTGGTTACCTTAAGCCATTGCTCAGGAAAGAAGTGTTACCACGAGTTCCACAAACTCTTTAGAAAAGGAAGGAACTCCACTTTAATATTGCAAAATCTTCACTAATGTAGAGTTAAAACCTTGGCAGTGCCCTCTGTCACACCATGCAGGTGTAACGCCAAGGACTGAAAAACCATGGAGCTTCAGCGGAATTTGTGGCTCCATATATTCATAAAACATCTAAAAATCACAAAATGTAAAAAATTAATAACAAAAATAAATAACAAAAATAGTAACAAAAAAATCACAAAATTTTACTTTAATAAAAACTATCATAAATCTAACTAAAAGTAAATTTAAAAAACACCCTATTACAACTAACCCAAAAACCCCATATATTTTAAACATCAACTTCCTTCAAAATAAATATTTCAAAAACCCAAAAAAACTCAAATGAACTTTTAAAATAACAACTATAAAAACAAAAAAGTCAAACCATTGAACTCCTTACCTAAATTATCAAAAAACCCATTAACAGCAAAACTCCTA
>JAWWMU010000080.1:17348-44473 GCA_035048155.1 Cinnycerthia olivascens
TCAAGCCATTAAACTCCTTACCTAAATTATCAAAAAACCCATTAACAGCAAAACTCCTAAAAATAAAAAAACAACAAATCCCAATTACCACCACAACAATACACCACCAACAATACCAAACAAATCAAAATACTATAATCCCCATCCATAAAATAATTCATAAACTAAAAAAACAAAAAATAATCAACAAAATTAATAGTGAATTAATAGTGACCAAGTTTACTGATTATACTAAGCTATTCAGGTTAATAAAAACAGCAGTTAAGTAAGTGGATGACTGTGAGAAAAAGCTGCTGAACCTTACAGGACACCTGGTCTACCTGGTTGAGATAAATGAAACTATGTGTGTGTAGGAAATCCCTACCCTAATTCCAAGATCATGCATTCCAAACTGACCATAAACCATCAGAAACACGATCTGTAACTCCAGGAAATTGCCTACCCTGAAGAAAAGCAAATATCACCCTGAACAAAACATACCACTGTGCTGTTATACAAACGCAGAGAGGACCTATTCTCAGCAGAGTGTAGCTCTGCTCCTCTCCACCTCCACAGGCATTAAGCAGAACTGGAAAAGGGTCAAAGAAAAACAGGGATGAGCAAGGGACAGAAGCATTTCCATCTGCAGAACCACTGTGCTCTAACTCTGGCCTGGAAGACAGATGACTGGAAAGGCAGAGTAGGCACACAGGAGACAGTGAAATAATTGCTCACCACCTTTTCTCTCACAAGAACAAAAGGAAATCAGGAGGCAGACTCAAAGCAAACCAAAAGGACACATCTTCCCCACACAGCACGTAATTTAGCTGAAGAACTGGAGATCCTGGGGATGCTCAAGAAATGCATCAAAATCTCAGACAGAAACATCATGAACTGATAAAGAAAAAGATACATCCTCGGGGTTATGTAAATTCCAAAGCCACATATTGTTCAAGAGAAGGAAAACCTTCAGAGATGGATACATGTCAGTACTGTTCTCACAGGTGTTTGCTCTCAACTGTGTTTGTTATTGCCAGCTGCACACAGGACTTTCTAACTGGAAACAGAGCAGGGATACCCAAGCAATGTTTCTGTGCCCAGCAGACATGCAGCTCCTGCAGCCACGTGAGACACATTTTCACAGACTTTGATCTGACCCACTGCAGCTGTCCTGGTATTTGAGACTTAAACACCACCTCCAGCCCAAATAAGACAGAAGAGACACACCAAGCTACAAGAAAAACACACCACAATATTCTGTATTATAAGAGGACAAGAGGAGATCTATTTGCCTGCTCTGCCAGCCATGAACAGCTGAATTCACAAGCTCAAGCAAAAGAGTCAACATTCTCTATAGCATGTCCTGTCATTTTACAGCCACTTGAAAGGGAACACAAAGCCACATTCACTGCAACAGAGTTTTGTATTTCATCTTTTCTCCTCTAAGTGTATCAAGAACATGACTCTGGAATGAGCTGAACTCCAAGTCAGGCTGCAACAGCCAAAAGGCTGATCATCAGGACTTCTCAACTTCCTTAATTTTGAGATGATGATGGGAAATTCTCTAAAGGTATTTTATTGATGATACCACAAAAGATGGAGACAGCAGAGCCTTCTCCCACTGTGCACAGATACAAAGAAGGAAACTAAAGAGTGTGATTTCCTTTCTCCCCAAGATTAGAAACAAGACAGGAGTTTTAGGTAGATTTTATCTAAGTCTTCCAAATTGGGATTACATTACAGTAGGTCTGCAGTACAAAAAAAAGCAGCTCAGCATTGTGCTTTTAAGAAAAAAAAATCTAATTATAAAAAACAAGAAATTTTCAAGTTCTTCCAGAAACCCCAAATGGTTCATTATTAACTGCTCAAACACACTGTTATATGACTTATATGTCAATTAAAAAGGCTCATACTGGGTGCTAGTCACTGAAAGGAGCTACAAACAACTCTCTATCCCAGCCATCGGTTTGGATAATGACCATCCTTGTTTAATAGGGACTTCCCTAGGAACTGCTGTGGTAGAGCAGGATGCTGGCACTGTTCTGGCTGCCAAGCCTCCAGTGGTTTGCACCACTAAGGAATTACTTATTAACTCACAAAGCCATAAGACAGCACAATTACTACCAGGCACAAACCAGAACATGCAGGAAAATGAGGACTAATTGCAGCGAGAATGATCACACAGCACAAAACAAGGAGCTTCTTGAACCTGAGACAGAAAAGAAGAAAGCAGCTTCTTTCAGACAAAATGTTTGTGCAGAATTACAGTTCCAGTAAGAACAAGGAAGGAACATTGTGCATGGAGCTGTCCTTGATGGACTGCCCACAGATCAATGCACTTCAACTGTTTTCTTGGGACCTTAATCGGCTTTCAGCAATGTCTTGTGACCCACAGTACTTCTGCACTAGGGAAAAATCCAGGGAACTGAACCACACCATGCTCTGAGGATTTCACTGACTGAAACAGCTGGCAAAGAGTTTTACCTTGAAGATAAGTAATTTTTCTGGGGAAGCAGCTCTTAATAAAATAACCTGAAACACATAATGTGCGTCTGTAGCTCTTAACTTTGGTGCCAGCAAGTTATCCAGAACTCCTGCTGCTGACACCTTACACACTCCCTTCTGCATTCCAAGCCCTCCACAGTGTTTCTGGGGAATTTGCCAGTCATATACATGCAATTTATCACAGAATCACAGACTGGTTTGGGTTGGAAGGAACTTCAAAGACCACCCCATTTCACTCCCTGCTATGGACAGGGACACCTTCCACTAGATCAGGAACTTCCAAGCCCCATCCAGCCTGGCCGTGGAGAATTCCAGGGATCCAGGTGCAGCCACAGCTTCTCTGGGCAACCCCTGCCAGGATCTCAGTACTCTTACAGAAATTAATTTCTCTGTAATAGCTAATCTAAATCTACCCTACTTCAGTTTAAGGCCATTCCCCCATTTTAATTCATCTGCTGAAGGGAAATTTTTTTTTTAAAATTTTAAGACATTAATTTGAAGTCATAAATAAGTTCATAATCAATTCAATTAACATATTTAAAAGAACAATTAGTTCAAGGTACTCTGCAGCTCAGAGCTGAAATCATCCAGGTGAGATAACCCGGAGTGTCAGGACACGAAGCTTTGCCCACACTGAGAGGGCAAGAAGTAGGTTGGGAGCAAGTTCACAAGAACAGGGTGTGGAATAAATTCCCTCTGCTCAAGGCCAAACCTCTAAGAGGTGCGAAACCAAATTGCAAATGGTCTGCACTCTCTGTTTCTGGCCCAACACCGATCTCAGTCTTTGAATCTTAGAATGGCCTGGGTTGGAAAGGACCTTATAAATCTTCTAGTTCCAACCCTCTGCCAAGGACAGGGATAAAACAATTGAAAAAATTTAAACAGTGCATTTGAACAGGCCCTTAAACAAACGTCAACAGGTCAGCTTTAAATATTATTTTATAATACTAACAAACAGTACATTAAAATATTATTTTAAAGATTTCTAACACAATACTAATAGTGAGAGATAGGACTACAAGGTAAGTGCAAGTGGTTTGCTCTTCCACTGCTCTGATTCCACTTCAATTGCAGTGAAAAGGCTCCCAGCTGCTCCTATTTTAGGGATGAGGAAACACAGCTCCCTGTCTCACAGCAGAAAACATGGATTAGAGCATCAGACAGAAGATCTAAGTCTTCTCCCTTCAGTTTCTCCTGTCTTTAGACACTGCTAGAACACAAGCAAAAATCTGTGAGTGCTGTTAAGGGCTAGCTTAAAAATATCATAAGCATCAAGTATTCTTTACGAACAGCCAGTGCCAAGCCACTGGAATAAGCAGGATGGTTTGTTTCCTTAATTCCTGGGCAAATATACAAGCATGGACACAGACCTACAGGATTTAAACAGCCTAGAAATAAACTGAAACCACGTGCATTGCCGAAAAGCACAGAGGAAATTCTATCTTGGTGCATCAATCAATTAATTTCACTATGGCCAGGATTTGGAGCAGAAAACAGCAAATGGCACTGGGATCACTGAATGAAAAGAACTGTGTGAGAGGAAGGAGTGTTCCCTCGCTGCCACAGAGAACAGTTGGCTTTGCCTGGATATAGAATATCCAGGAATTGAATTTTCTAGTAAAAAATACTGTCCTGTGGAATATGGTAAAGCCAAAGCAAAGGCAGCATTCTCCAGGACAACTCCAACAGCAGGGGGAAAGAGTGCTGGTCCACCCAATAGGGAATATTCTCTCTCCTCCCTTCTGAGATTACAAATTGGAAAGAAAAAAAGAGCTTTGTAAAATCCATCAGAGAGTATTCATGTATTCCAGTGACTGTGAAATAGCCTGCCTGTTTCAAACAGGCTCATACAACACCCCTCAGTTTTCCCTTAAATCACATGTTCCAAGGAGGCAGTGACACTTGCCACTATTCATATTCCTTTATCCAGCAGACAGCAGTAGCTGAGGCACAAAGCAGCACAATGCCAGAAATAACAGATCCAATCTGGCCAATCCCACCTTTGTGCTTTCAGGCTGATCCTCAGCATGACAAACCCCACCAAAGCCCTCCCCATCCTACATAGCTCAGCCTGAGTCAACACTCAAAAGTCCCAGTGCAAAGTATCTCTTCTCTGCAGCAAAGCACTAAGCATTCTACACAGGACTGGTTTTCATGAGATAGCCTTCCTAAAATCCCTGGAACTTGTGAGCAGCCAAGTATCCCAAGCCTGGGCAGGCAGAAAGAATCAAAATAAACTTCCCTTAGAGTTTCCACAAAACACAATCTGTCAACCTTTCACACCAAGCAGATCATTATGGGACATCTTTACACCAAGGTCACAGCATTCCTAGAAATCCAAGTGCATCTCCATGGGGCACAGATTTGTGTTGCTGTTTTGGTTGTTTACATGGAAGAAGTCAGTGGTAAGCGCTACCATAAAAGCAGCTGTGCTGGGTTTCAAGACTGCTCTGGGAAGGATTGCACTGTGAGTCAGTTCCACTGTTTTGGGTCAGGAGAATATTCAAACCTTTTAAAAAACTGGATTAGTAGAGCAAAGCAACACATGGAAAAGGAATGGGGATTAGCTTTAGAGGAACAGGATGGACACAGGCAACAGGAAAGGAAAGGAAAGAGGATTATTTCAGTGCTTTCAACATTGAACTAACTACTTATCTCTCTCCCTGCAGTGGACAATGGAAACAGCATAAACACTATACATTTTGAATATAATTTCTCGGACCTGCTTTAGGGGATTCCGAGGAAATGATTACAAGTGAGAAGTGTAAAAGAATATTCAAGAGTTCCCAGACTTTCCCAAGAGATCATCCATCTGCTTAGGCAGCAAGCAGGAATCAAACTGCAAATGAGACAAAGATTTGGGCAAGTTGAAGTCAAGTGAAACAATTTCAGCTTGGGAGAAGTTTGAAACAAGCCAAACCTTGAAATATTTAAGCTTCAAGGAACACAACTGCAGAGCATCAACATCTCACATTGTGGGAGAGATAAAAGAGCTGGGAGGAATGGGATTTCCCCAGCACAAAGCAGCACAAAAAGCGGGCAGGGAGCTGTTGTCAGAGCAGTGTTTCAACTTTCCAGTGCTTCAACTCTGGTTCCTCATATATTTTCTTTTACTCAGGTGATTACTTGAGATGCTTCAAACCGACAGCATGGTTTGGCCTTTTTGGCACCTCTAGTCCCACGGCAGGAATCACTCCAAGATTAAAGAAAACCTTCCTTCAGCAAAAATATCTGGCCCTCAATGAAACCATAAAAGAGAAGTTAGAGAAACCTTAACCACATTCCAGGCTGTGTCAGTGAGTGACTGTGAGGAGATCAAAGTGTTCCTATAAGAATGACCAAGGCCCAGAGACTCACCTCTGCTGTGCCAGATGTTACAGGAGCCCAGAGCATGAGACACAGGGTGAGTAAATAGCAAAGAGCAAACATCGACTGTGTTTACACAACTCCCTTCTCCTCTGTGAATTCCAAAGACCTATGACTAAGTTCCTTTGCAGAGAAAGAGTGCTTTCCTAATCAAATGCTGCTGCATCCACTAGAACATGGTTCAGAAAAGCAGTGCTGGCGCTCAGACTATCGCTGCTGCTTTCAACTCTCCAGCACGTCTCAAGAAGCAAGCAAGGGGAGGAAACTTCAAGATGTTACTGGGAAGATGAATAAAGATGATTTACAGCTTTAAGAAAACTGCTAAGCCTCATTTCTAGTGTATTTCTGATTTTCAGACTTTACAGAGCAAACATAGCAACTTTGCAGAAGAAGAGTCAATCATTCTGTCTGCTTTTCCTAAAGTTTTCTCCTTCTCCTTTTCCTCCTCCTTCTTCCTCTTACCTGTACTTAGTATTAACTCTTTTCATCCATCCATCCATCCCTAACCTGTCCTTAAGGAACATTTTCCCCCTTCCCCTGCATTCTCCCACTGTGCCAAGGTTGGACTATCTAATAATGCTAACTGTTGCTCCCTGAAGTCAGGTCTGGAGGATATTACAGAATCACATAATGATTTAGGTTGGAAAGCACCTTACAGATGATCCTGCTCCACCCCCTGCCATGGGGAGGCACTCCTTCCACTAGATCCGTCACTCCTGGCCTTGAACACTTCCACAGGTGGGGCAGCCGTAGCTTCTCTGGGCCAACCTGTGCCAGAGCCTCCCCAACCTCACAGGGAAGATAAAGGCTGGATAACAAGTGAAACAATTCTAGGAGGTGAAACCACACAAAACAATCAGGTCCTCACAAAATATCAGTTTACACCTTCACACCCTTCTATTTATTATTCCTCACTTACAGACTTTCTCCAAGTACAAGTGACTACCTTTGTGCTTAAGTGTTATTATTTATACAATGCTCCATGCAAAATATAAATAAAAAATTAAAAACTGCATTCGATGTCACAGTGAGCAGCTACAGCTCCTGATTCTGTTCTTCAAGTCTTGGGTGAAAAATTTCCTATTGCTCAAACTAAAGACATCATCAGGAAACTTGGCAAACTCCCAGTCAGCTGTGCTAATGCTAATTTTAATAATTATCATTTTGATCAAACATTAGCCAGACGCACACTGAGGAGGAAGGGCAGCCCCAGGCGACTTTTCCACAGCTGAACCCAAGTAAGATTCAAAGCCCACCGGCTCCTGAATTTGGGGCAAGATTTTTTCAATTAATGCATCATTAAGGAGTAGATGATGACAGGAGGATTTGAGAGCAGCTGCAAGGCAAGCTGTGAGCTCAGCTCATGTGCCATGCAGGTGACAGCCCACCATGGCCCCAAACAGAGCACCAAGGAACACAACAACCGTGTCCACAGGACAAGCAGTCACGGACATCAATCGCAGTGAGAGAGATTTAGGTTGGGCATTAGACAAAGCCTCCTTACAGTTAGGATAATTAAGGAGAGGGATAGATTGCCTGGGGAGGGACAGCAACTGCTGTTCCAGGAGATTTTACAAGTGGAGGGAGACATCTGTCATGCTGACCCCACTGTGGCCAGGGGGTGGATTAGCAACCATTCTAAGACCTATCTCTGTTTTCTTATCAACTTCCCAAATGCCCTGCTGGTGTCCAACTTAAAACTGCTCCAATCCAGGAGCTGATAATGGCACAGAAGTACATTTTGTTTACATCACAGCACTCAGCAAAGGCTAGGATTCAGTGTAACCAACATGCAATCATAAGCAGGGCCTGAGCAAGGCTCCACACTCTGCTCTGCCAAGCGCTGGCACCCATTTCACAGAATCATGGAACGGTTTAGTTCGGAAGGGATGTTAGAGATCATCTAATTCTAACTCCATGTCATGGGCAGGGACACCTTCCGCTAGACCAGGCAGCTCCAAGCCCCATCCAGCCTGGCCTTGGATGCTTCCAGGAATGGGGCACTCAGAGCTTCTGTGGGCACCCTATGCCAGGGCTTCCCCACTCTCACAGAGAACAGTTTTCTACTAATGTCCAACTGAAATGTATTCTCTCAATTTAAAGCCATTCCTCCTTGTCCTGTCTCTCCAGACCCTTGCAAATCCCCATCTTTCCTGTGGGCTCCCATCAGGCACTAGAAGGCCACAACTGGGTCACCCCAAAGCCTTCTCTTCTCCTGGCTGAATAATCACAATTCTCTCAGCCTTTCCTCACAGGAGAGGCACTCCATCCCTCTAATCACCTTGGTGGCTTCTCTGGACATACTCCACCCCAAAGAGGGGCTACTATTTGGGTGTGGGTTCCAGGTACGAGGAGGCAGATAGCCAAAAGGTAGGTTAATGCCCACAAGTCCACCTCTTCACACCCCAGAGCTTGTCCAGCACAAGGCAACTCCCAACACCTCTTGCCCTGCAGAACTCAGACAAGACACACGAACATGTTACCTTTTTAACATTTTCCTCCTCCTCTTGGCGTTTCTCATAGTGTGAGAAGTCATCAAAGATGGAGGTGGTGTGCTTGTAGGTGGCAATGATTTTCAACACCTGCTTAGCCTTTTCCAGAGGCACCTCCTGAGTGTCCCTAGAGTTGGTCACTGGTTTATTCTCATTGTTCTCTAGGCGGATGTGTCGCAGCTGGCTGTTGGGAACGTCCTTCACAAAAATCCACCTGACATCAAAACGCCCCTTCCATTTGTCCTGGGACCACACACCTGCACATGTGTTATAGTCCACAGCAGATTTCATTTCTGCTACGCCGCAGAAGTGACCGCTACCATTGACACTGAACAGTAAGTACACAGGGCCCTTTCCATTCATGGAGCGATAGGCTGCATCCAGTCTCTTGTTGCCATGCTCTGTACTGCACCAGATGTTATATTTAATGGAACGGTGGATATCGTCCTCAGAGTAACTCTTAATGATGAAAACTCGACCATGCTTTGGGTTCCAGTCAAAATCCTTGGGGTTGTAGTTGTTGACAGATCTCAGCTTCTCCAAGACCGGGTGTGGCTCTGAAGGAGAACCAGAACTGGCCTGAGCCTGTCCCACTCCGTTACCGTCGACTCCATTCTGGCCAAAGCCACTGCCGCGATTCCGAGGGGCGACCCAGCGGGTGGGCTGTGCTGGTGGCACAGGCAGTGGGGCTGGTGGTGGCAGCGTCTGCGGCTGCTGCCCACCTGGAGCCTGGGTCAGTGGTGGGCTACTATTGATCTGCTGGCCCACAGGCTGCGGAGACACCTGCACTGGCTGCTGAGCAAGATTCTGGACCAAGGCCTGTGATGGGGCTTTCGCCACTGGCCCTTTGTTATCCCAAGTTCCGATATCCATGTTATGTTTTATGGGAGGCGGCGGAAGACTTGACCCTGCAATGCCATTCTTGGTCTTCAGCTTGGGCTGCTGCTTGGCAGGTTTGCTGGCAATGTCAGCCCACGAGGTCGGCTTTGGCGGCGCAATCGTGGCTGGAGGCAAACTGTTTGACGTCACGATATTACTGGTGATAGATCCACTCCCCACAGCTGAGCCGACGACTTTCGGGACACTGCTTGTCACGTCCGTGCTGCCCAGCTTGAGGGCTGCCATGCCCTGGTCAATGGTGTTCATGCCAGGAGCCTTGTTCAGGGACTCGTTGGCAAAGGCCGACTGCCCGTCAATCATGGCCCCGCCCAGTGAGCTGGGAGCATAGGCGTAGTTGCTGCTGTAGCCAGAGCTTTGAGTGGATTGTCCCTGAGAACTGTTATTCCCCCAAGCTGAAAAGTCAATCCCGCTTGGAAAGAAGTTAAAGCCGTGCTGCCCGAGGAATGGAGTGCTGCCAAGCGCCCCTGGCTGCCCGAACATGGCATCAGGGAGGAAGTGAGGCTCCCCGTTGCTCAGCTGTCCGTACGAGGTCAGGTAGGGCATGGGGGGGTCACCCCCTGTGGACCAGGTAGCTTCACCTAAGGAGTAGGAGAATCCAATGGAGGGACTGAAGTAGTTTGGTAAGTAGGAATCAGACATTGCAGTGTATGCATTATTCTGAAAGAAAACCACAAAAACACTGAATTGTTAGAAGGAGTTGAACCAATTTTAAGGGACCAAGAATAAAGGCAACTTAAGACTTCCCATGCCCCACTTCTCCCTACCTTAGGGCTGGGCAGATAAACAGGCCCAGTCTTGAACACCTCTTTTGTTACAAGGGCTCTAAAATCTGTTCCATTGCCGGAAAGGTTAAAGACAAAGGCAAAGAAAAGTTAAAGACAAAGCTCCATGCAAAGAGGGGAGTGTGTGCTGTTCCTGACCTATAATGTCGGACTGGACACTGGGAAGCCCCGGAGCTCCTGCTCAGGCTTTAAAATCCAGTATCTTGCATCCAAATACCATCTTCTGCTACTTCCAACAAGGGTTTTTCCTGCCTGTGCTATGTATACATATAAAGTATACTTAACCCTTGTTAGGGTGTTCCAGGGAGGATATGGGGAAAGAATGCAGAGAGAATGGGAATAAGAAAGAAAAGGATTCAGTAGGAAACACTGAGAAAATCATGAGTGTCCCTGATTGCTTTCCTTAAACTTACTAGCCATGAAAACAGCTTTATTCCTACAATTTAAAGTTTCACACTTCATAATATTCCAAGAAATTGCAAACAAATAGGTATTTAAGGCCTATTCCTCAAAACACAAACTTCTCCAGTGCTGTTGGCACACACTGAAAATGATCTAAAAACAAGAAGTAATCAAAAAAGTCTTTTCCAGCACAGTGGCAGCACCAGTACAAGCAGGTTTCAAATCCAGAGAAGGAAAAAAAAAAATCAACCCTATCTCCATGCTTTGATCTCAACATCCAAGTAGCCTTCAGGTTACAAAAAATAAATGCCTATTTTGACAGTTAGGGAAGTCACAGACATTCCCAAGATATGCTTACATAAAAAACATCTGTCATTTCTCATTTAAACCCAGGTGCCCTCTGGGGAGTGGTTTCAGCCCTGCTAATGGACATTATCCTGAGTAATTTGAACCTGTGAGCAGCAGCCTCCTGCTGACTAGCCCCTAACACACCATCCCACTGCAGATGAGATCAAAGGCGTGTTCAGTTCCCCACTAAAAACTTGGCTTGCAGCAGGGTCTGCTCCATTTTTTGTTGAATCAAGTATTCACATACCAAGCACAGCTCCCAGAGGACTTTATGCCACACTAAAATCCAGAGAGCCTCTCAAGACGGCTCTAGCACCCTCCAGAAACAGATGCTTTGCCAGTCTACCTTCTACTTACAGGAGAGCAACAGGTTTGGGACTAACCAAACTCCAACTTTACAGAAATTAATAGGAATTACTTAACATCATGTGTTCAGAGGCTAGATTTCTGTGGTACTGCCTGAAAACTCAGAGATGCTCTCTTCAACCTTTGTTTTCACAAGGATCTCCCAAAAGCAAAAGAGTAAAAAAACTCACTCTCATCCAGGGTTTTACTAACTGAGGAATTCAATCCTGCTAAATCCAGGACTCAATATGTTCAAAAGCATCAACACTGACACTAACTTGTAAGAAAAAAGAAAGAACTTACAACTTCCTATGACTGTTTTGAGCCAGCAAAGTCACTTCGTAAGTTAATCACCTCAATTAATTGCCTCAATAAGAGTGACATTTTCTCTCCTGAATTCAGCTTTAAAGAAACAGGAACGTGCCAGCCTATCCCTAAACTTGAGGCAGAGACATTTTCTCTCCACAGGAGCACTGAAAGCACACCACTAATCAGGTAAAAATATTTCCTCTTGTCACCTCAAAATACTTTCTTGTCAATTACATTCAACTTTGAGATACCTAACACAGGGTGTATTAAGCTACAACTTGTGGAGTACTAAGCAGCTCTGTAAGGAGGGAGCAGAGCAGTTCAAGAGTTGAGCACAGGCAGCTCAGAGCTCTCCACCTGAACGTCTCCAACACTACTTTGTTATTAAACACAGCACCTCACTCTGCTCCCCAGCCCTCACACAACTGACACACTTGCTGATTACCATGCAAACAAAACTCCACCAGCTTCTCATTCTCTCCATGACCAACACTGTTCATACAGTTATTTCCTCAAATTCACTGTTCCTCTTCACCTCAGACCAGAACCAGGGCTCTGAGTGAGCCTTGCTGTTCAGCTTTTGGTTTTTAAAGGGTTGAAAAATCATTTACTGTGTATCTGAGCTTTAAAATACACAGTAACCTGGTGGGAACTGACAAGTGACACTCATACCTGAAAGAGCACAAGGGGAATAAGGAGCAGTGAAACTTTACAACAAGGTTACCTCAGGTCCGTGTGGAGGGCTCAAGAAGCAACCCCAAAACTCATTTAACTCAATTATTCAGAGCAGTTTCTCTACCTCCCTTTCCCATCTCCAGCCAAGAGGTGCACTGTTGGATACTTGTGTATTTTTGCCTCTCTCCAGATCGAGCTCTGGAGGTTTTGGACTCTATTTTATAGAATACAGACCAGGAACACAGCACGATGAGGAACTGAGAGTCACTCAAAGGTTCCACTCCAAGTTAACTTGGTGGTTTCACCTTGCTCTGGCTCAGTGTCTGCCTCCTGGGGCACATCCAATCACTTCCTTATTTTTAAAATTATTTTTTTACCAGCCTGAGACACACTGATAGAAATTAAAGATCCAGAAATACTCCATCAAAACATGCAAAATAGGGTAACATACTGTGCTGCTTCAAAATTATAGTAACCCTCATTGTCTTTAGGAAACTTAAATAAAACTGCAGTTGGTAGGAATTACATCCGTATTCAAAAAGAAGCTGGGAATTAGGGATGTTGATAGCTGAGATAGAAAAAAAACAGTGTTAATGACAGCTACTAAAGTAGCTGCTTTTATTCAAGACTTGAGAAAGCAATAATGTTCTCTCACCCTATGAAGGCTGAATTTAGGCTTGTAACTTTTTCAGGGGGCTCAATGCAGTGAGTCGTCTTGATAGAAAGGCTGAATTCTGAAGATTATGAATAGCTGACAGACAAAGAATACTTATCCTCAGATCTTTAGCACAAACTAGGAAAATACTTGTTGAAAATTTAACTGTGACAGAAACCTGCTCCTGCGTTTCAATAAAACATGCATCACGCTTACATGAAAAAAATAATGTACCGACTAATAAAAATATGCAAAAATACAGCAAGAGGAAACCAGGACAGCTTATTCTTACTGATCACAAGAGAAAAGAGAACCCAAGAAAATAAACTGACTGCTCCAGTGCTATTACAGAAGTTTATCTATGGTACTCACTTGTACATCTAATCAGCTGAACTCCATCTGTTCTGTGTCACTCCCTTGCAGCTCATTAAGGAAAACAAACAAACACCAGTTAATGTGGTGTTACTCTAAGAGAAAGTGAAGAGGAAAAGTAGCTGCAAGTTTGACTTCCAGGATTTGGTCACGAAACTCCAAAACTCTCTGGCTCAGCTTGTAACCAAAGTTCTCAGAAAGTCTCCAACACTTGTACCACATGTGGGCTCTGGGTTTGTTCATTTATTTTTTTTTTTGTGAAAAAAAGAGAAATCTTTTCTTTCTCCCTGGACAGGCATCATCAGTTGACTTGGCATAGAGGTAAGAAGGTTGATCTGATCCTCCAAAAGTGCAGCAGCCTCATGTGAAGCAACTTCACAACCCAACTCAGTACATCCCTCTGCTGTGAAGGACCGAAAACCAACAGAGGCACAACACTAAAACTGAAAGAGCAGAAATGGTGACTTTGATACAGTCACATTTTAAAAAAAGAGCTGGACGCCAACTCTAGGAAGTTCTCACAGCCTCAAAAAGTTGCTAAAAACCTTCCCACCTCACCCACCACAATCTAAGGGTAGTGAACGCTTTCTACCGGTAGAAATGTGAGTGTAGGATAGGATATAAGTTAAGGCAGATGGTAAATATCAAAATGCAATCAGTGGAGATGGAGAACATACAAAGAGGCCAAACTCCCCTTCCTTGAAACACAAGGAAACCTCGGTGCTCTTGGTGCTCCTGCCTGCAGCAGGTACTCACCGGGCGGGTCTGGGGACTCAGGTAGGGCTCAAAGTCATCATCATTCAACCCATCCTTCTGGTGCACAGAGCCATTTTGCACTGAGAAGAGATGTGTAATGTTAGAAAAAACTATGTAATGAGTTCCCATTACTATCACCTTAAAGTATTTAAAGCCAAACCCTAGAACATAACGAACTTCTGCTAATTCTTAACACACTACGCTCCGCCTATGGCACACCGGCACTTTCCCACCGCACAGATATCACCTACAAACTATCCCCCAAGCCCAGCAGCCGGGTCCGATCGCAGGGTTTATTTCCCTCCCGGCAAGTTTTAGGGAGACCCTCACTCTCCCACCCGGCCCCCCCGGATCTCACCTTTGTTGCCTTGGCCCTTGGGTCTCTGGAGCGACAGCGGCGACGTGGGGAGAGAAAGAGGAAGAGCGGTGAGTCAGAGGAACAGACCTGGCTCGGGTGGGGACACAGACTCGGCCCAGGGAGGGGAGGGCAAAGCTTGCCTGGGGTAAAATAGACCCGTCGCGGCAAGGGAAGCCAAGGCCCGGCAGGGACAGACTCGGCCCGGGGCGGCGAGAGATCCGGCCCGGCGGGGTCGAGACCTGCGGGGACAGGCCCGGCCCGGCCGCATCACAATGGAGCACGGCCCTGCGACGGCAGAGGAATGAGGCCGCAGCCGCCGCCCGGCCCGGCTCGGGGCACAACCCCTGTTAGGCTCAGAGCCGCGGCCGCGCCCCGCAGGGCCGTCCCGGTAAAAGCGGGGGGATTCCTACCTGCTCCAGGAGGCTGCTAGCCGACATGGCTCCGCGGCGGGGCTGCAGGCGGGGCGGGGCGGGGCGGGGGGCGGCGGCGCTTTGTCCGGGCCCGGGCGGGCTCGGGGTGGCCCTGGCGGACTCGGGGCGGCCGCCAGCGGAGCGGGGCGGGGGGACGCTCTATCCCACCATGCCCACCCCCCCCCCCCGGCCGCGCGTCTCTATGGCCCGGGCCCGCCGCCTCGCGCTCCCCCCGCCCGGTCACGCGGCACCGCGCGCGCCCAGGCACAATGGCGGGAAATGGGGGCTGGGGGGTGTGCAGTGCATGCCGGGACGGCGGAGGACCGGAGTTGGGGGGAGCAGCGCCCCCATTCGGCTTCCACCAGGCGGTCCCGCTGAGGTTCTAAGGCAAAAAAAAGGCAAATTCGGGGCCGGACTGCGGGCTCAGCCCAACCTCATCCTGTCGCGCCACGATATTTTAGCTCCTCCCGTCCCCTGTCCAGCACTCCAGGGTGCGGAGAACGCAGGGGACATCGCAGTTGTATGGGACCCCCATCCAGGTGAAGGGGGCTACCTGGGCATTGGGTGGGGATTCACTCCCCTTCCCGGCCAAGAGACGGGAACAGCTCTGGCAGGGACCTGACAGAATCTGCTGTATGCCTGGATTAGGGAAGGGGGTCCCCAAAAGGTCCCCATTCCCCTTCAATCAAGGGGCTTACCTGCAAGAAGCAAGCCAGAGGAGAATGGAGAGAAGGTGGCTGAGTATGGAAGAAGGTGGATCCCTGATTCAAATCCACAGAATCCCAGGCTGGTTTGGTTTGGAAAAGACCTGAAAGTTCATCTTGTTCTACTCCCTGCCATGGGTAGGGACACCTTCCACTATCCCAGACTGCTCCAAGCCCCATCCAACCTGGCCTTGGACACTTAGAAGGATGAGGCAGCCACAGCTTCTCTGGGCACCCTGTGCCAGGGCCTCCCCGTCCTCACAAGGAACAATTCCTTCCCAATATCCCATGTAACCCTGCCCTCTGGCAGTGGGAAGTGATTCCTCCCTGTCTTATCCCTCCAGGCCCTTGTCCAAAGTTCCTCCCAGCTTTCCTGGAGCCCTTTTAGGCACTGGAAAGGCCTCAGAGGTCTTCCTGGAGCCTTCTCTTCTCCAAGCTGAGTGTGGCATCTGGCTCCCACAGCTGTTCCCATCTCCACCCCAAGCCAGGAAACACTTGCCAAGGCCAAGATCAGGGCAGCAGCGACGACCCCTCACAAATTGGGGTACAGGAATGCCCGCCCATCCCCTGTTGTCCCCAAGGCAATGGAGGCACCACCTTTCACCTCTCCACTGAAAAAAAAATCTATTGGAGCTTAATTCCATTTTTTCCTTTTAATGCAAAAAAATAGCCAAACACATCTTCCTGCCCTCCCCCCACCCACCCCAGGTGTGTTTCCTTTGATGTTGTTTTGCTTAATATTTCCAGTCAAGCAGCTCCCACCCTCCCAGCCCTCCCAAACCTCTGTAGCTCTAAAGCCACCTGGTGCTTCCCTGTTCCATTTTCCCAGTGTGGCAAAGCCCAAATGGATCTCCAATCACCAAAAAAAAGAGGAAAACAGCAGGGTGCACAGTATTTCAGCAACGTGCCAGTTCTAACCCTGCCAAGAGATTATAAGAGGAAAGAAGAAAAAATAATACAAAAATAAAACCACCAAACAAGTAGCAACAAGCACAGAGCAGCCTCAGCACACAGTGTAAACAGAAGCTGTCCCGATCCGAAATCCGGCTCTCCTGGAAAGCAACAGCACAATATGCTTTGTACACCCCGAAAGGTCCCTGCAGTGCTGAGCAGCCAAGGGGGAGGATCTGGGTTTGAGCTTGATATTTTTTGCCTTATACAAAAGACTGAAGTGATCTCGGAGTCTTCAAGCGGCGTTTGCAGCACCGAGCCCTGCCAGGCAAGGAAAGGGATGGGGGAAAAGTGCCATGGGAAGAGGAGGGATTGGGATACGGGACCCTGAGAGACCTGAGAGAAGGTTCCAGGGCTTTGCAGCTAGGAAATCTGGACAAGGGAAGGCAGAGAGCAAACAAATACAAAAAAATAGAGATATAAAAACAGTTTGTGTGGAGGAGGAGAACATGGACAGTAAATTCATTGCACTGTCAGCCTCCCCAAAGCAAGAAAAATAATAAAAAATCCCATTTGAACTGACAGCAAAGGGTCTGACAGAATTCCCTTCCCTGGGGAAAATAAAAATACAAATGAGGTACCTGTTCCACCCCAAATCTGTCACCCTTTCACACAGCCACATCCACACTCAAGCGTTATGGTCTCTCAAAGTCTCCGGGCCAGGGCAGCCCTGGAGCAGAAGCACCGAGGCATGGCCTAGTTCCTCCTGGTCGGGTTGTCCAGCAGAGATCCAGTCTCTCCTTGACCCTGCCACAGGTGGTGTTGTTCAGTGCTCCACAGAGACGGAGCTTTATCCACGTCTCATGTTTCTCTAGTTTTGTTTTAAAAAACAATGTTTTACATATATATATTTATATATATATATATATATCATACAGTACAATGAAAATATCCATGGTAACAAATGGGGTGGCTGAAAAAGATGCTTAACAAAAAAGCCTGAAATGAAACAAATTCCCAACTCTTCCCCTAACTGATGCTTGCCTTCCCCACTAGTCTTCCAAGACTACAATCTCCACATTATGGACCTGGTGCTGATGGTCTTCCACATCTCCCACCACTTTCTCCTCAGTCCTCAGCTCTGTCTCCAGGATCACAGCTTTGCCCTCTGATTCATCTGTGTCTGCCTCAGGATCTGGCGCTGGGTCAATCTCTATGATGGTCTGCCCATCGTCTGAGGTGCCTTCTACAGCTTGGATGGTAGAAGTGATGCCAGACTCCATGGCCACCAGTTCCACGGGGTTGACCACAGCCGCCACGTTGGCCAGGGACCCGCTGTCCTGCATGGCTGCTGAGCTCAGCAGTGCCAGGCTGGAGGATGGGTGCAGGGTGACGGTGTCCGAGGAGCTGGTCTTGGAGGATGAAACCACGGTGGCATATCGGAAGAGCTGGGAGCCAGATGGCAAGGTATGAACAGTCACTGGGCTGGAGCCTTGGCTGAGGGTTGCCACTGGGATGTTGCCCACGGAGAACTGTTGTCCGACAGGTGCAATGGCTATGGGGGAGATGACAGTGAACTGAGGCTGCTGGATGGGAGTGGAGGGGCTGAGGATGGTGGCAGAGGCTGGGCGCTGCAGACGGGGTCTCTTTGGGGGCTTGGGAGCACTCATGGGCATCAGCACCACGTTCTGGATAGTTTGGGACTTGGCCTTCTGGTCCCTGGCAAGTTTCTTCTGTTCTTCCAGTTGCCGCTCCAGGTCTGCAGAGGGAATAATTGAGCAGCATGTCATGCCAGGGTAAGTAGGAGCTCCTGGGGTTCCAGAACCATCACTCCAAGATTTGTGACAGGAAGTCACCCAATCACCAAGTGAGTCAGATCTTGGCTTCTCCCTCGAGATCAAATGGCACTAAAGGAAAAGGGGTAGGTTCTCCTGCCATCCACATAGACCTGTCAATGTTCTGGCTGCCAGTGCCTGGGTAAGACACAGGTAACATTCCATACTTATCTACTCCTACTGACAAGGAGGTGGACATTTCTGCTCCCTACAACCTAAACCCACCTGCAAGGGAGAGTGGATAAACCCCACTCAGGCAGTTGAAATTGCTTCCTGAGCTTGGCTGGGTCACCTCCCCACGAGCTAAGCACCTGCACTGGGGACAGCCAGCAGGGTGCATGGGTCAATGAAACATCCCCCTCAACCCTTGCCAGTGGGAACACTGGGAGCCAGAAGTAGCACGGTGACCTCATTTATCCAGGGCAGTAGGGGACTAGGACATCTCAAATAACAATAGATCCTGCAGGACACAGTGAGGAGGGAGACACATCCAGTGAGCAGCTCTGGGGATCCCAGGTCAGTCAGTGGCTACAGCTCAGGGGAAGCTGAGCAGGACACTCAATAGCACCAGAAGACAAACAGATAGCCCTGACAGCCAAGACAAGCAGAAGCTCAGCACGCCATAGTCAGAGAGGCTTGTTAGCTTGGGTGCAGCACAACAATGTCCATGGCTCAGGTGACCATGGCACAGCACTGAGCAGGTAGGTCCTATCCCCTAATCCTGAGGGAACTGGACTCATGCCCACAGCACCCCAACTGCAGCAAAGGCCACAGACTTTGGGCTGTCCAACGTCCCAGGCCATGGCTCTCTATAAGAGAGGGGAGAGAGGAAATTCCACTCAAGCCCTAGGACAGAAAGGGATTGGGATGCACTTGTTTTGGGGCAGCAACTGAACTCTAACCCTAATTCATTGGGGTTGTGTGGAAGGAAAGTCATGTCCATTCCCAAGAGTAACTGCAGGATGTGAACCCTTATTAGGAACTTTACCTGCCAGTGTGTAAAGAAACTGCTCCTCTCCTTGCTCTGTCTGGTTTTTCCTGTTGTCCAGTACCTTCTTGACTGTGTCCATTAGGCCAAATGTATGGGCAACATTGTTCAGGACTGCAGCATCTCCAAGGAAAGGGCACAAGGATGTTAAGACTTGGGCACTCAAAAGGTGCTCCTGTTACACCAAAAATTTTCTACTGGTCTTTAAAACTCTGTTCTTTCACAAGGGCTAGCTGCAAAAGGAAAACCCAACTCCCTCATCCTTGTGACATCCCAGGATTAAATAATCCCATTCACATGATAAAGCAAATTGGCTAGAGCTATGTCACTCAGGCAGTTCCTAATTGCTGCAAATGAAAGTGTAATTTGCAATCACAGAGATACAAACAAGCTCTCCACCTACAAATCATCACCCCATGCTGCTGACAGTGTCATTAACATGCCAAGCTCCACTGAAAGCTGTGCAAAATGTCTATTATAGTCCACTGACTTCAATCACTCACAGTTCCCATAAAATGACGCCCACCAGACACAAAGACGCTCCAGCCCAAAGTTGAATTAGAAAATTTAAAAAAGCTATCCTAGGTAAAATGAAGTTTGTGGCTACATGGATCTTCTCTCAGGAAGAGCATCGACAAGACGTGTTCACAGGGGCAGATTAGGGAGCCTGAGCCAAGTTAAAAATAACCCTAAAAAGGGGAGTTATTTTTAACCCAGATCATTTCCCTCATCTGGTTCAGCCCCAAAACAGGTTTCCTGGCACCAGTGAAAGCAGAACAAGAAATGAGGAGGCAGGACCTGTTTAAGCCTGCAGTGTCACAGAGAAGTGTTTGAGTAACTCCAGCCCAAGTGACTCTGGCAAAGCTTCCAAGAGGGCTGGGAGCTGTGGACAGCCATCTGATGGTCTCAGCAAGCTGCCAGGGTCACTTTGCTCAGGGGACAGGATGGAATGGTGTGTCCTTGTGCTGTGAAGCAAAGGCACTTCACAGCTGGGCAGGCCGAGAACACAGACTGTGCTCCCACAACTCAGCTAATGAGTGGGAACTCACTCCCCATCCTGAACCACCAGCTTCACATGGTGGAATGGACCCTTAGCACTGTTTTTGCCTGCAATTGCCCTTTTGAGGCTTCTTTCTCACAACCTACCTGTCATCTGGAAGGGAGACTGACCCAATCGCTGCTGCACACCTCTTAGGACTTCTTCTATCTCCTTCTGGATGTTGCACACCACCTCTTCCATCAGCCCCACATCAGCTATTCCTTTCCAGAACATGAGGGTGTCCTCTGGCACAAAACAGGAGGAAAAGAAGTTAACATGTACAAGCATTTGGCAGTTTCCCCACAGGGCCATCTCAAGCCTCTCAGGCAAGTGTATCTTTTCAAGGTGACTACTGAGGTGGACAGGACATATGAAAAAAATAACCAACCCCAAAACAACCAAAATGGACTCAGGCAGCAAATCAGGAACAGGTTATTAAGCAAGTCCATGACTTCCAAGGCAACATTTCACATTTTTGCAAGATGCAGAGCCTAAAATCATAATTTGAGGAAATTCTAGCTAAGTTTTCATACTGATACAAGAAGGGAATGCAAGGCCAGAGAGACACAGAACAGAGAGTTGACAGGGAACAAACATGACTCTGCACTTTGTTAATTCCAGCCTGGCTCCAGGCTGGCAGATGTTTCACATCCTTGGAATAAAACAGAAAGGCCCCTCACTGTAACCAGTAACACCTGATCTGAGGGATCATCCATCAGCCACGAGGCCGGGGCCAAAGTCCTACAGTGGTGAGGAGCTCCACTGACAGAAAGCCTGGATGCCTAGGTAACGCTGGAGATCCAAGGGGCTGGGGGACAGTTTTGTCATTTCCCAAACTTTACTTATTTGCAAGACTTAGGTTTCCAAAATGTAATGGGAGAAGAGGGGAAGAAAACACCCAACAAGCAGCCTGAGCTTACCTGAGATCTCATCTGTGTCCTTTTTCATGCCTTCCTCAGTGGCCATGGTGACAGCAGCTGTCAGAGCCGAGTTCCACTCGATCCCCTCTTCCATACTCTCCTCCGACAGCGCAATCTGGGTGATGCTCCCTAACAGAAGGCCCCCATCAGATCCCTCTGACAGCCTGAATCCCTGCTTTGCTTCCCAACCCCTCAGCCCTGCCCAGGCTCTCTTTCAGTCTTTGGGTCAGGTTTGTGCTTGGCTTCTTTCAACCAAACCAGTTAAAAGCAAATATTGCTGCTTCTCATTGGAACTGTGACTGTGAAAAGCTCCCAGGCTTCTGGAGGGAAAACCATGTGCCTTGCACAGTGGAGTCCCAGCTCAAGGGCACAGAAAGAGGTCAGAATAAAGAAGGGAGTAAATTAGGCTCAGCCCAGCCACTCTTCTCCCCTTGCACCATTCACAGGAAGCTCGGCACCCCTAATCCCTCACGAAATGAAACTGAGGTCCCAGCTGGTTTATAGAAGGGAAACGAATCTGACACAGTTTTAAGTTTCTGAGTCAAATTCGGGACTAAAACAATGTGCAGCCATTGTAAGTTGGCTATGGTGCTTTCCAAGAGATTGACAACTCTGCCATGTCACACAGCCAGGGGCTCAGAGAAATGTAACCCACCCAACTTAACTATATGGTACAGTTGGGAACTTCTCCCTTAACCTCTGCAAGGAGATCAATTTCTGCTCTGGAGCACAGGATCACTGAGAACTTGCAGTTTGAATGACAGTCAGATCATGTCCAGCCACCACATCCTGTTCATGGATGTTCTGAAGGAGGTTATAATTTCTAAATTCACTCCTGAAACCAACTCATGCCTTTATAACAGACTTCCAAATGGAAGATATATCAGAAAATGCTGTGCGAGCTTTCAAAGGTGTTTGCTCACATGATGATCCCAGAACAAGGATCCCTGCAAGGCTCTCAATCCTTCTCCTGGCTATGAAGGTTGCCTCTCTGGAAAGCAGCTGCTTGATGCCAGCTGTTTTCCAGCCTTCACAGTCCCACAGAGCAGAGCTCCCTGACAGATGCTGCCAACAGTTCTCCAGACATGAGAAGCATTTTCCTTCCCAGCAATAGAGCAATCTCCTGGTGGGACTGCCCTGGCAGAAGGTTTAAATTGTGTGTAGGAGGGAGAGGTGCATCAGAGGGAAGTTCTCATGGCATTGGTAACTGGTTTCCTACCATCAGCTGAGGTTGGAGTCTGCACCATGCTCTGCTGCCCTGGCACTGGTGCTCTGGCGCTGCTGATCAGGAGATCAAACTTAGTGCTTCGACAGGTGTTGGTGCAAACTTTGTCATGTTGGTAGAAGTCAATCTGCCCCGAATCCATCATCTTCCTGTGCAGGAAGTGGGATACAATCATGCTCAGCTCATATCACAGCCTAGAGACAAAAGGGAGTATTCCACCTGGGAATGCTATGGCCATGAGAAGGAAAGAGAAAGGGAGATCCCAGGGCCGCTCTGCACCCAAAATATCTCCTGCAAGGCTTTCAAATTGCAAACACAAGAGACACCCAGCTTCACATGCAGGGTTTCACCCCAGGTTCCCCAAGCGATGCCACTTCTGTCCAGGGTGAGGGATCCTGACCCTCACATCATGGGGCTGGGATGTCTGCAGGCGGCTGGCTAGGTACTGTGGGCCTCCAAGAGGCTTCCTGGGGACTGCAAGGCAGACAAAATGCCTGCTGAGGGTCCTGCAGCTGCAGGAGTGGAGCCCTGAAGCTGGACAGGGTCAAATACCTTAGCATGATTCCTCCAAGGCGAATGGCTCTCTTCCAGTCCTTCAGGGTAGACTTCCCAGCCAGGTGAACAAAGTGCTTCGGGCTAATCAGTTGGTCATTGAACTGGCAACAAGACATGCAAAGGCTCAGCAAACAGAGTAATATCACTTGGGAGCATTGGAACATCCAACATAGCTCATCCGAGCCCCCACTTCCACCCAGAGAGAGGAGCTGCTTCCCAGATTGCTCCCAGCTTTGATCCCCTGGGTACAGCAATGCTCACAGCTCCAGGAAGCAGGACTGTAGGGATGACCTGCCAACCATGGGTATTCACAGCTCTAACCAAGAAGAACCCTGAAGGCTTTATATGAATCAAATCTCCTACGAACATGTACAGTCATTTTGGAGATCATTACAGGATGTTTCTGTTACATCCAATGGTCCAGCAGCACCCACCTGACATACAAGATATTCCCTTGGGCCCTGCTCCAGTGACTCAAGTAGTTCCTGCTGAGGGGCAGGAGCACGAGGGGCTTGGCTGTCATGCTGCCATGCTCTCAGCTGGAAAAAGCTAACACCAAGATTTCCCTTGTCAATGCAACCTGCTCACCAAGGAAGTGCCAAGAGTGGAGTACCAGGACACTGAGGAAAAGGGAGGAAGTAAAGCTGTGCCAGATCTCAACACACATCTGCCTGCCTGCCTGCCTTCAGCCCCTCCTCAAGGGCCAATACAGCTGAAATATGAAGTGGGTGATAATCTTCTGTCCTTAATCCATTCTTTCCATATTTCTCCCCAACAAAAAACAACTTTAGCACCAACAATCCAAGGACTCAGTTAGAATGAAACACAAAAACTAAAGAATTCCTGTGAAAGCCAACCAGCACACCTGAAGATCAGAGAAGGAATCCACTGGGAGTTTCTCCCTTACCTTCACACACTTGACATTAATTCCTGGACAGACAAACTTCTTCCAGAGAAGGATAGCTTTGCTCTCCCCACATGTGATGGGATAGGCGATCTCGATTTCTTCACTTGTTTCAAGGGTGCTGGGGTCTGAGGGAGGAACGGCTCAAAATAAAACTTTCCACCCAAGAGGCTCCAATCCCACAAGGCGGGAGCTGGAAGCTCATAGGTTGTGAGACCTGCACTTGGGAAACCAAAAAAAAGGGCAGATCCCAGTTCAGGATCATTCCTCTCTTTGTCTTCTCAGAGTTAGTTCAGATTAACTCTAACAGCAACTGGCACCTGCTTTTTGGTATAACAATGCTTCAAATGAAGCTCATCAATAAGGAAACATGAAATCAGAAATGCAACACATCTGTAAGGGGGCAGATGTCAATAAGAACAATCTTAGTGGCAACAAAATGGTTTAAAATTTGAAGCTCAGATATCTCTCCGATTCTTGCAGCTCCAATACCTCTTTAGCAATGATATTAGGTATTTACTGATAATATATTCTCTTCATGTGCAGAGCTTCTGCTAATCCTGCCAAAAGACCCATACCCACACAGGAAGCAGAACTCTAGTCAAGATCTAGTGACAGCACTGTGACAGGAGCCTTTTCCCACACACTGCTCAGGATTGCAGAGAGCACTTGGAGCCAACCTGCTCGGCTCTTATGAACATCCAACCCAAACCATCAGATGGTTAGTTCAGCAAAGACCCCACAACCAGAGCCTGATGCTTCAGCCACCATGTCCTCATCAGTATCATGCCTGCTGCCAGTGTCTGCACACCAGGACTAGGGTGACATCCCGGCTCCCCTGGACCCCATGGGAGCCCTTACCATTTATTGCAGGAGAGCCAGGATCTCACTTCCAGGACTTTGAGACCAAGCAGTAACAGCAGACTCTTATTCCAGAGTATGCCCAGCCCCTGTACCCACATCCATGCCTGGGAATCAGCATCTGCAGGGGCAGAGCCAGAAGGAAGCCCAGCGAACTGGAGACACCAGCCCTGCACAGGAGGGTATTCCTCCACGTCAAGTGGGAACTCACCAATTCCTTCTTCCAGCTTGTGGATGGTGTGGGTTTCCACGGCCACCACAGTGGCACTGGCCTCGGAGCCCTCTTGGTAAATCCTGTGGTAAAAGTGGCCATCCATAAAGAAACTATATAAATCATGGAAAATTATGATTCACAGCACAAGATTAAAAAAATCAGTAAATTTCTTTTTGTCAGTCCTCAAGGGGCATTAATTTTATCTCATACAGTTTCAATCACCAAGAATTTTTTGGCGAATACTAATAAAACAAAACACTAGTAAGGGCTGACACACGCAGAGACATTCCCAGTGGTGTCATCCCACCCTCTACTCTGCCAGCGCCACTGAGGCAGCTCTGCAGACTTCCCTGTGCCTTTTCCTCTGCTTTCTGTCACCCTCAACAGCAGGAAGAAGAGGCCAGTGTTCCAAGATTTCCCTTCCAGCCCTGTGTGACACTGCAGCTCAGATGACCACAAAGGGAAATCACTATCAGGCCCACAGCCACCCTCTCCTGCAAATGTTATCAAACTAGAGCCAGTTTTTTTCCATCCTGATTGATCCAGAGTGAAGATGAAGCCACTCTGCAGCAGCTGCCAGGGAGCTACAAAATTCCCTCCAAAGCCTCACTTTATTTTAGAAGAGGATTATTTTAGGGGAGAGCTGGGACAGAGGCACATGAAGATCTGAACACACAGACCACTGCATCCAGCAGCTGCAGTGTGGCAAAAACCAACCCTGGGACTGGAGAAAGAAACGAGAGACTGGGACAGCGCTGCTTCCATGATCCCGGAGCACTGCACCAACACAGCCTCGCAGGACAATTTCAGCCCTTGGAGGCCCCATGACAGCCACACACACAAAAGACTTAATCTGTTGTACTTTCTCCCCTGCGTGGCACAAAACTGACGCAGACCTGGAAAACACAGTGGTGCTCTGTCCCTGCACCACAAAAACCCAGAGGGCTTCCCCCCATCCCACCTTGCACCTCCCAGTCACAGCAGTACCATCCTACTCACCCTTGCTGCACCGGCTGGAGCTGCAAGATCACTTGGGTTTTGGTATCCTCCGGGTTCTCCCCTTCATTCCCGTCACTTGGTACAACCACCACATCACCCACAGGGACGCTCACCTCAGCATTCGCCATCTCTCACATGAACCCAGCAACGTTTTCTCCTCCCTGTGGATCACGAGAGCTGGGAACAGATCCCAGAGGCAAATCCCCCCAGTGTCATCCCACTCATAATTTCCCGAGCCAGCAGCTCTCTCCAGCTCTGAACCCTCCAACCTGGCACCAAGGAACAAACCCACATTAGATGGGTTTTGGCAAGAGTGTGTTTCCAACACAGAGCTACCCCTGCTGGCCCTGGCCAGCAGTACTTCCTGTCACCCCTGGGATGCTCTGGTCCACCCCTGTCGTGCTCTGATCCCTCACTACCAGGGACAAGCCTGTGGATGATCCTTCCCAGTAGAAGCTGCTGTCAAGGCGTGGTGCTACCACA
Source organism: Cinnycerthia olivascens (assembly GCA_035048155.1). NCBI lineage: Eukaryota > Metazoa > Chordata > Aves > Passeriformes > Certhiidae > Cinnycerthia > Cinnycerthia olivascens. The sequence goes on from JAWWMU010000080.1 coordinate 43,621, forward strand.
GGAGGACCTGACAGGGGGTCCCAGAGAAGCTGCACTCCCAGGGGATGTGCCTATGGCTGTGCACGAGGCACAGAGGCAGTTTCGTTACAGTGGGTGACCGGAGGTCATCCCAGCAAGCCTGGGGTCTATAAGCTGCTGGGAAAGCCAGTCTCAGAATCTGGGAATTGGAATGGTCTGGGTGACACGGAACATGAAAGCTCATCTCGCCCCACCCCTGCCACGGGCAGGGACACCTTCCACGGTCCCAGGTTGCTCCAAGCCCCATCCAGCCCGGCCTTGGACACTTCCAGGGATCCAGGGGCAGCCACAGCTGCTCTGGGCACCCTGTGCCAGGGCGTCACCAGCCTCATAGGGAAGAATTTCTTCTCAATATCCCATCTAAATCTCAGATTTCAGGTCAGGATCTCCTGACATGTGACGGGGGGGCTCGCTATCCCCTCGTAGGGATACACCAGGACAAACCTGGGAGCCGCCGACACAGGGGCCACGCGCCCACCTGGCTCCAGGCGTGAGACTCCCGCGGGTCCCTGCACCTCATCCCATTTGGGGGACAGACGGACCCACTCGGGATCCCCCGAGAGACGGCGGGGCTTCCCCAGGATATCTGGTAAGGGAGGGGGGGGGCAATAGGACACGGAGAAATCGCGGCGGCGATGGCGCCGAGGCCCTGAGTGAAGAGGGGGAGGCTACGCAGAGGAAGCCCCGGGCCTGGCGGGCTCTCCGGGCTGCGCTCCGGGGGTCGCCGCCCGCCCCGCGCTGGGGTCGGGAGGTCACGTGAGGGGTACCCGCGGGGCCACCCTGCGGCGCGCTCGGCGGCGGAGGGGCGTGGCCTGCCCGGGGGAGGGGGCGTGGC